>CM022300.1:557088703-557616203 GCA_011799875.1 Thinopyrum elongatum | reverse complement strand
CTTATAAATAGGCACGGGGGGCCTACCTTTTCACTTTTTACCCCCATCTCTTCCATCTCTTCTTCTTCCTCGTGATGTCCGCCGTGACTGGAACTCCGGTGCACCAGCCGAACCGCGCCAGCAACTCCGTCGAGGCCGCTGCATCAACCTGTCGTGATTAGAATCCAGCGGCACATATCCGCTCTCTCCTAGCATCGTCAGGTATGATTCCTTTCTTTCCTCAAATCTGCATTAGGTCAGCCAAGTTCATAGAGTTCATCGGTGTTCATCCAAGTTCATCCAGCTTCTGTATAGAACTCATATTTCAATCCAAAAACACTGTGAGAATAACGCGGTAGCAGTTTGGCCTTCATCTCGTATCTAGAATAGATCCCTTCTTCGTCAGAATTAGCACACAGCCTGTTAGCCCTTCCATTGCTGCGTTCTAGGTTTAGCAATTATTCACCTTTTTCTGAACTGCTGTAGATCCAAAAATATAAATTGCAAAATCTATTTGTTCTATACTTAGTAAAATTTCACCAATCTTGAACCTTAGATAGCTGTCCCGCCCTTTACCTTTCAGGCGGCTTACAAATATAATTGTAGCAGAATCTGTTGCTTCATACTTAGTAATAACCTCATCAAATCTCTGCTCATATGACCCGCCAGTACACTGCCGGCTCATGTTATCATCATTTAACCGACCACATCTCAACAGCCTGATAATCACCTCACTCCCATGGGTAGGGAGGCTCATAATTTCTTAATGGTTCACCGTAATACAGTCGTTTAACCATAACTAGCTCATTATTGCTGAAACATCATGTAATCACTTGGGCGGCTTACCATTGCAATTTTAACCCGCCATACCTTTATTCCTTGGTCACAGCTTTTTAACCCGGCCAATCATGACTAAGACTCCCACTTCTTGTGACTGGGTTGCTTCCAGAGTCTCCGAGCTCACGCTAAACGAGTATGTGGACATGGGGGTCTTGCCAGCTAAAGAAGTTATCCACTGGCGGGTTCCCGGTCCTGAAACTACTCCTCAACCCGGAGAGGGTGAAGTTGTCATTTTTTTGGATCACCTCTTCCGTGGCTTTTCACTACCCAGGTCAAAATTCTTCCGGGACGCTCTGTTTTTTACAATCTTCATCCTCAAGACATTGGTCCCAACTCCGTCTCCAACCTATGCCACTTTCAAGTATTCTGTCAAGTATATCTTCAAGAAGAGCCTACTGTTGATCTCTTCAAGGATTTCTTTTATATCAACCGCCAAACTGAAATGACAGATGGGCCCAGTCTAGAGCTTGGAGGTGTTTCCATCCATAGGCGGAGAGATGTAACCTTTCCCTCAGCCGCACTGCCCAGCCACCCCAAGGACTGGAACTATACTTGGTTCTATTGCAGGGACACCACTCCAGCTGGAGAAAATCCCTTGCCGGGTTATCGCCCCTACCGGCTCAGCACCAACAGTGAGCTTCCGGGTTGATTAACCGTCGCAGAGCGTGCCCAGTATGCACGCACATTTTCAAAGATAAGGGCTTGAATAGCCAATGGCTTAACTAGAGTTGATCTGACCCGCTGCTGGGTCTCATGGAGAATTTTACTGCTGAGCCGGCGCAACGGCTTAATGTGCCAATATACTGGTGATTTGAAGGACCCGTAGTGCTATAACCAAAAAATCTTTGACTGATAAAGAGATCAATGACACAGTCAAGACTGTGCTTGGGGAATCTCTAGAAAACTGCAGTAAAACAGGACTGAATCCTTTCTGCACTCTTAACCCGGCTCCGATTGTAAGTATTTTGAGCAAATCTTCATCTTGTTTATCTATCTCTTGTGCTTTATGTCCTTTAAACTGTTGCTCATATATATATGCATATAGGCCGACTCTTCTTTCTGGAAGAAGAAGATAACAGCCGCCCCGCCCACTAAGAAGACTAAAGCAGTGAAGTCTCGTGGCACGGGTCGCCGTAAGAAACAAACAGTAGAAGAGCTTCTCGAGCTAGATGAGTCGGAGGTAGAACTTGACTCCCTTGGTCTTCTTTTTATGCAACTTATTGATAACCCACAAGTATAGGGGATCGCAACAGTTTTCGAGGGTAGAGTATTCAACCCAAATTTTTTGATTCGACACAAGGGGAGCCAAAGAATATTTGCAAGTATTAGCAGTTGAGTTGTCAATTCAACCACACCTAGAGATTAATTATCTGCAGCAAAGTGATCAGTAGCAAAGTAATATGATAGTTTTGATAGTAGTAGCAACAACAATAGTAACAATAACAGTGATAGCAATGATTTTGTAGCAAGTGTAATAGTAACGATAACAGTAGTAATTTAGCAAGAACAATATGAGAGAAATTCGTAGGCATTGGATCGGTGAATTGGTTGGATGATATTCATCATATAATAGTCATAACCTAGGGCGATACGGCACTAGCTCCAGTTCATAAATATAATGTAGGCATGTATTCCGTAAATAGTCATACGTGCTTATGGAAAGAACTTCCATGACATCTTTTGTCCTACCCTCCCGTGGCAGCGGGGTCCATATGGAAACTAAGGGATATTAAGGCCTCCTTTTAATAGAGAACCGGAACAAAGCATTAACACATAGTGAATACATGAACTCCTCAAACTACGGTCATCATCGGGAAGTGTCCGGACTTCTGTCACTCCGGGGTTGCCGAATCATAACACGTAGTAGGTGACTATAACTTGCAAGATCGGATCTAGAACATAGATATAATGGTGATAACATAAACAGTTCAGATCTGAAATCATGGCACCCGGGCCCAAAGTGACAAGCATTAAGCATGGCAAATTCATAGCAACATCAATCTCAGAACATAATGCATACTAGGGATCAAGCCCTAACAAAACTAACTCGATTACATGATGAATCTCATCCAACTCCTCACTGACCAGCGAGCCTACGAAGGAATTACTCACTCCCGATGGGGAGCATCATGGAATTGATGATGGAGAAGGGTTGGTGATGACAAAGATCGAAGATCCCCCTCTCCGGAGCCCCAAACGGACTCTAGATCTGGCCTCCCGATGAAGAACAGGAGGCGGCGGCGGCTCCGTCTCGCGAAACGCGATAATTCTTTCTCCTAGATTTTTTTCCTCCGAAAATGTGATTTTATAGTGTCAGGGTTGAGGTCTGGGGGCCACCAGGTGGGGACAACCCACCTGGGCGCGCCAGGAGGGGGAGGGGGGGGGGCGCCCTGGTGGGTTGTGCACACCCAGGTGCCCCCCTCCGGTGGTTCTTGGCTCCAGAAATTCTCTTTTATTGTATAAAAAATCCTCGCAAAGTTTCTTTCCAATCTGAGAACTTTTATTTCTGCACAAAAACAACACCATGGTAGTTCTGCTGAAAACAACGTCAGTCCGGGTTAGTTTCATTCAAATCATGCAAATTAGAGTCCAAAACAAGAGGAAAAACGTTAGGAAAAGTAGATACGACGGAGACGTATCAACTCCCCCAAGCTTAAACCTTTGCTTGTCCTCAAGCAATTCAGTTGATAAACTAAAAGTGGAAAAGAAAAACTTTTACGAACTCTTTTGCTCTTGTTTACATAAATAAGCTTAAGTAGCACCCAGGTTTTCAGCCAAGATCATGACTAACCATGTCGACAATAACTCTTAAAAATTATATTAACTCATATCAATGGCATAATCAACTAGCGAGCAATAATAAGATATCTCAAATGACAACACTTTGTCAAAGCAACCATGATATAATATGACAATAGTGGTATCTCGCTAGCCCTTTCTGAGACCGCAAAACATAAATGCAGAGCACCTCCAAAGTTCAAGCAGCGACTAAATATTGTAATTCATGGTACAAAAGATCCAGTCATGATGCACCCAACATTAGCTACACACAATGGATGAGGATGACAATAGTGCTCTCAGGATCTGGTGCTTATTTGAGAAGGTGATGACACAACATAAAAGTAAATAGATAGTCCCTTCGCAGAGGGAAGCAGTGATTTGCAGCGGTGCCAAAGTTCAAGTTTTTAAAACAGAGGTAAATGAAATTTTGAGAAATGCACCCTTCCCGTTTACTTCGCGACCATTAGTTATCGGTATCTTCCATGCTAAACACATTAGTGGCGGTTCCCAAGTGATAAAAGTAAAGGTTTACTCCCCCTCCACCAACAATCACACTCCACGGCTGGTCCGAAACAACGGGTACCGTCCATACCAACAACAGTCCTGGGGGAGTTTTGTTTAATTATTTGCAATTTTTGAATTCGGGATTGGGAATCCCTATTACCGCCCCTCTCGTGCAAGGACGAGTGAATAAACACTCATCATGAGAATAACCCGCTTAGCATGGAAGATACTGACTACCTATTGTCGCTCTATGAACAATCCAGGCACACAAAAAAGGATATTTATTTGAAGTTTTAGAGGTGGCACATGCAAATTTACTTAGGACGGCAGGGTATTACCGCATATAGGTAGGTATGGTGGACTCATCTGGGATAACTTGGGTTTCAGGATTTTGATGCACAAGCAGTGTTCCCGCTTAGTACAGGCGAAGGCTAGCAATTAGGTTGAGAAGTGGCCAGCTAGAGAGCGAAAACAGTCATGAACATGCGTTATGCATAAGTAACATTGGATACTAGCATGAGTAGGATATGAACACCATGAACATAAATATCATAGAGGCTATGTTGGTTTTGATTCAACTACATGCATGAACATGTGCCAAGTCAAGCCACTCGAACATTCAGAGGAGGATACCATATCATCATACTACATCACAATCATTTTAACGCAATGTTGGCATCCAAGATAAATCATTATCCACTCCTAGCTACTTAAGCATGGCATGAGAAACTATAATCTCTAATTGTCATTGCAAACATGTTTGATCATAATAGGCTGAATCATGGATACTAGGTTAAACATATTTACAAAACAGAACAAGTCGAGTTCATACCCATTTCTCTCTGCCGCAGCCAGTTCACCAAATATCGTCACTATTGCCTTTCACTTGCACGACCGAATGATATGAAAATGATAATAGTGCAAGAGTACCGTGGACCAAGCTGGAATCTGCACACATTTTATTCAAAAGGAGAAGACAAGGTAATTTGGGCTCTTTGTTAGATCATCAGTAATGCATATGAGAGCCACTCAACATTTTCATCGTGGTCTTCTCGTTGGTATGACTCAATAAAAGGAAAAGAATTTCAGAGAAACATACTGAAATGTTTTTGTAGTTTTTAGTTTTTCTTGAAGAGAGCAAATTAAAGACACCGAAAAAACAAAAACGAGAAAAACTATTTACACGGGAAAACTCCCAACAAGCAAAAGAAGAACAATGAAATCTTTTTGGGTTTTATTTTAATACTACAACTAATTAAACTAGAAAGAAAAACCGAAAAGAAGCAGGAAATATTTTTTGGATTTTCTCAAAGTTTTTCAAACGCACAAGAAGAAAGCGAGAAAATGAATCTAGCATGGATAATACAATGAAAAAGTGTGGACACCGACAACTGGAATGAAATGTGTGAACATGAATGTAATGTCGGTGGGCATACTTACTCGCCCAAGCTTAGGCTTTTGGCCTAGCTTGGTAATCACCACACGTAGTAACCGTCGGGTCCCACCTCGAAGTGCTGTGGAGCGGGCACCCGAGCGTCCCACTCCTGAGGCTCCTCCTCTGCTGCGGCCTGATTGTTTCGGTAGGCGATGATGTCATCTGGCATGATCCTGTATCCACCCCTGGCAATAGAATCAAACAAAGCAGGTGCAAGCAACGGAATAATATCACGGGTGTTCTCACTGAAAACCAAGTTGTAGGGAATATCTATAGTGATGTTCTCGCCATCAATAAAGTGATGATGTGCCATAGCCTGGCGATCTAAATAAACCTTGGGCAAGGGATAGTCATGCTGGCGTATCTGGACGTTAAAGTGACTTGCTAAGCGAGTAGCATAAATACCGCCATGAATTTTACCTTTGGACCTGTTAAGGTGAAGGCGACGTGCCACAATAGCTCCTAAGCTATAAGTGTCATCGCCATGTAGTGCACGACGTAAAACAGCGAAATCGGGGGCACTAAGTGCGCCAACCTTCTCTTTAGCAAGTAAACACTTCGTAATAAGTAGAGCAAAATAATGCACAGAAGGAAACTGCAAGCTAGTGGCGGTGACACTCGACACCGCTCTCTCATCTCCCACTGACAGAGTACGATAAAAGTCCTCGAACTCAGCAGGCCTAGGCTCCCTTATTTCCCCGTCAGAAGGGATCAATCATATGTCACAAAATTCAGTAAGTGGTATTTGATGGGGTTCATAATAAAGATTAAACTCCACCTCAGGAGGGTTATTCCTACTCAGAAAATGGAAACTTTGCACAAAGTAATTTGTGAGGAGATGATACTGTTCACACTCAGCTGCTATGAAGTCGGTGAGGCCGGCATTAGCAGCAAATTGTGCAAACTCTTGGCGGTTTCCGGCTCCATTCATGAATGGGTTATGCGGCCATTCGCACGGCCGCACCTCCGCCATTCTGCGGGTGCGGAGGTCATTGTCCGACGAATCCCCAATAACCCCCTTGGAGTTCTTCTTGGAAGCAAACTTCCTAAAGATACTCATCTTTTTCCTATGAATAAAATTCTGAAATTTTTAGTCCACAAAAATTTTCTCAACAAAACTTCACAAGATTAGTAGCAACTACTCATAAGGATGCATAGAGGCCATATCAAGCATTCAAACTACTTAGAACTCTAAGAATTCAACATGCAAGCTCATCTACAGCAGCACCAAGAGTAGCTATTTATTCAGAATACAAACCACTAAAGCAAAAACTAATTGGACCAATGGAGGAGTCACATACCAAGTAGTAATCCCCCAAAATAGTTTCGGAAACGGAGCTTCGAACAAAGAGATCGAAATCCGTGGGTTTGAGAGCAAGAACACGTGAGAGAGAGAGAGAGCAATGGTGATTTTTTCCTGGAGGTAGGTGATGACATGGACTAAAAAGATAAGTGAGGGGGCCCACGTGGGGACCACAAGCCACCAGGGCGCGCCTGGGGGTGCTGGCGTGCCCAGGTGGGTTGTGCCCACCTGGTGCGCCCCCCCTCTGAAGTTATTTGCACCAAAAATTCTTAAATATTCAGAAAAAAAATTGTATTAAATTTTCAGAGCATTCTGAGATCTTTTATTTTCGGGTTATTTTTTTTATTGCACGGAAAATTCAGAAAACAGACTAAACATGGCATTTTATTTTATTTAACTAAGAAAAATAGGAAGTAAAAGTAAAGGACAGAAGGTAGTGCTCACTAAATTCATCAACTTCATACCTCTCAAAAATGATTCATTAATAAGGTTGATCAAGTCTTATTAACAACCACCTTCGATTAGCATGAAACCGAAGAACTTTCGTAAAACACTAAGTTACCTCAATGGGGATATGAACGTCGCCAACAATAAGCATTTCATATTTCTTTTTTGGTAGTAGGTAGAGGTAGTTGAAAACTTCCAATAGTGATTGTCGGAGACTTTCAATAACATTAATACCATTCACTTGGAATTGTTTCTTCGGAAAGTGCACCGTATGCTCATTACCATTGATATGAAAAGTGACCTTGCTTTTATTGCAGTCAATAACAGCCCCTGCAGTATTCAAGAAGGGTCTACCAAGGATAATCGACATGTTGTCGTCCTCGGGCATCTCAAGTATAACAAAGTCAGTTAAGATAGTAACATTAGCAACAACAACGGGCACATCCTCACAAATACCGATAGGTATGGCAGTTGATTTGTCAGTCATTTGCAAAGATATTTTAGTAGGTGTGAGTTTATTCAAGTCAAGTCTTTTATAAAGAGAGAAGGGCATGACACTAAAACCAGCTCCTAAATCACACAAAGCGGTTTTCACATAATTTCTTTTGATGGAGCAAGGTATAGTTGGTATTCCCAGATCTCCAAGTTTTTTAGGTACTCCATCCTTAAAAGTGTAATTAGTAAGCATGGTGGAGATTTCAGCTTCCGGTATTTTTCTCTTGTTGGTGATGATGTCTTTCATGTATTTTACATAAGGTGGCATTTTTAAGATATCAGTCAAGCGTGTACGCAAAAAGACTTGCCTAAGCATTTTAACAAAGCATTCAAATTCTTCATCATCTTTCTTCTTAGTTGATTTAGGTGGAAAGGGCATAGGTTTTTGAACCCAAAGTTCTCTTTCCTTACCATGTTTTCTAGCAACAAAGTCTCTTTTATCATATCTTTTATTCTTGACTTGTGGGTTATCAAGATCAATAGCTGGTTCTATTTCAACATCATTATCTGGTTCTTTATCATTTGTTGGAGTGTATTCATGAACCTCATCATTATCTTTTTCATTATCAGAAGGTGAGTGTTCATTACCAGATTGAGTTTCAGCATCAGAAATAGAGACTTCATTATCATTAACAGGAGGTTTTTCTACTTCAGGTTCACTAGAGGCATGCAAAGTCCTACCATCCTTCTTCTTCTTTTTCTTTTTAGAAGGACTAGGTGCATTAGTGTTGACTCTTTGAGAGTCTTGTTCAATTCTTTCAGGGTGTCCCTCAGGATAAAGTGGTTCTTGAGTCATTCTACCTCCTCTAGTCATCACTCTAACAGCATGATCATTGATATTATTATTCATTTCATCTAACTACTCTCTTTGAGATTTAGCAACTTGTTCTAGTTGAGTTTGAACCATAGAGGCATGTTTTCCTACACCTCTAACATCATTGGTAATTCTAAATAGCAAATCACTCAAGCGAGCTATCATATCAGAATTGTATTTTAATTGTTTCATAACATTTGCATTGAAGTTATCTTGCTTTCTAATGTAATTATCAAACTCATATAAGCATTGGCTAGGATGTTTGTTATAAGGAATATCACCTTCATCGAACTTTAGTAAAGAATTTACCTGTACCACCTTAGGTGGTGGTGGTGTTTCAAGCCCATGTATTTCTTCAATAGGAGGTAAAATTTTAACATCCTCTGCTTTAATACCTTTTTCCTTCATAGATTTCTTTGCCTCTTGCATATCTTCAGGACTGAGATATAAGATACCCCTCTTCTTCGGAGTAGGTTTAAGTGGTGGTTCAAGAAGGGTCCAATCAGCATAATTTTTCAATATGTTATTCAATAATTCTTCAGCTTGTTCAACAGTTCGTTCCCTGAAAACACAACCAGCACAACTATCTAGGAAATCCCTAGAAGCATCGGTTAGTCCATTATAGAAGATATCGAGTATTTCATTTTTCTTAAGAGGATGATCAGGCAAAGCATTAAGCAATTGGAGAAGCCTCCCCCAAGCTTGTGGGAGACTCTCTTCTTCAATTTGCACAAAGTTAAATATTTCCTGTAAGGCAGCTTGTTTCTTATGAGCAGGAAAATATTTTTCAGAGAAGTAATAAATCATATCCTAGGGACTTCGCACACAACCAGGAGCAAGAGTATTATACCAAGTCTTAGCATCACCCTTTAATGAGAACGTAAATAATTTGAGAATATAATAATAGCGAATTTTTTCATCATGAGCAAAAAGGGTGGCTATTTCATTCAACTTAGTAAGGTGTGCCACAACAGTTTCAGTTTCATAACCATGGAAAGGATCAGATTCAACCAAAGTAATTAACTCTGGGTCGACAGAGAATTCATAATCCTTATCATCAACAAAGATAGGTGAAGTAGCAAACTTAGGATCATATTTCATTCTAGCATTCAAAGAATTTTCTTTCAGTTTGCATAATAATTTCTTAAGATCATCTCTATCATTGCAAGCAAGAAAGTCTCTAGTTGTCTCCTCATCCATAACATAGCCTTCTGGTATCTTAGGCAATTAATATCTAGGAGAACTAGATCTAATAGGTGTTTCAAGATTTTTAGTTTCATGCTCTTCATCAGATTCAACAATTTCATCAGTTTCAGCATTCTCAAAAGCATTAGTTCTAGCAAGTTGTTCATCAAGAAATTCACCTAGTGGCACATTATCATCAAGCAGGGTACTAGCATCATCATGAGTATCATTCATAGCAGAAGTAGCATCATTAATAACTTGCGACATATCAGAATTAATAGCATGTGGTGGTGTTGCAAGTCTACTTATAACAGAAGGTGAATCAAGTGCAGAGCTAGATGGCAGTTCCTTACCTCCCCTCATCTAAGAGAGAAAAATCTTAGTCTTAGCGTCCTTCAGATTCTTCATAATGATAATTTGATAATAATCCCAAGTGACTCAACAAATATAGCTATGCTCCCCGGCAACGGCGCCAGAAAAAGGTCTTGATAACCCACAAGTATAGGGGATCGCAACAGTTTTCGAGGGTAGAGTATTCAACCCAAATTTATTGATTCGACACAAGGGGAGCCAAAGAATATTTGCAAGTATTAGTAGTTGAGTTGTCAATTCAACCACACCTGGAGATTAATTATCTGCAGCAAAGTGATCAGTAGAAAAGTAATATGATAGTTTTGATAGTAGTAGCAACAGTAATAGTAACAGTAACAGTGATAGCAATGATTTTGTAGCAAGTGTAACAGTAACGATAGCAGTAGTAACTTAGCAAGAACAATATGAGAGAAATTCATAGGCATTGGATTGGTGAATTGGTTGGATGATATTCATCATATAATAGTCATAACCTAGGGCGATACGGCACTAGCTCCAGTTCATAAATATAATGTAGGCATGTATTCCGTAAATAATCATACGTGCTTATGGAAAGAACTTGCATGACATCTTTTGTCCTACCGTCCCGTGGCAGCGGGGTCCATATGGAAACTAAGGGATATTAAGGCCTCCTTTTAATAGAGAACCGGAACAAAGCATTAACACATAGTGAATACATGAACTCCTAAAACTACGGTCATCACTGGGAAGTGTCCCGACTTCTGTCACTCCGGGGTTGCCGGATCATAACACGTAGTAGGTGACTATAACTTGCAAGATCGGATCTAGAACAAAGATATAATGGTGATAACATAAACGGTTCAGATCTGAAATCATGGCACCCGGGCCCAAAGTGACAAGCATTAAGCATGGCAAAGTCATAGCAACATCAATCTCAGAACATAATGGATACTAGGGATCAAGCCCTAACAAAACTAACTTGATTACATGATGAATCTCATCCAACTCCTCACCGACCAGCGAGCCTACGAAGGAATTACTCACTCCAGGTGGGGAGCATCATGGAATTGGCGATGGAGAAGGGTTGGTGATGACGAAAATGGAAGATCCCCCTTTCCGGAGCCCCAAACGGACTCCAGATCTGGCCTCCCGATGAAGAACAGGAGGTGGCGGCGGCTCCATCTCGCGAAACGCGATAATTCTTTCTCCTAGATTTTTTCTCCGAAAATGTGATTTTATAGTGTCAGGGTTGAGGTCTGCGGGGCCACCAGGTGGGGACAACCCACCTGGGTGCGCCAGGAGGGGGGGGAGGGGGGGCGCCCTGGTGGGTTGTGCCCACCCAGGTGCCAACCTCCGGTGGTTCTTGGCTCCAGAAATTCTCTTTTATTGTATAAAAAATCCTCGCAAAGTTTCGTTCCAATCCGAGAACTTTTATTTCTGCACAAAAAATAACACCATGGTAGTTCCGCTGAAAACAGCGTCAGTCCGGGTTAGTTTCATTCAAATCATGCAAATTAGAGTCCAAAACAAGAGGAAAAGTGTTAGGAAAAGTAGATACGCCGGAGACATTTCACTTATTGATGCTGATTCCTCTCAGGACGAAGTGGAGACAAGCTATGCCAATGAAGCAGAGGTAACTACTATCTCCTCCGACTCAGATGCCTTGCCAAGAAAGAAAACACGGCGGGTCATCCGAAAAGTAAGATTTTCTCACCCTCTTGCTCATTTGGACCCCAATTTTCTTTTGAAGAAACATCAGCACGAGTCCAGGAGTCAGACCCAGAGTGGCGGTGCTGAAGATCTCGTGGCCGGCTTGTCCAACACGTCGGCTCCCCGGAAACGTCGCAACGAGGTGGCTCATAGCCCGACTCTATCCCTTACACAAGCCGGTCTCATGCGTCAACCTCTTAATCCTTCTGACTCAAACTACCAGGGAACACCTCCATCATCTGGTGACTCAACTGGAACACAGGTTCCTGCCTTTGTTGTTGCCCAAGGGTAAGTATTTTCATCTATTGATATAAACTTGTTTGTCACATATTCATAAACTTGTACTCTTGTCACAGGGGCAAGGCCAAAACTGGCAAAAAGCAAAAGGTGGGCGGCTCTTCCAAGGCTCCCAAAGCTTCTAAGCCGGAGAAGCAGATGCTGGAGACCCCTGAGGGCCCAATCAAAACCCTGAAGACCCTGCTAGCCAGCAAAATGACCTGCCTCCACAAACTGAGGCAGCACCTTCTGAGGCCATGGGCACTGACGCTAACCCGACAGATAGCCATGACCCGCCAAGCCCCAAAATTTCCTCTCCTGCCAAATCAATTAACAAGAGTCCTACTGCTAATGATGTTGATGATATTGCTGTCACCGGGTCAGCTTTTAAAGTGCCCGAAGTCTCCAGAGTGTTAGCCAAGCACTCGGCTAAGGAAGAAATACCTTCACTGGAGAAAGGCAAGGCCAAATTAGACCTGGAAAATTATTCCTCATTCAGCGTAGGAGAATTGCAAGCGGATTACTTAAGCCGCCTTCACACAAGCCGGGACATGGAGGCCGAGTTCGGCGGAGAAGCAGCCCAAACTGCCCAAGCAGTTCTCCTCCAAGCCTCGGAAGGTTGCAGTGCCGCGGATCAAGGTGGCAGTGCCTATGGCCTCGAAGTGAGTGTTCTCGCCGACTCCTTGCTTGTTTTTGAATTGATTCGGTTGCTGACCGAGTGTGATTTGATCCTTGTAGTAACGACACCTCGACAACTTCAGCGGATACGCACGCCAACAAGCCAGGCCCGAGTGACGCTGATGCGGCAGATGCCGCCACCTCCAAAGGTATGCTGTACTGACTGACTCGGATGGTCGGCCTTCTTCGAATGAACTTTGATGATTTCCTTGGTTTATGCAGCCCCACCCGAGATTATCCAGTTGGACGATGAAGTGGGTGCTGACCCGCCGAATCCGGACGTCACCAGGGAGGGAGAGCCGAATGTTGACACGCCAATGACGGACGTCTCTCCTCGCCAGACGACCCGTGTTTCACTGGCGAAGGTCGCCGCCAAGACCGCGAGGCCGAGTCCTCTGGCTCAAGGTGGCTCGGCGTCTTCGACCGCGGTGGTGTTGGCTGCAGGATCCTCCCAAGCTCCTCCGAGTGGCACGGCGATGATTCCAGCCCAGAGGCCGATGTCTGTGACTACGCCTGCCCCGACTACTTCTTTCCCCATGTACCATGTCCCAGAGGATTAGGTGGGGTGAGTAAGGAGGCACTGATCCAGGTGGGTTTGATGTGCAGCCGACTGAAGGAGGTCTATGACGCCAGCGCAGCGCTGGAGACCAATGTTCGAGTAAGTACCATTGTGAGTATAATTTCCAGTCGAAGGTTCTTCTTTTCTTGTAGTAGGATTTTTGTCAGTGGGTTTGCGCAGGGCACACCCACTGGGTGTACAGGAGTCTTTGAAGTTTTGTTGAATTTCTTTATGTTCACTCGGAGTCTAGCCGAAGCGTAGTCGAGTGGAGATGATCCAGTGGGGGCACGCTGAGTGCACCCACTGGGTGTAGTCCCCGAGGCTCCTGTCGACTGGAATCAGTCAGCAAGAGTCTTTGAACTTGTAAAATTTTTTAGCTCCATCAACGAGTCACTTTCCAGTGGGGGCACGCTGAGTGCACCCACTGGGTGTAGTCCCCGAGACTGCCGTCGATTGCGGGCGATCGATGGTAGTCTTTAGAACTGTCGCTCGACGACACTCATGCATTGATGAGATGATAGGTAGAGCCTTCTTCATTGCTGACTCGGAAGTCAGCCGAATGAAGCAGGCCATCTTGTGGTGTTGTCCTCTATCTTCTTCATTGTCGACTCATGGGCCGACCGAGTGAGGGTGGGTTAAGGGCACTTCAGTATTTGGTACTGGTCAAGCTTGTTCCTCTCGGAGGGGTACGACTGAGTGGGTACCCAGAGAGTACTTCAGGATCTAGTATTGGTCAAGCTTGTTCCTTCCGTTGGTGTTCGTATGGATGCTCATAAGCCAATGTTTCGGTTTCTCTTTTGGGTCTTCTGACTGACTTTTTCTGGCATGTTACAGAGGACCTGCGAGATGGGATATCACTACGTCACAATGGAGAAGGAGGTGACATCCCTTCGACTTGATCTGGAGGCTGAGAAGCTCAAGAGTGCCCGACTGGAGCAAGAGAAGAAAGCCCTGGGAGGTAAACTATTTCCTCTGACTGTTGGCTACATACTCTTTTTTCCCCTTTGATCCGAATCATTTCGCTCCGCAGATGTTCGTAGCGAGAACACTCAACTGGTAATGAGTCTCAGGACTTCTATTTCTTTAGAAACTATGAAGCAGGCTCTAGAGAACAATGACAAGGACCTGACGATGGCCCAGAAGGAAGCTAGGGCCAAGACCAAACTTGCTGACGAGAAGCTGGTTTCAGTCGGCAAGTTGGAGGATGAGATCAAGGACCTCAATGCTGCCGTTGGTGCCTTCACCCAGGAGAGGCAGACTCTGGAGGAGAAAGTCACCCAGTTGACTGAAAAGAAGGATGCTTTGGAGGCGCACATTGAGGAATTTTGCGAGGAGTTTAGCAGGAAGCTTCACGGTAAGTTCTTCCTCGGCCGAGTGAAATCCATATGCCACTAAATCATCTTCAATTATTCGCTCATGGGCCATCTTATTTCGACCAGAGCATTGCTACAACAAGGAGCTGGAGTTGGAGCGGCTTGAGAGAGATCTGAACCCTGCTAGGTCTCTTGTCGCCGACAAGGCGGCCCTCGCTATCCTTCAGTTGGAAGACCGTTTGGAGAACGCGTTGGGCTACATCACTCAGACCCGAGGTGCCTTGGGTCAGATCGACAAGGAATTGCAGCCAGGTGAAGAAACTCAGATGGACCTGGAGTCGGTGATGACGAGGCTAAACGAAGTCCCCGCTAGGGTGAAAGCTTGGAAGAAGTCTGCCGCTCGGAGTGGAGCTGATGTGGCGCTGTCACTCGTCCGTGTTCATTGCAAGAATGTGGACGAGGAGAAGCTGAAGAACCTCCGAGTGGTGAACAAGAAGAACCTCCACATTGAGGATTTCATGGAGACCTTCGCAGAAGCTGCCACTCGCATCACCGACGGGATTGATTTGGAGATCTTTGTTGACACAGCTAGCCCTTCGCCTGAGGCTTAAAAACACTTGATTGAGTTTGCCCCAGAATGCCGGGTGGTTGATGTAATGAAATACTCTTCCGAGCCTTGGGCTCATTTTATCTTGTAAACATTCGGATCGAATCTTTGGTTTGAAACCCTTCGAGCTTCTATTTGCTTCTTGTGTTTTGTTTGACTTTAGGTGGAAGCTGGTTCGCATCTAAGCCCCCGAGTGTGGACCAGATCCTCACTCGGATTTTTTTTGAACTTAGGCGAAAGCTAGTTCACAGCTAAGCCCTCGAGTGTGGAACAGATCCTCACTCGGATTGTTTTTGAACTTAGGCGAAAGCTGGTTCACAACTAAGCCCCCGAGTGTGGAACAGATCCTCACTTGGATTGTTTTTGAACTTAGGTGAAAGCTGGTTCGCAGCTAAGCCCCCGAGCGTGGAACAAATCCTCACTCGGATTCCTTTTGAACTTAGGCGAAAGCTGGTTTGCAGCTAAGCCCCCGAGCGTGGAACAGATCCTCACTTGGATTGTTTTTGAACTTAGGAGAGAGCTGGTTCGCAGCTAAGCCCCCGATTGTGCAGCAGATCCTCACTCATATTGTCTTTTAACTTAAGCGAAAGATGGTTCGCAGCTAAGCCCCCGAGTGTGAAACAGATCCTCACTCGGATTGTTTTTGAACTTAGGCGAAAACTGGTTCGCAGCTAAGCCCCCGAGTGTGGAACAGATCCTCACTCGGTTTGTTTTTTAACTTAGGCGAAAACTGGTTCGCAGCTAGGCTTTCTCACCTGTTCACCCACTGGAGGTGTGTTTGTTTCCGAATGCGATTAGTCACCTGAGTGAGACGCGACTGTAGGTCAAACTAGATGATATATGGGAAAAGCAAGACTTTTATTCATCTAAGTTCATTCGGACTAGCTATTACTAGGGAGAAATTTTATTCTAAGTATAAAACTTGTGGAGCAAATCCACGTTCCAAGCTCTGGGCTCTTCTATTCCTCTGGTGAAGTTGTACAGTCTGTATGCTCCATTGTGTAAGACCTTGGATATGGCGAATGGTCCCTCCCAAATGGTGCCAGCTTGTGAGGTTTCTGTTGATTCATTCGGAGGACTAGGTCTCCTTCCTGGAAGGCACGTCCTCTGACGTGTCTATCTTGGTAGCGACGCAAGTCTTGTTGGTACAACATCGATCTTATAAGCGCTAGCTCTTGTTCTTCCTCCAAAAGGTCTAGGCCATCCTTCCTTGCTTCCTCGGCTTCAGCTTCCAAGTAAAGATCCACTCGGGGAGAGTTGTGGAGCAGATCACTCGGGAAAACCGCTTCTGACCCGTACACCATTGAGAATGGGGTGCAGTTCATGGATCGATTTGGGGTCGTTCGCAGGCCCCAGAGGACCGACGGTAGCTCGGTCACCCAGGCTCCTGCTGCGTGAGTCAGGTCACGCATGAGTCGAGGCTTCAATCCTTGAAGTATGAGCCCGTTTGCTCTCTTGGCTTGCCCATTCGACTGCGGGTGCACCACAGAGGCGTAATCGACCCGAGTGCCCTGGGTGTAACAAAATACGCGGAACTCGTTCGAGTCGAAGTTAGACACGTTGTCGGTGATGATGCTGTGTGGGACTCCGAATCTGAAGATAATCTCCTTGATGAATTGAATTGAAGAGGCTGAGTCTAGCTTCTTTATGGGTTTAGCCTCGATCCACTTGGTGAACTTGTCCACTGCTACCAATAGGTGCGTGAAGCCACTCGCCCCAGTCCGAAGAGGGCCGACCATGTCGAGTCCCCAGACGGCGAACGACCAAGTGAGGGGGATAGTCTTCAGGGCGGACGCTGGCCTGTGTGACTGGTTCGCATAGAACTGGCACCCGACGCATTGATCCACTATGTCTCGGGCGGCCTCATTCGCTCGGGGCAAATAGAATCCAGCTCTGAATGCTTTGGCGACCAAGGTTCGAGAGGACACATGATGCCCACATGTTCCTGAGTGAATCCCTTGCAGTATTTGTTGGGGAACGTTGCATGGGAAACCAAATTTTTCCTACGCTCACCAAGATCAGTCTAGTAGAAGACCATCTACGAGAGGAGAGATTGGATCTACATACCCTTGTAGATCGCTAAGCGGAAGCGTTAAGAAACGCGGTTGATGTAGTCAAACGTCTTCGCGATCCAATCACGATCCGTCCTGCGAACTCCCGATCCAAGTGCCGAACGGACGGCACCTCCGCGTTCAACACACGTACGGTTTGATGAAGCCTTCACCTCCTCGATCCAGCGAGCAATGGTGAAGTAGTAGCTCGAGTCCTCCGGCGGAACGACGGTGTGGTGGCATGGTGGTGGCGGAATCTTAGCAGAGCTTCGCTAAGCACTACAGAGAGGAAGAGGGATGCGAGGGAGAGGAGAGGCAGCACCGTGGCGTAGAGATGTGCTCTAGGGGTTCGGCTACCCTCTCTCTACCTCTATATATAGGGGAAGGGATGAGGGGGTGGCACCCCTAGGGTTTCCCCTGGGGGGGCGACGGCCAGGGCAAATGGGATCTCCCCTAGGGTGACTTGCCCCCCAAGCCGGGTGGAGGGAAACCCTAGAGGGGGGCGCCCCACCTCTCCTGGTCACGTGGGAAAGGGTGAGGGGGGCGCACAGCCCCTTAATGGGCTGGTTTGCCCCTCCCCTTGGCCCATGAGGCCCCCCAACACTTGCCGCCCCCCAAAACCCCTTTCGGTCAGGCTGGTCATCACCCGGTACCCCCGGAACAATTCCGGACTCCAATACCCTTCGTCCAATATATCAATTTTCACCTCTGGACCATTCCGGAGTTCCTCGTCACGTCCAGGATCTCATCCGAGACTCCGAACAACCTTCGGTAACCACCATAATGACTCAACTATACTTATATCGTCACCAAATGTTAAGTGTGTAGACCCTGCGGGTTCGAGAACTATGTAGACATGACCGAGACACCTCTACGGTCAATAACCAATAGCGGGACCTGGATGCCCATATTGGTTCCTACATATTCTATGAAGATCTTATCGGTCGAACCTCGATGTCAAGGATTCAGCTAATCCCGTATGCAGTTCCCTTTGTCTTTCGGTATGTTACTTGCCCGAGATTCGATCGTCGGTATCTCCATACCTAGTTCAATCTCATTTTTTTACCTTGAAGACTGCAGGGCTTACACCCCACATCATTTTATTAAACTTGAGAGAACAAAGTACAAATCAGTCCTCACGATGAGGAACAAAAGAAAAGAAACACTATACAAAACTAACAGAAACAAAGAACTATACCTATACACTAAAAGCAAGAGCCTCATCAAGGAGGCAGGAAGTCAATCCATTTAAGAAGTGCATCTCTGTATCTCCTTTTGATCCTGTGGGTGAGGAGGGTAATGTCATGGATGAAACCATTCCTCCATTGCCTGAAAGTTGGTCTGATATGTCTAAAAGCCCTATCATTCCTGACTTTCCAAATATTCCACCATGCAAGAAAAACCACTTCAGTGAAGAATGGCTTATTGAAATCCTTCCTGGCATGCAAAGCAATTTGAACCATCTCATTGCTATCCATCCATACAACCTGAAGATAATTCCATACACGCACACTAAAGTTACATTGGAAGAAAAGATGGTTCCTGTCCTCAAGAGCTCTAGTGGGGCAAATGACACATTCAGGCCCATCATTAATTCTCCAGTGCCTTATCTGTATCATGTCTTTATTGTTAACCCTATCCATTATGACTAGCCAGGCAAACATTTTGATCGACATGGTGCAACAACTCTTCCAGACCCAGCTTAGAATGGGATTTGCCAAAACTGATTGATGCACAGTCATAAAATTTCTTGGCAGAGTACTCAGACCTCTTACCATGCCTCCAGACCCAAGTATCCGAATTCCCACTATCCAGATTGACATTTGACATCAAGGAAGTCAACTGATTGAACTCTTGAAAAGCTAATTCAGAGAGGGGCAAAGAGAACATTTGCTGAAAATTCTCACTCTGAAAAACTTCCAGGACAGAGAGGTTTTTATGAAGGCAAAAAGAAAATAGCCTTGGAAATCGGTCCTGAAGAGGAGTGTAATTGTTGCCCATCTGCAAATGATCAGACCAAAAGAGCACAGTGTCACCTTTACTGACAGTAACAGATGTGACTACCCTAAATTTATCCATGAGCTTGCAAATATCTCTCCACTAGAAAGATCCACAAATGGTTGTGTCATGAGGAACTCGTTGAAAATAATATGATTCCCAAACCAAATGAACCCATGGCACATCCACTCTGTTATAAAATTTATTGAGATGCTTTAGGAGCAGAGCTTCATTTTGTAGACCAAGGTTGAGAATTCCAAGACCACCCTTGTGTTTGGGCCTGCAAACCAAAGGCCAAGCAGCCAAGGAATGACCTTTCTCATGACCATATTTTCTCCATAAATACTGTCTCTGAATTCTTTCCAACTGCTTCAGGATACCCTGAGGGATTGACAGGCTACAAAGAAAATAAATAGGCAGAGAAGATTTAACTGAATTAACCAGTTGCAGCCTACTTCCTTGGGGCAAAAACCAAGAGCTAGCAGTGAGTCTCCTCTCCATACAGTCCACCAGAGGCAAAAGATCATGGATTCTAGGTCTGGTAGTGCCCACTGGCAGACCCAAATAGGTAAAGGGCATTGAACCCAACTGACAGCCAAATTGGACAGCTAAGCTAGTAGCAACAATAGCATTTACATTGATAGGATACATGGAGGACTTGTGATAATTTATCTGAAGACCAGTTGCCATTGAGAAAGAATTTAGCACTGTTTTAAGAGCCTCCAATTGAGAGCTTTCAGCAGTCAAGAATAACAAAGTGTCATCAGCATATTGAACCACTGGGTAATCAGGATCATGAGTTAGCAAAGGCAAACTAATCAAACCCTGGTGCAGCAGATTATTAATCATAGTTTGCAAAAGATCTGCAGCAATAACAAAAAGCAAAGGAGAAATAGGGTCTCCTTGTTTGACACCACACTTGCATTTAAAGTGGTTACCAGGCACACCATTTAACAGAACTGAAGAAGTTCCAGAGGACAGAAGTTGCTGAATCCATGTGATCCATCTATTGTCAAAACCCTTTGCTATTAGAATTTTTATGATTGCCTCATGCTGAATTGAATCAAAAGCCTTTTCAAAATCTAGCTTAAGAAAAATAATGGGTTTCTTTGATTGATTGCACTGATGGATACACTCAAAAGTCCAAGCAAGACAGTCCTGGATTGTTCTTGACTTGATGAAACCATATTGGTTCTTATGCACACATTTGGTGATTTCCTCCTGAAACCTATTAGCAGCTAGTTTAGTGAGGAACTTCAGACCAACACTGGTGAGCGAGATTGGCCTAAAATCACCAACATACCCAGGGGACTGCTTTTTTGGAATAAGGGTGATAAAGGCATCATTGAGATTTTCCAAATGAGCCATTCCAGCATGAAAGTCATGAACCAATCTGATAAAATCTCCAGAGATGATGTGCCAACATTTCTTTAAGAAAAGGCCATTAAAACCATCTAGCCCAGGTGCCTTATCAATGGGCAACTCCTTTATCACCTTTTCAATTTTCTTGACCTCAAAAGGCTTGGTGAGGACCTCTAGCCCCTGCACCTTTGGTATTAAAGAAAGGATGTCCCTATCTAATTTTATTGCCTTAATAGTACCCATTCTGCTTTTGAAGGAATGTAAGAATTCCTTGGCCATTACCTCATGATCTGAAGTAACAGTGCCATCAGATAACTGCAAACTTGCAATAGCATTCTTCCTATATCTTTCAGTGGCCATTGCTTGAAAAAACATGGAGTTTTCCTCTCCCACTTTGATATACCTAATGGTACACCTATTTTTCCAATAGAGGTACTGCAAATGCAAAAGATGTTCATGGTGTGATTTGGCAATCTTTCTGAAATTAGCCTCTGGCCTGGATAAAGGTCTCAAATCCTCTAAATTATCCAACCAAAGAATCACCCAATTGCATTTCTCAATCAACCTCTTGATGTGGGACAGCCCCTTCCGCCATTTCTTCAAAGCAAACCTCAGAGCTTTTAGTTTATCCACAATGATTGCAGAAATATGAGATTTGTGAGAGCTCCTAGCCCAAACCTCTTGCACACATTCCATGAAACCTGGCTGGTGAACCCAATAATTTTCAAACCTGAACAGGTGAGCTTTTGGAATAGTAGTGCTGATAGATATTAGGCAGGGTACATGATCTGAAGTAGTTTTTGCAAGAGGGGTAACTTGTGCCATAGGATATAGATTAATCCAACTAGCAGAAGTAAAAACCCAGTCAAGTTGTTCCATTAGAGGTATATCCTGCATGTTAGACCAAGTGAATCTTCTCCCCTTTAATGGAAGTTCCAAAAGACCCAAGTGCCCTATGATCTCATTAAAAATGAAGATATCATTCACATCTCCTCCAGGAAGATTTCGATTATCAAGAGATCGAATAAAGTTAAAATCACCCATCAAAATCCAATTTTGTTCTGGTTCAACCTCCAAATTATACAACCATCTAACACACTCATCCCTTATTTTGCCCTGGCAAGGCCCATAAACATTCACCATAAACCATTGTTCCTTATTATGCACTGAGGTGAAACTGATCACAATGCCAAACGGTTTCACTTCCACCAAGTTACCATGAAAAATGTCTGAACGCCACATAGTTAAAATACCACCAGAAGCTCCTCTTGAGGGAGACTTAATGAACTGATCAAAACCAGTAGGACAAATACTTTTAATTAGGGCACGGTTGCATAGAGAAAGCTTGGTTTCTTGCAAACAAACAACAACACATTGACTCTCAAGCACTTTCTCTCTGACAGAGTGTTGTCGTGCGTCAGAATTCAGACCTCTGACATTCCAGTAGAGGATTTTCCAGTTACGCGTGGACACTTGATTCATTAATAACTAAACATGATCCAACCAAAAGCAGTACGACATACAATGCCATACATCCCAGAGAATTACAAACGACAATAAAGCAGTCTGCATCGTTTAAAGCATAATCCAGCTCGATCATAATAATAGTAGCAGACTTAACAGGCTCGCTACACCTATTAAGAGAGGATAACATAAACATTTAAACCGTAGAAGAAGAGGAGTCCTCCTTGGGATCAGCCATAAGCTTATCCGTAGAAAGGAGAGAGGCCTCAATTTCCAGTTCAGCTCCCACCGCCTGCAGGACCTTGATCGGTGTATGAGGAGGAACATCATCTTGCTTCTCCTGGCTGTGAGCATCTTCAGAGTTGGGCTGGGCTTTGACATTAATGGGCTTGGAGCGAGGCCGCTTTTTCGTGGGCTGTAGAGGGAGCTTCTCAAAAACCACATGTTTAAAACCATCAAGCTTTGCCGTGCTTCTGGTGCAACGCCTCAAGGAAGTGTCCACAAGAGGGGCAGGCGTCTTCTTCCTAACTCTCTCTTTTTTCTCCTTAACTTGCTTTTCTGTAGAAAAAACCACAGATGAGGACTGGGACATCTCACTAGGTCCATCAGGCATAACTTCATCAGAGATAGGAGTAGGAGCAATAGGCAGTTCCTCAAATAAAACTCTGGCAACTGGGCGCGTAACCACAACAGCCCTCCACGAAGGAGTAAAACTAGGCAAATTAGCCACCAACAAAGACATCTTCCTGGTTTCATCAAACGCAATAGACCAGGTGCGCTTGGAGTAGGTAACTGTACCCAAAGGTTTGAAGAAAATCGACCTTGGCACCTCTTTGACAGTAAAGTCAAACATCAAATTCTCAAATGACCTCTTCCATATCATCTCAGGAGGAAGAGGTGGTCCAGCCACAATGCGAGCCATGCCAATGAAGATCTCATGGTGCTGAATCACAGGTTGTTGATAAGGCACAATTGCCAGTGGATTCTCAAGTGGCTCAACCTGCACTTGCTGTTCAACCTGTATTTGCTGTTCAATAGACACTGAACCCTCTGGCTGATCAATGACAAAGGAAACCTGGTCTTGTTCTGGCACTACAGGTTGTGGAGGCTGTTCCAACTCAACCTCATTTTCTCCCCATAGGGCATGTCCCCAACCAGCATCAGCATTGTTCTCGGGCGGAGGAGGGGCAACATCAGGAGCATCATTCCAACCCAACATAGGATAAGGAGGTAACACAAATGGCAGATTGTCAGGTACTAAATTTCCATGTGATGGGTGAGGATTACCATCAAGTGGCATTGGATCCTCATCGTTTGGCATCTGATCAGCAAAATCTGCACCAAGAACATAGCACGCTGCCGTCCAGGAAACACGCACGCCACCCCACTCAGCATAATCACCAAATACCACATCACGTGGAACCAGAGGAGTGTCAGGAAAACTAGCCTCAACCAAGGTGCGCACCAAGTAAGAATCTTCACTGTCCCAAGATATAAACTTCCCAAAAGTTCCTACTGCTTGAGAGATGAACTCGGTGGTGCGATAATCTAGAGGAATGCCAATAAACATTATCCAGCTAGTGCGGAAACCATGAACTCCCTTAAAACTTTCTCCCTCATCATGCTTCATAAGTCTAACAAATCGATCATTGCCAATCAGAAAGGAGCATGCTGAACTAGAGAATATCTGACAGTTGGATCTCTAACTTGGAAAAGACCGACCCCATGAAACCACGGCTGAGTAGAGCAAACCAAGATACCTCTGTTCTACAGAAACTGAACAATCTCCTCGTGAACCGGCCCGAGCGGCCCCTCCGGGGCTGGCATCACCTCAGCCACCATGTAATCCTCATGGCGGCGAGGCGGACGTGTTCAAGTCTCTTTTCTCGTTCCGTAATACAAGATCCCATGAATAACTCATTGGTCACATTGCTCGCAAGCTTATTGTGACGTTGTATTACCGAGTGGGCCCTGAGATACCTCTCCATCATACGGAGTGACAAATCCCAGTCTTGATCCATGCCAACTCAATAGACACCCTCGGAGATACCTGTAGAGCACCTTCATAGTCACCCAGTTACGTTGCGACGTTTGGTACACACAAGGTACCCCTCCGGTGTCAGTGAGTTGCATGATCTCATGGTCATAGGAACATATACTTGACATGCAGAAAACGATAGCAATAAAGTTGACACGATCATATGCTACGTTCATAGTTTGGGTCTTTTCCATCACATCATTCTCCTAATGATGTGCTCCCGTTATCAAATGACAACTCATGTCCATGGCAAGGAAACCATAGCCATCTTTGATCAACGAGCTAGTCCAATAGAGGCTCACTAGGGACACATTTTTGTCTATGTATCCACACATGTATTTGAGTTTCCGATCAATACAATTATAGCATGGATAATAAACGATTATCATGAATAGGGAAATATGATAATAACTAATTTATTATTGCCTCTAGGGCATATTTCCAACAGTCTCCCACTTGCACTAGAGTCAATAATCTAGTTCACATCACCATGTGATTAACACCCAATTAGTTCTAGGGTTTGATCATGTTTTGCTTGTGAGAGAGGTTTTAGTCAACGGGTCTGCAACATTCAGATCCGCATGTACTTCACAAAATTTTATGTCATACTATAGATGCTGCTACCATGCTCTACTTGGAGCTGTTCCAAACGGCTGCTCCACTATACGTATCCGGTTTGCTACTCAGAGTCATTAGGATTGGTGTTAAAGCTTGCATCTACGTAACCCTTTCCACCGAACTCTTTATCACCTCCATAACCGAGAAACTCTACTCAGAGTCATCCAGATAGGTGTTAAAGCTTGCATCGACGTAACCCTTTACGCCGAATTCTTTATGACCTCCATAACCGAGAAACATTTCCTTATTCCTCTAAGGATAATTTTGACCGTTGTCCAGTAATCCACTCCTGTATCACTCTTGTACCCCCTAGCCAGACGCGTGGCAAGGCACACATCAGGTGCGGTACACAGCATGGCATATCGTATAGAGCCTATGCTAAGGCATAGGGACGATCTTCGTCCTTTCTCTTTCTTCTGCCATGGTCGAGCTTTGAGTCTTACTCAACTTCACACCTTACAACTTAGGCAAGAACCCCTTCTTTGACTGATCCATTTTGAACTTCTTCAAAAACATGTCAAGGTATGTGCTCTGTGAAAGTCTTATCAGGCGTCTTGATCTATCTCTATAGATCTTGATGCCCAATATGTAAGCAGCTTTACCCAGGTCATCCTTTGAAAAACTCCTTTCAAACAACCCTTTATGCTTTCCAGAAATTCTACATCATCCCCGATCAAAAATATGTCATCCACATATACTTATCAAAAATGTTGTAGTGCTCCCACTCACTTTCTTGTAAATACAATTTTCTTGCAAACTTTGTATAAACCCAAAAGCTTTGATCACCTCATCAAAGCGTATATTCCAACTCCGAGATGCTTGCTCCAGTCTATAGAAGGATCGCTGGAGCTTGCATACCTTTTAGCATCCTTAGGATCGACAAAACCTTCTGGTTGTATCACATACAACCTTTCCTCACGGAAACCGTCAAGGAAACTTTGCTTTGATATCCATCTGCTATATTTCGTAAATGAAAATGCAGCAACTGCTAACATTATTCCAACAGACTTTAGCATTGCTATGAGTGAGAAAGTCTCATCATAGTCAACTCCTTGAACTTGTCGGAAACTTCTTTGCGACAAGTCGAGCTTCATAAATGGTGACATTACCATCAATGTCTGTCTTCTTCTTAAAGATCCATTTATTCTCAATGGCTTGCCGATCATCGGGCAAGTCCACCAAAGTCCATACTTTGTTCTCATACATGGATCCTATCTCGGATTTCATGGCTCCTAGCCTTTTGTTGGAATCCGGGCCCACCATCGCTTCTCCATAGCTCGTAGGTTCACCGTTGTCCAACAACATGACCTTTAAGACAGGGTTACCGTACCACTCAGAAGTTGTACGCACCCTTGTCGACCTACGAGGTTCGACAGTAACTTGATCTGAAGCTTCATGATCATCATCATTAGCTTCCTCCTCAACTGACGTAGGTGCCACAGAAACATCTTTCTGTGCTGCGCTACTCTCTGGATGAAGTAAAGGTTCAACAACCTTATCAAGTTCTATCTTCCTCCCACTCAATTCTTTCGAGAGAAACTCTTTCTCGAGAAAGGACCCGTTCTTAGCGACAAACACTTTGCCCTCGGATCTGAGATAGAAGGTATGCCCAATCGTCTCCTTTGGGTATCCTATGAAGATCCATTTGTCTGCTTTGGGTTCGAGCTTATCAGGCTGAAGCCTTTTCACATAAGCCTCGCAGCCCCAAACCTTAAGAAACGACAACTTAGGTTTCTTGCCAAACCATAATTCATACGGTGTTGTCTCAACGGATTTAGATGGTGCCCTATTTAAAGTGAATGTAGTTGTCTCTAATGCATAAACCCAAAACGATAGTGATATATCGGCAAGAGACATCATAGAACGCACCATATCCAATAAGGTATGATTACGACGTTCGGACACATCATTACGCTGTGGTGTTCCAGGCGGCGTCAGTTGTGAAACAATTCCACATTGTCTTAAGTGATTGCCAAACTCATAACTCAGATACTCTCACATTCGATCATATCGTAGGAATTTGATCTTCTTGTTATGATGATTCTCAGCTTCACTCTGAAATTGCTTGAACCTTTCAGACGTTTCAGACTTATGCTTCATCAAGTAAATATACCCATATCTACTCAAATCATCCGTGAAGGTGAGAAAGTAAAGATATCCACCGCGCATGTCAACACTCATCGGGCCACACACATCAGTATGTATGATTTCCAACAAGTCAATTGCCATTCCATTGTTCCGGAAAACAGGGTTTTAGTCATCTTGCCCATGAGGCATGGTTCACATGTGTCAAGTAATTCAAAATCAAGTGACTCCAAAAGTCCATCAGCATGGAGTTTCTTCATGCGCTTTACACCAACATGACCTAAGCGGCAGCGCCACAAGAAAGTGGTATTATCATTATCAACTCTACATCTTTTGGCCTCAATGTTATGAACATGTGTATCACTACGATCGAGATTCAATAAACCATTCACCTTGGGTGCATGACCATAGAAGGTATTATTCATGTAAACAGAATAACCATTATTCTTTGACTTAAATGAATAACCGTATTGCAATAAACACGATCTAATCATGTTCATGCTCAACACAGACACCAAATAACATTTATCTAGGTTTAACACTAATCCCGAAGGTAGAGGGAGCGTGCGATGGTGATCACATCAACCTTGGAAACACTTCCAACACACATCGTCACCTCGCCCTTAGCTAGTCTCCTTTTATTCCACAACTTTTGTTTCGAGTTACTAATGTTAGCAACTGAACCGGTATCTAATACCCAGGTGCTACTAGGAGTACTAGTAAGGTACACATCAATAACACGTATATCAAATATACTTTTGTTGAAGTTGCTAGCCTTCTTATCTACCAAGTATTTGGGATAGTTCCGCTACTAGTGACCGTTCCCCTTACAATAGAAGCACTTAGTCTCGGGTTTGGGTTCAACCTTGGGTTTCTTCACTGGAGCGGCAACTGGCTTGCCATTCATGAAGTTTCCCTTCTTGCCCTTGCCCTTCTTGAAACCAGTGGTCTTGTTAGCCATCAACACTTGATGCTCCTTCTTGATTTCTACCTTCGCGGCCTTAAGCACCGCGAACATCTCCGGGATCATCTCCATCCCTTGCATGTTATAGTTCATCACGAGGCTCTAGCATCTTGGTGATACTGACTAGAGAACCCTGTCAATCACTATCTTATCTGGAAGATTAACTCCCACTTGATTCAAGCGATTGTAGCACCCAGACATTCTGAGCACATGCTCACTGGCTGAGCTATTCTCCTCCATCTTGTAGGCAAAGAACTTGTCAGAGGTCTCATACCTCTCAACACGGGCATGAGCCTGAAATACCAATTTCAGCTCTTAGAACATCTCATATGTTCCATGGTGTTTAAAACGCCTTAGGAGCCCCAATTCTAAGCCATAAAGCATGGCGCACTAAACTATCAGGTAGTAATCAGAACGTGTCTGCCAGATGTTCACAACATCCACATACGACGCTAAAGGGATAGGCACACCGAGAGGTGCATCAAGGACATAAGCCTTCTGTGCAGCAGTGAGGACAATTCTCAGACTACGGACCTAGTCCACATAATTGCTTACAATATCTTTCAACTTGGTCTTTCTCTAGGAACGTATTAAAACTGGGAGCTATAGCACGAGCTATTGATCTACAACATAAATTTGCAAAGGTAACTTAGACTATTGTTCATGATAAATGAGTTCAATTAATCATATTACCTAAGAACTCCCACTCAAATCAACATCCCTCCGGTTGTCCGAGTGTAACATGATCCAAATTCACCAACCCAAGTCCAATCATCACGTGAGATGAGGTGGTTTCAATGGTGAACATCTCCATGTTGATCATATCTACTATATGACTCATGCTCGACCTTTCGGTCTCTTGTGTTCCGAGGCCATGTATGTACATGCTAGGCTCGTCAAGTTTAACCCAAGTGTTCCGCATGTGCAAAACTGGCTTGCACCCGTTGTATGTGAACGTAGAGTCTATCACACCCGATCATCACGTGGTGCTTCGAAATGACAAACTTTCGCAACGGTGCACACTTGGGGAGAACACAATTTTATCTTGAAATTTTAGTGAGGGATCACCTTATAATGCTACCGTCGTCCAAAGCAAAATAAGATGCATAAAGGATTAACATCACATGCAAATCATAAGTGACATGATATGGCCATCAACTTGTGCTTTTGATCTCCATCTCCAAAGCACCGGCATGATCTCCATCGTCACCGGCATGACACCATGATCTCCATCATCGTGTCGCCATCGGGGTTGTCATGCCAACCATGCTTCTACTACTATTGGTACCGCTTAGCGATAAAGTAAAGCATTACAAAGAGCTTAATGATTGACAGGCAGGTCATACAATAATTAAAGACAACCCTATGGCTCCTGCCAGTTGCCGTATGCATCGACATGCAAGTCGATATAAACTATTACAAACATGATCATCTCATACATCAAATATATCTCATCATGTCTTTGGCCATATCATATCACAACATACCCTGCAAAAACAAGTTAGACATCCTCTAATTCTTGTTGCATGTTTTACGTGGCTTCTATGGGTATCTAGCAAGAACGATTCTTACCTACGCAAAGCCACAACGGTGATATGCAAGTTGCTATTTAACCTTCTACAAGGACCGCCTTCGTCGAATCCAATTCAACTAAGGTGGGAGAGACAGACACCTGCCAGCCATCTTTATGCAACAAAGTCACATGTCTGTCGATGGAACCGGTCTCATGTACGTGGACATGTAAAGTTGGTCCGGGCCGCTTCATCCCACAATACCGCCGAATCAAGAAAAGACCAAGGAAGGAAGCAATCTGAATATCAACACCCACAAACTCCTTTGTGTTCTACTCGTGATGTCATATACGCATAGACCTAGCTCTGATACCACTGTTGGGGAACGTTGCATGGGAAACAAAATTTTTCCTACGCTCACCAAGATCCAATCTAGGAGATGACCATCTATGAGAGGAGAGATTGGATCTACATACCCTTGTAGATCGCTAAGCAGAAGCGTTAAGAAACACGGTTGATGTAGTCGAATGTCTTCGCGATCCAATCGCGATCCGTCCCGCGAACTCCGATCCAAGTGCCGAACGGACGACACCTACGTGTTCAACACACGTACGGCTTGATGATGCCTTCACCTCCTCGATCCAGCGAGCGATGGTGAAGTAGTAGCTCAAGTCCTCCGGCAGCACGACGGCGTGGTGGCGATGGTGGTGGCGGAATCTCAGCAGAGCTTCGCTAAGCACTACGGAGAGGAAGAGGGATGCGAGGGAGAGGAGAGGCAGCGCCGTGGCATAGAAAGGTGCTCTAGGGATTCGGCTGCCCTCTCTCTACCTCTCTATATATAGGGGAAGGGAGGAGGGGTTGGCGCCCCTAGGTTTTCCCCTAGGGGGGGCGGCGGCCAGGGCAGATGGGATCTCCCCTAGGGTGACTTGCCCCCCAAGCCGGGTGGAGGGAAACCCTAGAGGGGGGCGCCCCACCTCGCCTGGTCACGTGGGAAAGGGTGAGGGGGGCGCACAACCCCTTAGTGGGCTGGTTTACCCCCTCCCCTTGGCCCATGAGGCCCCCCAACACTTGCCGGGGCCCCCAAAAACCCCTTTCGGTCATGCTTTTCATCACCCGGTACCCCCAGAACAATTCCGGACTCCAATACCCTTCATCCAATATATCAATCTTCACCTCCGGACCATTCCGGAGTTCCTCATCATGTCCATGATCTCATCTGGGACTCCGAACAACCTTCGGTAACCACCATAATGACTCAACTATACTTATATCGTCACCAAACGTTAAGTGTGTAGACCCTGCCACTACAAAAAAAAGACACATCCGTGACATTTTGGGTCGAACAATTTTTTTTTCTGTCATGCTTATGAAGCTTCTATGACGATAGTTGTGACAAAACCAGGTATCATCATAGATGTGGTGGGCTCCAACTTCTATGACAAAAAATCATGACAGAAAATGGGCTTTTCGTCCTGGGCGGGCCGGAGAGCAGCTGCATGACATTCTTTGGGCCGTCCATGACGGAAAAAATCATGGTAGAAGCGAGTGCGAGGAAAATATCGGGGAGTTCTCGGTTACGGTGGGTGGTCGGGGCTGAGCGATGCACGGAGGTTTCCACGTTTCTCTTGTGTACGCGCGTATGTGCAAGGCGTTGGCTAACTGAACCCGAGCTATCGCACGTTACTGAACCCGAGCGATCGATCCCTTGGCTATTAACTGAACCCGAGCGATTCATTCGCTGCTGACTGAACCCAAGCGATTCCTTCACTGCTGCTACTAACTGAACCCGAGCGATCGATCACTGCTGCTGCTTACTGAATCCGATCGAGCCCCCGTGCGAGACGTAGGCAGCCGGTGTTGGCTTGCCTCTCGATGAACAGTGACCATTGCTACCATGCGCGCGGTACATAGAATGAGTCGAGACGTGGTGAGTCGAGCCGGTTGGTTGGCTGTGGATGAATAGTTCTCGATGGGGGTTGGATGAATAGGACCCCGTGGTAGTAGGTCATTGCCGCTGGATGAACAGGACCCCGAGGAGGCCGCCGCACCCCAGCCGGTTGGGGGTGGATAAACAAGACCCCGTGGAGGCTCTATGAACAGCAGCCGGTGGAGGCTGGATGAACAATAGCCGTGGATGAACAGTAGCCCGTGGAGGCTAGAGGAGGTCGACGGTGGATGAACAGTAGCCCGTGGAGGCTGGAGCGAGGCAGTAGATGGTGGATGAATAGGACCCCCGTTTCGATCGTACGCGCTCCAACACAAGTCCGTTTCCTCCGTTTTGCGGTATGCCACACCCCTCCCGATCAACAGGACCCCGTTTTGACCGTAGGCACTCCAACACAAGTCCGTTTCCTTCGTTTTGCGATACGCTAGACCCTTCCCGATGAATAGGACCCCGTTTCGACCATACGTGGTCGAACAAAAGGCCCATTTCCTCCGTTCTGCGGTACGCCAGACCTTGTTTCGGCTGTTCCGTCCAAGCCGGTTGGCTCCTGATGAACACGACGCCGTTGCTGCCGTCCGCTGCCTCTCCATGTACAGGAGCCCTGGCCGTACGTATGCGTGAGTAGGCATTCAAGACCCCGCCCATATGTACGTACATGGTCGTATTTTTTGGCATCTGGCTGTACGTACGTGTACACAGTTTAGAAGGGACTGCCTGAACTGCTACGTCGGGGGCATGCCGAGTCTTCGTCAGCCGCCAACTTGACGTCGTCTACTACTACACGTGCTGCTGCTTGCTCGGCCACGGTTCATCGTTGCAGAGAGACCGATCGACCAGTATGTACGTACACGTTCGCGACAACGCTACGTACGCTTCGACCGGGTGGGTCCCAGCTGTCAGGGAGGATAAGGATGCACTTCCTTGTGTGCGAAGATATAGCTGGTGGGTCTCGGCTGTCAGGGGGAGGAATCATTTTTATTTTGCGAGTAATAAGGAGGCACTTCCTTGGTTTTGAAGATGTAGCTGGTGGGTCCAGCTGTCAGCCACACAGCCTAAAGTCCACTTCCGATGGCTGTCGTTCATTGACCTCGTTGACCACGAGGCGCCGAGAGCATCAAGGCGGTGGACGACGGCAAGGCCTAGGAAGGGAACGACGAGGAGCCAGAGAAGACGAGGCGGTTGGATGCCCATGCGGAGGGGAGTACGAGGGTTCACTGGTTCGGCTGCGGCGTAAGTCCGCCGTCGCCGGAGAATAACAGGGGGTGTGGGTGAGTAGAGGGAAGGTCTGGCCAGTCGTAGTATGGTCGGTCCATGAGGCCTGCGCGGCAGCACAGCCAGCCACGGGAGGCTAGAGCAGGCGGTACGGCGGGCCTGGTTTGGGCGGCTGGAGCAAGAAGACCAGAGGTTGAAGACGCAACACGGCCATTGATTTAACATCCAACGGTCAGTGCAGCTAGAATCGTTTTGACTAAGTTGACAAAGCCCGTACGCGTCAACTTAGTTGGCCCACAAGTCAGCCTCCAAATCTGGTGGGTCCCAGCTAGCAGGGGGGAATCATTTTTTTGCTCGTAATAAGGTGGCACTTCCTTGCGTGCGAAGATGTTTTTTGGGTTTTTTAAATTTTTTTTTGAGTTAGAATAAAAAGAAAACAATTTAGCATCTTTGGTACAATCTATATTTTCGCGAAATGGATCATAATAAAGCTGGTGGGTCCCAGCTATCAGGGAGAGGTAACTTTTTTTCCACGTAATAAAGGAAACACTTCCCTGCGTGCGAAGATGTAGCTGGTGGCTCAAACCTGTCAGGGGGAGAAATCATTTGTTTTCGCATAATAAGGAGGGACTTGCTCGCGTGCGGCCATGGGCCATGCGGGTCCCTACTGTCAGCCACTCCACGTTCATGCCTCTTTCGATGGATGTCGTTTGTTGACAAAGTTGACCATGCCGCGCCGAGAGAACCAACGCGGTGGACGATGGCGAGGCCTAGGAAGGGAACGACCCGTAGCCGGCGAAGACACATCAGTGGATGCCCACGCAGAGGGGAGTACGAGGGTTCACTGGTTCGGCTGCGGTGTGAGGTTGTCGTCGCCGGAGAATAACAGGAGGTGTTGGTGAGTAGAGGAATGGCCTGGACGGCAATGGGAGTAGGGTGGGCCGGTGAGGCCTGCGCGGCAGCACAACCAGCCACGGGAGGCGGTAGCAGGCGGTACCGCCGGCGGTGGTTTGGGCGGCTGAAGCATGAATATCCGAGATTGAAGAAGCACCACAGCCGTTAGATGGACATCCAACGACCACTGCTAATAGAATCGTGTGTTGACTATAAGTTGACAAAGCCTTGCGTACACGTCAACTTAGTAGGCCCACAAGTGACCATCACATCTGTGGCAGAGAACATATAGTCCATTTGTGATTTTTTATAATGTACAGCCCATTTTTTAATTCTAATGGTATTTACTCAGCCCATTTACTCTTTGTTAAAATTACAACCCATTTTCTAGCCAGGACTTTGTTAATAATTTCAGCCAACCACTCAAAAAAAATTCAACAAAATTTCCAACATTTTGATGGGATCCGAAATATTTTTTAACTCGAAATTTAGAGTTAGATTAAATATAATTTCAAAATAAATTATATTGGGTAAAAATCCAACGAAATTTTGCGCGCGCAACAAGTAATGAAATTAAAAAATATACCTTTTTTTAGAAGAATAAAAAAATGTACCTGTTCGGTGCGCTTTTTTATATTTACAGCCAATTTTTTTAATTACAACCCATTTATTATTTCTTAAAGCCCATTTTCTTGGCAAGTCTAATGCGGCCCGGAGAATAACAAGTTGACCTAGGTTGGGTATTCCGCAAAAAAAGAATAGCTGGGCTAGCCATTTTCACATTAAAATATTAATATCTGGGTTGGATATTTGGTCAACATAAAATAATAGCATGGGCCAGACGGGCCACAGCCCGCCCAGTTGATACCCTGCTCCTCTGAACAACAACAAAAACATCGCTCAAGAAAAACTCCGCTCACACCTCAAAAACACAAATACTGCTCGAGCTGCTGGGTCCCAGCTGTCGGCTGCTCCTTGTGCAATTCTCTCGTTTATTGACTATATAGGTTGACGATGGTGTGGGACCGTGATGTCAGGAAACCAGGAGGAAGCAAAAAAAATTATAGTTGCATAGAATAAGGAGGAACTTGCGTAAGTACGGCTATGGCCCTGGTGGGTCCCTACTGTCATCCTCTCCAAGAGAAGTCATCTCCTGATTCCTCATGTTCGTTGACCATGTTGACAATGCTTGGTGCCATGGCGAGTGCAACAACTCGAAGGACGACGGAGAGGGCCTCACGGGCCCTACGAATGGTCTGATACAGCGCCGCTGCTCATTCAGGAAGCCAGGATCATCGGACACCTATGAGCACCTTCGAGAGACTGAGCCGGCCTGAAATGGTAAGGCCGCGCTTGGGAGCTCTGGATTGTTTCACACCTGTATTAAGATACAAGTGTAATTTACTCGTCACCGGACACAACGCGTAAAATACAGGCATAATGAAACCGACGGCCCGAGGTCTGTAATGAAAACCGGCGAGTTACGCGTGTAATTTGAGAGATCAGTGTTATATTTTACTAGTCGAAATCGACCAACCAAGCACGTCGCCCAAGACCATCTGCTTTTATTTACAAGCGTCAGCTTTACAAGCGGTTTTGGTTGGAAAACGAAGATCCAATCACAGCCTAAGATGATGAGTTGGTCGGAAGATCATATGGTTTCACCTCTAACCTACCCGAGTTGTCATATAGGCTATGAATGAAACATAAGACGATGAACTTCTTAAGAACAGAAACAACAGAAGGGGATGATCTTCTTAACATGCAAATCACTGGCATTAGATCAACATGCAAAACAATATGAAGCATTATTCTCAGGAGGCACGGTGAACAACTCGTGATGCCGCATGGCATAGCATTCCAAGCTCAACTTTGCAATCAAACTCACAAGGCTTGGCATTACATCGACAACATTCAGAACAAACTCTTAAAATACCTTACATAAGTCAACATTCATGTGACTATGCATCTCAGCAAAGTAAATATTTACTTCTGAACTGAACACAGGAATAGGAAAAAATGATCGACGCTGCTCACAGCAAAGGGCGTCCCACTCAAAAATATCAAATGCATGTCTTCTGGCTAACATCAATGAGCAAAATTTGACAAGGTTTTCCAATTCCAATATATTAAACTAATGTCTTCTTGATAACATCAATGATTAAACTTTGACAAGCTTTTCCCATTCAAAATATGTAATGCCTATGATTGTGGAACGGGCAGGGTTTGTCATCAGTTTGCACATTGAAATGGCACATGGAGCCGGATTAACCAGCGTATCTTTTTGTTCAGTTCAACTGAAATCAAACAATGTCTTGTGTAGCACGGTGGATTTTGTATTTATATGCTGCAAGAAAACAAAGACACATCAGCACACACATGAATATTGGCCCCAGTGTCAACCCACCAATCGGTGGGCTGACAAACTAAAAGTACGTTAAACAGATTACCATACCCAGATGCCCCATCATTGTTGCTTAGAGTGACATTGACAAACTTGGAGTCCTGTCCTGGCTTCTTGTACTTGTTTGGGCACTTGTTTGCCCAGTGTTCCTCTGAACCACAAGTAAAGCAGCCATCTCTCTTTTTGTCTTTCTTCTTACCCTTCTTAAAGGTAGTATTCTGCTGGACAGAGTTCTTTCCCTTGAACTTGTTGGAATTCTTCTGCCTTGAAGACGTTGGTAGCTCCATTCAGACGGGCATGGTTTGTCATCAGTTTGCACATTGAAATGGCACATGGAACCGGATTAACCAGCGTATCTTTTTGTGCAGTTCCACTGAAATCAAACAATGTCTTGCGTAGCATGGTGGATTTCATATTTATATGTTGCAAGGCATTGAACACGTTGGCAGCTCCATTCAAGTAGATAGTCCGGTGGCTCAAGGTGACGACGAATGATTAGAGAACCATTCGATGTATTGTGCATGATGAAGTATTATGGAGGACACGAACCATCTGAACATTTTGTGCAGTTCCACTAAAATCAAGCTGAGCATCCCTGTCTGCATAAATACAGAAAAAGCGTGATGAATATAATAGTGGTACTAGTTGATCAAACATACGCTTACAACTATAATCATCTTCATTATCTCAACAGGAAAAGATAGCAATACAATAGCTTGAATTAAACATTTAATCAAAACAATACAACAATATAAGTAGCACAACATAACAAAGCACAATCATGTGGATGAAGGCCGATACTGACCTCGTTTGTTACAGCTGCATCGGCAACTGACTTGGTCATACCTTTCCTTGTGGAGTGAATTTTGCACTCCACGTGTTGTTGAGTTGCCTATGCTCTCTGCAGACTAGTCATGTCACCAGCATCTAGTAATACTCTGTAAAGCTTCTCGATCATTCCTTGTGTAATGTAGTGCAAACAGTGACTGCTTCTTTCTACAAAGTGGAAAGACTAACTGGGCCCAATAATGCAATAGTTTGCCTTAAACACATTGGCTCCTTTTGTGCAGTTCAACTAAAATCAAAGTCAAAATAGAACCGAGCAGAAGTTTTGATATCCCTGTATGCAACAATAGGTATAAGGGAAACAATTACTGAGAAATAACGGTTGATGACTTATACTCCCAGAAGAAAAAACAGTGTGATTCATTCATATTAACTGAGACATTATCTTAACAATGCCTTGTTTCATCATGAATAAAAACGACAAAGCAGAAAAGTACCATTCCTAAAACAATGCGACTGATTCATATTAATAGAGACATTATCTTAGCAATACCTTGGTTAAACATGTAGAAAGAGCTACAAAGCAGGATAGTACCATTTTTAAAACACTGTAACTGATATATAATAACAGAGACATTATCTCAACAATACATTTCTTAAACATGTACTCCGGCCGATCCCTAACAGAAATGGTACTCCTGCCGATCCCTAACAAGTGTTGCAGTTTTGAACTAAGATTCAGTAGTTAATTCTGAGAGTGGCATTGCTTAATTTTACCAGCGGCATTAGATTAACAAAAAGCATAAATAGTTCCAGGGGAGAGTGGGCGCAACAACACCATGTGCTTCCATCTACTTATAAAGGGGGTGATGCAGAGTTTGTTGTAACAAAGCAACAAATATCATGTCTGGGTTGGTCCCATTTTTGTTCACTTAATGGGAAAAGACAGCAATTCAATAGCTTCAATTCAACAATTATTTAAAACAGTACCAATACAAGTAGCACAGCATCTCAAAGCACACTGCACGATCATGTGGATGAAGGCAGGTACTGACATTTCATGACGCAGTCAAGATCACCTACGAATCTGCCAACACGAATAGGAAATCCAATCTCGTTTTGTGTAGTTCAACTAAATCAAGCAAAGTCACCGGTGTGACATTTAAGTTTGCTATAGCAACAAGTTGAATAGATATCCCTGTTTTAACAGAGGCAAAAAAGGAAACAATTACTGGCCAATAAAGGAGGATGAAACATACGGCGACAAAAAGAAGCATCTAAACATGGATTTCGAGTCGCTCGACTAGTTGCGACTAGTCGACGACTAGTCTACGAGTCACAAAAATATGGTCGACTCAGCTTAGTGTCGACTCGCGACTAGTCACAACGCAGGCTCGACTTCTTCCGAGTCGCTGCCCCAGAGCAACTCGCACGAGTCGCGACTCAAAAACCCATGCATCTAACTTATCTTGATGGAAAACAAAGTAGGACAGTAGCATTTCTAAAACGGTTGCATTGATTCATATTAACAGACATTCTCTTAAAACAACATTCGTTAAAAATGTAATTTACTTTTAACAGTGGCATTGCTTCAATTTTCTAGCGGCATTCTTAGATTAACAACAGCAAAATAGTTGTATGGGACATGGGACATGGGACATGCCAGCACCATGTACATGTATAAATGGGTGATGCAGAGTATGTTGCCAAGCAGCATATCTGCGTTGGTCCCATATTTGTTCTCTTTGAACCTTTTTCCTATGTGAGGGCAGCAAATCTAGTCCTTCACAAACTACCCGACCCCCCAGTTTCTTTCCTTTTTCAACAAAGAGATCGGTTCCTTACAGATGTGTGTACTGGGTTACCCCTTTTTCCCTTTTCGACCAACAAAGCGGCTGGATAGCCAGTCTATACTACTTTCCCTCCCTCCTTTCCTCATTGAACCACGTCCTAGATTCATGCTCCACCCCACCCCACCCTTCTTTCCTCTTTGAACCAAGAGCTAGATTCGACTACAGAATCGAAAAAGATTCGCATGCAGCTAGAGCAATGATGGTTTCAAAGAAAGTTATACCTTAGGGTCGTTGGGATGTGGCTAGGCGTGTGGCGGGAGGCCGGATCTGCCCACACTACATACGGCAGCGAGGAAGAAGGGGTCGGTGGCCCTCCCGCACAGGCGCTGGGTGAAAGAGAACAGCGCAGCCGGCAGTGGATTGCCTCCCTCGCCGAAGGCGACAGAGTGAACGCTGCACCTCCTCCCCTTCCCGGTGCGACGGGATCCGGACAGCTCCTTCACCAGCTATGAGGGGGGAGAGAGACAGAGGCCAACGCAGTCTTGTTTAGATCTCGTGAAGAGGGTGAGAGACTGTAAATATAGCAAACCCTAGCAAAGGAACGCTGAGCCTCCAGCGTGTGTATATATATATATACATATATATATATATACATATATATATATATATATATATATATATATATATATATATATATATGTGTGTGTGTGTGTGTGTGTGTAGTGCGGCAAGAGTGTGGAGAGTGCAAACCCTAGCGAACAAGCGCTGAGGCTCTAGCTTATAGAGTACCTATATAGTACTCGGGTATACTACTAATATATAGTGGAGTGGTTTTCTTTTTCTCTCCATAACAATCGTTTTAAATTGTGTAAGTACGAAACGAAACTGTTTATTTAACGTACCAGTGAAGAAAACTACTTACGATCAACTAACGATCCATGCATCCTGGTCGCACTTCCTGTCCTTCACGTGCGGTACACTACCCTCCGTTAAGTGAACAACCACACACGCGCCAAATTATCGGAAAGGTGTGAGAGTGTGTACAAATAAAGAATTTTAATTTCAATTATCGGAAAGGTTTGAGAGTATGTACAGTTTGCCCTCTCTCAATAATTATGGTTTGTTGTGTTCGGCCTAAACTTGGTCAAACTTTACAAAGTTTGACTTCAGGCAAATCTAATATGCAGAGTAAATAAAAACGGAGGGCTACTACGTCCATCCGGGTTTTTAGTCCACACCATATTTTTAATCAAAGTCTGACCACATATTTAGTTAATAGCTGGACAAATAAAATTACAGGGGAGCTGAAGCCAAAGTTGTGAGAAGGCTTAGAAATCAATACAAAACTTATGCTCTTAGTACCAACGTCGATGCTTCTTCGAGGAAACATTTGGTTCATAGCCAATTGTGTGATAAAATTGCACCAACGTGAAAGACGACTGCGTCTCCAACGCAACCAAGGTGAACTCATGAAGGATATCATCTTTGTGGGTAACAAGCTAATGGAACCACGTGGCAGAGGACAGTGAGGCAGAACAACAATGGCCATCCAATTTTGTGCAGTTCCACTAAAATTGAGGATGACATGCCCGGGTATGGAGATACGCATCGCTGTTTGCAAAAATATAAAAAGGGATATAGTGTTGTTACTTTGTTTTGGCAGTGGTACAAGATTAACAGTGTCATCTCAATTGTCAATAAGAATTAATGAAAAGTACACCAACAAATAGAAGCATCGTGATTATCTTGATGGGAACTAAACCAGGATACCCGAGAAAAAAAGCAGGACAGAAGCATTTATCGACGCCTTTGGATTGACATCAGCATTACTTAAAAGGGACGTCACTTTACCATGGGCATTGCTTCATTTAACCAGTGATAGTATTAGATTAGCAGCAGCAATAGGAGCATATGGACAATGACCGCACAACCACCATGTATTTTTGTCGAAAAAACATGTATACCTCCACCGAGGCACAAACCAGGACAACTTTTCGAGTGGCCTTTCCTCTATAATAGTAAAAAGTAGGTGATGTTGGACCAGCCGATGAACCCTAGCTACTGTACATGGGGAGCTGGGGAGTAGTGGCATAGAAGAAAACCCGCATGCAGCGACCTGGGGAGCTGGACCAGTACAATGAAGCATGAAATCCAAAAGAAGTTATACCTCAGGTGGGCGAGATGTCGCTTAGGCGGGCGGGCGGGATCTGCCCACACGACGGCAGCGAACAAGGGCGCGGAGGACCTTCGTCCGCGCCAGCGCCGGCTCAGAGAGGACGATGCGCATCGGCTTCCTCCATCGCCGACGGCGACAACGTAACGCTGCACCTCCTCACCTCCCGCAGCGGACGGGATTCGGCCGGATCTGTGACGACTGGCGAGGAGAGAGATAGAGTGGACACTGTCATCTTGTTTAGATATGGAGAGGGTGATAGAGCGAGACGAGAGAAACCCTATCAAACAAGAGGCTATATATATAATGGAGTAAAAAAATCTCTCCATAGCAGTGGTTTTAAATAGAATATGCGCGTTCCCGGAAAAAAGAAACGAAAACTGGTGGGCAAATCTTTTTTTAACGTAACAAGAAAGAAAACTCGATCAAAAACACGCCCCCGCTTCCAGGTCGCAGTTTGTATCGCTCACGTGTGGTCCCCGACCCTCCATTATTAAGTGAACAAATTAAAGGGTCAAATTATTACATACGTAAGCTGCCTCTTCGTGTACAAATGCGCTCCATCATGTACTCGCGGGTATCTCGGAGGCAGAGTGAGTGCGTGTACATTTCTTCTTGTACGTCATACTCCATTTATCTCACTTCATATTGTTTCCCACTCCTATGATATTCCTATCCTAGGAACAAAATGAGGCGGTACTAAGTTTGTGTGTGTGTAGGGAGAACGAGACATCGATGGTGTGTACGAGTAGTCGCGAGAGTCGTCGCGCACACACACATAGACATAGACATGCATATCCGTGTTTACGTAAAATTTCATCTCCATCTTTATCTCCATCTCCATCTCCATCTCCAATCATATTTGTCCAACTGGCACATTATTTACGTTATTAATTATATACGCAACAATATTTACGTACAACATCTCTTGTTTGCGGGCGTCCGGACCACTGCCACGCCCGCTCCTGACCAACCCAAACCCTCTTCATCACCCGCGCGTGCTTCTCGCCCGAAACGGTCAGTGCCGCATTCATGCCCGGCCAGAGCGGACGCGACCTCTCACTGGCGCCGGCATTGAAGCGGCGCGTCGGCCAATAGAGCGCCGCCCGCGCTGCTTCCCGGTGCACGTGACTGCTCTGTGTTCAAAGGTCGCCACGGCCGGCCACAACATGCATGTAAAAAGTTCTTGGGAGTCCGTGCTACAACTAGCTGTCCTCCCCCTCCTCGTCAATCTCTTCCAGTAGTGCTAGTACTCCATGGCGTGATCCATCGACAAGCAGGCAGGAAAGTTATCATATATTCGGTTTGCGGTGAGTGGCATGCCGAGCGACCATGTGGGGTGGAGCCGTGGAGGAGGGTGAGACACGAACACGACGTACGTGATTTAAACGTTGGTTTTGCTCGATGGCACGATCCAATGAAACGAAACATTGGTTTCTCTCTGTTTTCATTTTTTCTCTGAAAAAACGGAAACTTTCCACTCCATTTTCATTCCTATTCCAAGGTTGCCCCATTACAGCATTCCATCAAATACAAAGGAAAACTAACACGCATGCTGATGCATCTCAATGATTCACAGATCATAGCCAATATTTACTTCACAACTAAAGACAAAAGTTGTGAGAGTGTGTACAAAAAAAAACTACTGATGGGGTCACTACGATGTAAACCCTAAACCCTAAACAGGATTTAATTTCCTGGCTAGGTAGAACCTGTCGAAGGAAAGACGGCTGGCACCCTCGGATCATACGATGCTTTTGTGCAGTTCCACTAAAATTGAGCTGAGCATCCCTGTTGGCAAAGATATTGAAGAAGTGTGATTAGAATAATAGTACTGGCACTAGTTCATGAGACATAAACTCATCACAAATAGAAGCCGGTAGAAGTAGAGAAAGATGCACATGGAGATGGAGCTACGTGGGGAGCTGCGGCAGTGGAGCAAGTCGGCTCCAAAAGGAAGTTATACCTGGGACGTCGGGCTGTAGCTAGAAGGGCGGTTGGGAGGCGGCATCAGCCCATACCGCGGGGACCCCCGATCGGGATGCACCGACAGTGGGTTTTCCCCCTCGCCGCTGTCGACATCGTCTACGCAGAACATCGTCCCCTTCCCCCAGCGGTGGGATCAGGCCGGATCTGTGACCAGCGATGTGGCCACCATCATTCTATGCTTGTGAAGAGAGCAACCTAAGCAAGCAGGCTTGTAGCTTAGGCTCCTGCTAGTGTATATATAGTGGAGCGGTTTTCTTTTTCTCTCCATATCAACCATTTTATATTGCGTACGTGTCATTGAAGAGTGAAATGATGGTTGCTTCTTCTGACTAACTTACTGTGTGATTTGACTGCTCCTGAGTGGCCCCTACACGTACTCCCCCTACGTGTATGACTGTTCCTGAGTCTCACTTGTACTTATCTCTGTTTTCTTGCATGACACGTAGACAGGATGCGCATAGAGGAATTTTGTTACTGCACGTTGTTACGTAGTACTACTAGTACCTACTCCCTCCTTCTGGTTCACTACTAGTACTCCCTCCGTCCTGGCTTATTGGTCCCCTTTGTACTCAATTCATGGGCTCGTTTTCCTCAAGAAATTGTCTTTACCAACGTATTAATATCGGGAATGCATGCGTGAACAACGAATGATTAAACCTTGCATGCAACATTTTGACAAAGCATTGACTTATGAACATGTGAATGTGAGGGACTACAACCTCGTGCATGCATGCAACAGTCACGCAAAAACGCGCGCGATGCCCTAATGCATGCATGTCTGAGCACACGACGGAACACACATGGTCACGCTCAAGTGCTCAACCTACACGTGCATGCACACACATACTCAGCCAGGGTGAGCTAGTGACCGAATAAACACCGGAAAATGTATATATTGAGCGCAATGAGCGTATTATGAAGTCCACTGACCATATTTTTACAAATATACAGTGACAGACAGTGTATTTATCTCGTTTCAAATTAAGCCATATTAACCAGAAAGGAGCCAGTATGGACTAGCATTACTTTGCTGTGTCCCGTCAACTTGCCGAACGAGGAGAAGCTTGCAGGACAGAAGAAGCTTGCGCGCGGTGGCTCGCAGGACAAGGAGAACCTTTTGACTAATGCAAGCTCTCCCTCGCTCAGGCGATGGACGTGCAACAGTTAATTCAGTGTCAGATTGCCAGAAGCATACACTGTACTAGTACCATTATTGTTCGACTTCCCGAAGAGGCGAACAACCAAGCGCAAAGTTTACTACTAGTACTACTATACAGGTATGTACTACCAGGAACCGGATGGTGGAGCGTCTGCAGTTTTATTTTATTTTAATCTATGATAAAGCAATCTTCAACACATTTGGTTCTCTTCGAGGGTTCTCGCATGTGATAATGGAAGGTGATTGCATGGAACACTCGCCACAATTCTCGCTTAATTCTGGCTCCTATCCTGTTAGAAATAGGAGCGCTCGGTAATATTTTCTCTTTTTTTGTTATTCAGCATGTAAACAGGTCAGCAAACCTTGCGGCGCATCTTTGTGCGAACCGTGCTTCCTGCACTTTGAATGTGACCGAGAGCTGGCTTGATGAAACACCTCGCTTCCTTCTTCTTTTTTTGCAAGGTACCTCGCTTCCTAGTGACCAGTCTCTAGGCTGACCGTCCTAAGAATGCTTATATATGAATAAAGCTCTCTCATTTACCCGCAAAAAGATTAAGCCATATTAACCGGAAAGGAGGGAGTATGGACTAGCACTACTTTTTTGTGTGTCCCGTCAACTCGCAGAACGAGGAGAAGCTTGCAGGACAAGGTGAAGCTCGCTTACACCCTCTCCGTCTACCTCAAGCCTGGTGGCTCGCAGGACGATGAGAAGCTTTTGACTAATGCAACCTACCCTCGCCCAGGCGATGGACATGCAGCAGTTCATTCGGTGTCAGATTGCCAGAGGCATACACTGTAGTACCATCATTGTTCGACTTCACGAAGAGGCGAAGAGCCAAGCGCAAGGTTTTGTAGTACGAGTAGTACTACTACTAGTATACAGGTACTAGGAACCGCATGGTGGAGCGTCTGTACTCTTATTTTATTTTAATCTCTAATAAAGTACACATTTATTCGGGAGAAGTGCGGAAAACGACAGCCCAATAGTACTATTAAAAACATCAAACATGTAATGATGATATCGATCAACCATGCTCGAATATATCTTGGCCTCCGTGCGAGCCCGTTTGTGTGTTCTCGCTCCTCGTCTATCTCAAGGAATGGCGGGTTGGCCATTTTGCCGTCAATTGAGATCGGTTTGCTCACACTCCGGTCCCACATATCAGTGATATGCCAAGAGGAAGTGCGTTGACCGATTGGCCATACGCGTACTTGGTTTTGCACCTTCATACTACTACTCCCTCCGTCACAGTTTATAGGGCGAGCTTCATTCTCATACATTTCTCTCCATGCATTTCCACCACCAGAGAGATTTTAGACGCGTTTGGTTTAATGCTCAATTAATTAGGGCGTGGTAACCGCAATCAAGTCCACAATTTTCTCTCGATGTATGTGTGTACGCGGAGTGGAGTAAGTGCATGCATGTGTGTACCCGGCGTGGAAGCACTGCATGCATGTGTGTACGCATTATTTCCTCTAGTAATAGACGCCGTGCTATAACTACCAATGCTATTTTTCAGCCCGATCGCTAGTCACCTTGGTCCCAGAGATTGTTGAAGCGCGCTCTATAAACAGTGATGGAGGGAGTAGTATGAGCGGATTCAAAGAAGAGCGTATTGATGGTTGCTTCTTCCGAGTAACTTACAGTGGGAAAGGTGGGGCTTATGATTTGACTGCTCATTACTCACTATTAGTGCGGCGCAACGACCGGGCTGAGTCTCCCATGCGGTTGTGCACTACTCCCTCCGTTCTTAAATATTTGTCTTTCTAGAGATTTCAACGAGTGACTACATACGAAGCAAAATGAGTGAATCTACACTCTAAAATATGTCCATTTGAAATTTCTAAAAAGACAAATATTTAGGAACGGAGGGAGTATAATTTTGTGCATGGCACATGGACCCGGATGCTGAAGAGGCTTTTGGCAATGCTATCAAGCTTCCAGCATTTGTTTACATAATTGACGTACTATACAAATAATTTTCCAGCGACATGAAATTATACAATGCTCTGAGCTTTCAACTTTTGTTTCGTGTGTCTTGCCATCCATGCTCGTTCGGAAAAAATAAAAAACTAACTTCCTTGCTAATGCATCTCAATGATTAGCAGATCAGAGCTAATATTTACATCACAACTAAAGACAAAGTTGTGACAAGGTGTTAAATTAAAATTGATCCATGCTTTCATTGGCAGCAACTTCCCCCCAGCTCTGTCTAAATCAACAAGGCATGTTGGCAAAAAAAGTAGCTGTTAGGAGCATGCAACATTCCGATCATTTTGTGCAGTTCCACTAAAATAGAGCTGTGCGTCCCTGTTCCAAAGATATTAAGTGTGATTACAATAATAGAGGACTGTTAATGAAACAATAAATAGAAGCCGGTCACCTTTGCAGTCTCTCTTAAGACTAACTAGTTGGAGAAGATTAAGCAAATAGTTGGAGAAGATTAGGCTCGGAGTTGGATGAGGAGGATAGAGCAAAACCAATCTCCCTTTGTGCAGTCGCACTGAAATGTAGAGACGTTGCCCGTGTGATATTTTAGTACAACTGCACAAAACACTCTTAAGAAAAAAGTGATTTGTGCAGTTCACCAAAAGGTCGCAATAGCAACGAGGTGAAATGGATAGCCCTGTTTGCAAAAAAGAGGTAGAAAGAAAACAATTACTGGCCAATAACAGTTGATGACACATACGACGACAAAAAAGAAGCATATTCCTTGTCCTAAGGGAAGATAACAGCACGGTTGTGTTTATCTAAAATGGTGTGAGGACGAGATTGCAATATGGAAAGTATGCCGGACGAGCTACGTTTTGGGCAAAGAACTAGGGAAGATCCACATGCAAGATTTTCCACATGCAGTGACGTGGGAAGATGGGCAGTGGAGAAAGGCCGGAGGGGATACCTGGGGGTCATCGGGATGTAACTAGGAGAGCGGCAGCGGGCGGGATCTGCCCATACTGCGGCAGCGAGCAAGTGGCATAGGCCCTACCGCGCCGGAGCTTGGTCAGAGAGAACGGCGGGTACCGTAGATCGGGACATGCTGCCTTGTCGCCGTCGAACGGAGAAACGATGCACATCCTCCCTTTCCGCCGGCGGACGGGATGTGGCCGGATCAGTGACCAACGGTGAGAGAGAGAGAGGCCACCGCCGCCTTGTGTTAGATACTCTGAAGAGAGACAAACCCCGGCAGGCAGGCTCCATTGTATATAGTGGAGCGGACTACCTTTTTCTCGTTTTATATTCTGTGTACGTGCCATTGAGTGATATAACTTTATTTAAAAATAACGCGCCAATGCATCAAGTCGAACTTTGTTTCGTGCACGCGTGGTACACGACCTCCGTAGGTAAACAACCGCTACACTCGCTCAAATTAGCACATGGGTTGCCATTTCGTACAGAAATGAGCTCCACCATGTACCCGCGAGGGTGTGGCTGGGCACGAAGCGTGAGTACGTGCACCTATTCTCTTCGTGTACGTACACCACCTACGTGGGTTTCTGTGAGAGAGATACAAATGTAGAGAGATATAGTGTGTCGGTTCGTGAGTGTTTGGGGGGGGGGGGGGGGGGGCGTGAGAGATAGACAGGGAATATGTGTCGATGATATTTCAATCAAAAAATGTAACATATGCAATGTGTGTGAAACAGAGGCCTGAATATATCATATATATAGAGGGGGCGATCCATGAGAAGAGAGTGGAGGTATCATCGGCGTGAGGTATCCATAGAATCGAAGAGAGGGATGATATGTGTGTGTGTGTGCGCGCGCGATCGATAAAGAGTGCCATCGAATTTGTGTGTGTGCCCACGTCAAAGATATAGGGTGGCTGGCCTACTGGAACGTGAGAGGGGACAAGTGTAGTTTGTCTCTGTGGCATGGATACCTACCTACAATGCTAGACTATCGGTGTGTGTGAGGGGGTGGGAGGGGGGGCAGAGACCTAACTATAGAGGTACAATGGCTGGTATATGTGTGGAGGAGGAGAGAGACCTACCTTATGTATTGAGGGAGATCGATCGGCATCCATGCATATGTGTAGGAGAGGAATAAGGTTGGGAGAGAGACAGAGGTAGAGTGTCGGAGGGGTTGGTGGTGGAGTTGCTTCTCATAAATGGTGGGTGAGGCTTGCTAGACAAACAGAGGGCACGCCTGCAATATCAATAAGAGAGGGGATGCCTGCCTGTCTGTGCACGTGCGTGTGAGAGACGGGTCAGGAGGCATGCACGAATGATGAGGGGGGATGATATGGCTGTGGTACGTAGACATAACTACATAGGAAGATCAATCGTCATTTGTCGGAGAAAGGAGAGACATAACTTGTGAGGTACGTCGATCGATGCATGGGGAAAAATAGTTAAAGTCGACCTAGGTATATGTAGGGAGATCGATCGGTATGCATGCATGTATGTGTTAGAAGCAAATAAGGCCCGGAGAGAAGGATAGAGAGAGAGGGATGCAGCTAGGAGGTGGTGAGAGAGGCATACTATATCGAGGGGGAAGGAGTGTGCGAGTACGAGATCGATGAAAAGAGGGGCGGGAGTGAGGCATGGACGATGAGAAGAGAAGAGGGAAAGATTGTGTTTGTGGTAGGCACACCTGGCTAGAGAGGCATTGTCGGAGGGATTGACCACGGGTAGCCTCATCCACACACCTTAGCATTTCAAGAAATCAGGGCTAGTGAAGCCCCTCACGCCTTCCAAACACACGGCCGGCTCCTCGGGCCGGCTGGGCCCAAGTGGCCGGCTCCGAAAAGACGGAGCACTCTTAGGAGGCAGATTCAGGGGAGGCCGGCTCCTAGCAGACGGATCCTCCTCCCCTCGGAGTCTGCACTCAACCACTACGACGAGACGGAGCGTGGCTACAGGGCCACCCTCTCCCCCAAATCCCAGGGGGGCATGGCTATAGTGCGAGCTAACCAAGCGGTCACCTACCTGCCATGCGCAGGACTGTAGCCATGCGACCCTCAGCATGCCCCCCGTCAGCAAGGGCCCTGCTACAGCAAAAGGCAATCAGTACGGCCCGCAGGCGGTGGGCCCTACCTGTCCGTGAGCTCACAGAAGACGGCGCATCCCTGGAAGGCGGCTTCGGGGGCGGACCGGCCCCCAGCAGGCGGCCTTCCCCTCCCCTCGAAGCCCGCACTCACCTGCTCCGACGGGATGGAGCATGGCTACAGCGTGCGCTGACCAAGTGGCCACCAACCCGTCAGACGGCGAGACTGTAGCCATATGACTCCTGACGAGGCCTCCGTCCTCAAGTATGACGCTACAGCAAAAGGCAATCAGTGTGGCCCACAGGCGGCGGGCCCTACCTATCGGCCGGATTCTCGGCAGCGGGCGGGGCCCTCCGGAGGCGGGCCCCTGCAGCCGACGGAGAACCCGACAACCCTAGACACTGACGTTCGGGTCCTACACCCGGCCGTGTTACCATTGTACCCCTAGGGGGAAGGCCTACATAAGCCCCCTAGGATCACCCATGCAAAGGGTTCAGCACACAGGCCACTCACCATAGCTAGGGAGACCAAGGTAGCAGCTCTGCCCTTCTTCCTTTTCTAGCAGCGCAGCTCAAGGAGCAACATTGTAGCCACCATTTGATCATAGTCATCATGCGGAGACCCCGCAGAGCAGGACTAGGGGTGTTATCTCCCCGGAGAGCCCCGAACCTGGGTACGTCTCGTGTGCAATCGAGCTCGTGCTCACTCCCGCTTCCAGGGCCGACGACGTCCTTTTGGCTCCACCCATGAGAAGCCACCCCCTGGCATCTGTTGCGAGAATACCCCGACAGTTGGCACCACCATGGGGCCTAACGTAGTGTCGGCCGGAGACACATTCTGGACAGGAACCCTCTTCCTCTCCGGCGAGCACGTCGCGGCCGGCCTGATCAGCCAGCCCGGCGCGCCCGCTTGCGCTTGCACCAGCGCACCGCCCGACGCGGGGGCAGCCTGCCCCGCGAGCTGCCTTGTCGACCTCTTCGGCAGGGCCAGCCTCTCCGACGAGCCCGCCTCCGACGCCGAGGCCCTCCGCTCCGTCGACCCCCTCTCCGAGCTTTTCGAGAAGCTCACCGTCTCCAACGCGGACACCTCCGACGGGTTCCCCAGCGGCGTGGTGGTGATCGACGACCCGCTCCCTCCCATCTCAAGCGTTGCCTCTGCTGGCACGCTCGACGCCGGTGTTTTCGCGGAGGTGATGGTCATAGGCCATAGCCAGGCCTCTGACGGGGCCATCCAGGACCCGTTGCGAGCAGCGATGCAGGACTTGGCGGCTCCCGTCGGGGCCAACACCGACGTGGCGGCGCTAGAAGAAATCCGCGTCAAGCTCCTCGACAGCACCACCAAGATGGCAGCCATGAAGCGCCGCGCTGAGGCCAACTAGCGCGAGATCGACCGCATAGCTGGTGGCACGCCGGCTGCGGCTGAGCCTAGCCGAGCCGGCGCCATCCGGCAACGCGACGCGGCCATCGCCAGCATGCTAGGGGTCGGACGCCCGATCTACGACACCCCCGTGCAGAACCTGCGTGCCGCACAAGCGGTAGCAGAAGAACTCGAGAACCTGGATGGCGATGAATGGCGCAGTCAGCTAGAATGCCTCCAGGAACTCCTCAACACTGCGAACAAGCAGCAAGACGCGTGCAACCACGTGGTGGGAACTGGCCGGCAGGCCGAGCTCCCAGAATGGAACCCCCCACCCCGCCGTGAGCATGGAGCGACCTCAGCAAGCGGAACCCGGAGCCAGCTGCTAGCCGCAGCCGGCGCACCCGCCTGACGGTTGTCAACAGCTGGCAAGTTCCTCCAAGAGTGGAGGACCGGTGCCAGCAGGATGAGCGTCCGCCTCCCCCTCGCAGGGAGAGGCTGGCCTCTCCGGCGTTGGTAGACCACCCGATTCTCGGGGGCCGGCTGGGCCCGCGTGAAGGAGTCGGCGAGAATGATGCCCGCCACCGGATCGAGCGGCTAGCTCGGTCCCTGGCAGTCAAGGAGGAGGACACTGTCGGCCCGGCCTGCTTCGTCCACCGCATCCATGATGAGCCCTTCCCCAAAGGGTTCTTGCTCCCCCGAGACACTCCCAAGTACATCAGCTCCGTGAAGCCGGAGGATTGGCTGACCGACTACGCTACCGCAGTCAACATAACGAACGGCAACAAGCGCGTTGCTGTGAAGTATGTTCTGCTCATGCTCCAGAGCACGGCCCGGACATGGCTGAACAACCTCAAACCCTACAGCGTCAACAGCTGGTCGGACTTCGCCGACGTCTTCGTCCGCAACTTCACCAGCACCTACAAGCGGCCTCCCAAGCCACGCCAGCTCTCCATGTGCGTTCAGGGCTCGACCGAGTCCACCTGCGACTACCTGACGCGCTCGGCCGAGCTGCGCAACTCCTGCGAAGGGGTGCACGAGGTGCATACCATCGAGTACTTCACCATCGGGTGCCGAGAGGGCATCCTGCTCAAGCACAAGCTTCTGCGCGACGAGCCGGATACATTGGACAAGCTCCTGGTCGTGGCGGACAAGTACGCCACCGCCGACTCCTTCATGAAGTAGGAGATCCGGGTTGACGCGTCCGGGAAGGTGCTCCCGCCGGCTCCCCAGACGCTGGCCGGTGACTCCAACCGGCATCAACAGCCGAACGACAACAAGCGCAAGGCCCAGCAGCCGGCTGCCAGCAACCGGCAGGTGGCGACCGTCGAGGACGAGCAGCCGGCATGCCAACCCGGCCCCAAGCGTTAGTGGGGTGGCAAGGGGGCCTAGCTGCCGGCCTTCTCCTTTGAGCAGACCCTCGACGCTCCATGCAAGTTCCATAGCGGCGCGAAGCCGTCTAACCACACCACCCGCCAGTGCAACTGACTAGCCGGAATCGCCAGGGTGAGGGCTTGCCGCCTCCTTCGGCCGGCCCGGCGGCTCCGCCTCCTCAGCAGCCGGCGGCCCGCCCGGCCGGCATGCTCCAAGACGAGTTCCCCGACGCAAACGCCACCTACGTCATCTTCACCAGTGAAGCCGACGACAAGCACAGCCGGCGTCAGCAACACCGCGAGGTGAACACTGTCGCTTCGGAGGTCCCCCCATTTATGCACTGGTCCGAGAGGCCCATCTCCTAGAGCCGTGAAGACCACCCGGCCGTGATGCCCTTGCCGGGTGCTTATGCAATGGTGCTGGACTCCACCTTCTCAACGGAGAGACGGGACTGCCATTTCTCCCGGATCCTGATAGACGGCGGCAGCAGCATCAACATCCTCTACCGCGACACCATGGAGAAGCTAGACATCAAGGAGAAGCAGCTCCTGCCCAGCCGGACCGTGTTCCATGGCATCGTCCCCGGACTTTACTGCTCCCCAATCGGCAAGATCAAGATTGATGTCCTATTCGGCGACAAGACCCACTTCCGCCGCGAGCCGATCTGGATCGAAGTGGTCGACCTGGACAGCCCCTACCACGCGCTCTTGGGCCGGCCTGCGCTGGCCAAACTCAAGGCAGTGCCGCACTACGCCTACCTGAAGATGAAGATGCCGGGTCCCAAGGGCATCATCACCATTGCTGGCGACTACCAGAAATCGCTCATGTGCACCACTGCCAGCAGCAGGCTGGCCGAGTCCCTCATCATTGCCGAAGAGAAGCACCTCCTTGACCGGGCTGTGGCTATGGCCAGCGAGCAGCCGGCCATTCCATCGGACCCCAAGGACGTGGAGACTGGGGCCTCCTTCCAGCCGGCCAAGGAAACCAAGAAGATCATCTTGGACCCGGTGCACTCGGAGAAGTTCGCTGTCATAGGGTCCGCCCTTGACAACAAATTGGAAAGCGAGCTCGTCGACTTCCTCCGTGAGAATTGAGATATCTTCGCATGGTCCCCCAAGGACATGCCGGGTGTTCCGATGGATTTCGCCGCGCACAAGCTACATGTGAGATCGGATGCAAAACCGGTCAAGCAACCCCTCCGCCGCCTATCAGAGGAGAAGAGAAGGATCATTGGTCAAGAAATCGCCCGGCTTCTGGCAGCCGGCTTCATCATGGAAGTGTTCTACCCGGACTGGCTTGCCAACCCTGTCCTCATTTTGAAGAAAAACAACAAGTGGCGCATGTGTATCGACTACACTAGCCTCAACAAAGCCTGCCCCAAGGACCCTTTTGCCTTGCCCGGGATAGATCAAGTGATCGACTCCACGGCCGGCTGCGAGTTGTTGTCCTTCTTGGACGCCTACTCCGGCTACCACCAGATCAAGCTGGACCCGGCCGACCGACTAAAGACCGCCTTCATCACCCCTTTCGGCGCCTTCTGCTACATCACCATGATGTTCGGCCTGTGGAATGCCGGCGCCACCTTTCAGCGCTGCATGCAGAAGTGCCTCCTGAAGCAACTCGGCAGGAACGCCCACGTCTATGTGGACGACATTGTGGTGAAGACGGAGAAGCGTGTCACCCTTTTGGAGGATCTCAAGGAGACCTTTGCCAACCTGCGCCGCTTCCAGATCAAGCTCAACCTGGAGAAGTGTGTCTTCGGAGTACCAGCCGGCCAACTCCTGTGCTTCCTTGTTTCTGAGCACGGGAATGAGTGCAACCCCATGAAGATCAAGGCCATTGAGCGAATGAAGAAGCCGACCCGGCTGCGGGACGTCCAGAAGTTCACCGGGTGCTTACCCTCTCTCAGCCGGTTCATCAGTCGGCTGGGCGAGAAGGCCCTTCCTTTGTACGAGCTGATGAAGAAGACCACATGCTTCGAGTGGACCAATCAGGCGGATGAGGCGTTCCTCCAGCTCAAGCGAATGTTGTCCACGCCGCCTGTTCTGGCCGCTCCGGCTGCTAAAGAGCCCATGTTCCTCTACATCGCCGCTACCAGCCGGGTCGTCAGCACCGTGATCATGGTCGAACGCCCAGAAGACGGCAAAGCATAGCCGGTCCAGAGGCCGGTCTACTACCTGAGCGAGGTGTTGTCTGCCTCCAAGCAGAACTACCCCCACTACAAGAAGATGTGCTACGGCGTGTACTTTGCCGCCAAGAAGCTGAAGCAGTACTTCCAGGAGCACACCATCACGGTCGTCTGCACCGCCCCCCTTGCCGAGATCATGGGCAACAGAGATGCCTCAGGCCGGGTCGCAAAGTGGGCCATCGAGCTGGCTCCCCACACCATCCTCTACCAGCCCCGCACCGCCATCAAGTCGCAAGCACTGGCCGACTTCCTTGTCGACTGGGCCGAGACCCAGTACCTGCCGCCAGCTCCGGATTCCACGCACTGGCGGATGCACTTCGATGGCTCGAAGATGTGCACCAGTTTGGGAGCCGGCATCGTCCTCACCTCTCCCAAAGGCGACAAGCTCAAGTACACGCTACAGATCCACTTTGCCGCCTCCAACAATGTGGCCGAGTATGAGGCGCTCGTCCACGGGCTCCGGCTAGCCAAGGAGATCGGCATCCACCGCATTCTGTGCTACGGCGACTCGGACTTGGTGGTCCAACAGTCTTCTAGCGACTGGGACGCCAAGGACGCCAACATGGCTAGCTACCACTTCCTAGTCTAGCAGATGAGCGGACACTTCAACGGGTGCGAGTTCCTCCACATGCCACGGGCCGACAACAAAGCAGCCGACGCCCTGGCACGGATTGGCTCCACTCGACAGGCCATACCAGCTGGCATCCCCCTCGAGTGCCTGCGCAAGCCGTCTGTCAAACCTTCGCCGGAATCAGAATCCATCTTTGTGCCGGCTGATCCTGGAACAGTCGGATCCGGCTCAGGGACTTCAGCAGTCGGCCCGGGGACTTCTGCAGGCGGCCCGGGGGCTGCAGCACCTGCACCCGGACCGGGGACCCCAGAACCCGGCCCTGGGACTTCTGCAATCGGCCCGAGAACTTCAACGACGCAGCAAGCAGCGGCCGGCTCCGACCCGCCGCCTCCCAACCCGGCCGCCCTTGCGCCGGTTGCTGTCATGACGGTGGCTGAAGCGCCATCTTGGCCGCAGCCCATCCTCAATTTTCTGGTTAGCCACGAGCTGCCAGCCGACGAAGTCTTGGCCCGGCAGGTGCAACGCCGGGCGGCTGGATACACAATTGTCAACAGAGAGCTCATCAGGCGCATCGTGACTGGTGTCTTCCAGCGCTGCATAGAGCCGGAGAAGGGCATAGCAATCCTCAGAGACATTCATCAAGGCGAATGTGGCCACCATGCCGCCTCCAGAGCCCTCATTGCCAAAGCTTTCCGCCACGGTTTCTTCTGGCCGACTGCTTTGGACGACGCCAAGTAGTTGGTCCGCAAGTGCAAGGGGTGTCAGCGCTTCAGCTCCAAGCAGCATCTGCCGGCTTCTGCACTCAAGACTATTCCCCTCACCTGGCCGTTTGCCGTATAGGGATTGGACATGGTGGGCCCATTCAAGACAGCATGCGGTGGCATGACCCATCTGCTGGTTGCCGTGGACAAGTTCATGAAGTGGATCGAGGTGAAGCCAATCAAGAAGCTGAATGGTCCGACTGCTGTCACATTCATCGTGGATATCACCATCCGATATGGCATCCCGCACAGCATCATCATCGACAATGGCACGAACATCGCCAAAGGCGCCTTGGCCCATTTCTGCGCGACGCAGGGCATCCGACTGGACCTCACGTATGTTGCCCATCCGCAGTCAAATGGCCAAGTGGAGCGAGCAAACGTCCTCATCCTGTCCGGCATCAAGCCCCGGCTGGTCGAGCCTCTGGAGCACTCGGCCGGCTGCTGGATCGAGGAGCTGCCGGCCGTCCTTTGGAGTCTTCGGACTACGCCGAATCGAGCAACCGGCTTCACACCTTTCTTCCTCGTGTACAGGGCCGAGGTTGTCATCCCAACTGACATCAAGTTCGACTCACCTCACGTCGCCATGTACACGGAGGCGGAAGCCAAGGAGGCGCGAGAGGACGGCATCGATCTGCTGGAAGAGGCCCGGCTGCTAGCACTCAGCCGGTGCGCCATCTACTAGCAGAGTCTGCGCCACTACCACAACAAGAAGATCAAGCCGCGCGCCTTCCGCGAGGGCGACCTTGTGCTCTGGCTGATCCAGCGAACAGCCGGCCAGCACAAGCTCTCGGCCGCTTGGGAGGGGCCTTTCATCATTAGCAAGGCCCTGGGCAATGACTCCTACTACCTCATCGACGCACAAAAGCCCAGGGCGCGCAAGAGGGACAACGCCGGCCAAGAGTCAAACCGCCTGTGGAACGCGAACCTTCTCCGCCCATTTTACAGTTGATGCAGTGTATGTACCACGCTACCTTTTGTATTAAGCAAAGACAACAGGTCCCCCGAGGCACACTCGGGGGCTACCTTTTTAGCTATATGATAAGCTTCGCCTATGAGTGTGTTCTTTCATTCTTCCGCCCTGTCCGGGTCTGGTCAGCCGGCCCAGGGGCTCGCCGCCTTGACCTAAGTTGGCACCATCCGAAGTCGGCTAAGTAGTGTGCCGACGCCAAGGCCCTCTCTTCGCCTCAGCTACAACTTGCAGCACGACTGTCCTGCTGGCAAGAGCTAATGGCCGGAAATGCTATCCACACGAAAAACGACTAAGGAAGAACGCCAATACAGGCCAAGCCGGCTGCTCGGCTCACCCGTCCGGCTGCCCAGCAGCCGGCCGGCCGGCTTCTCGCTCGACTAGCTACGCTCTAGGCGGCTGAAGTAACTTGCCTATTCTAAACGGCCAAGTCCCTGACCCAGCCACAGACCGCAGCGCGGCTGTCCGGCCGGCAGGGCGGCGGCCAGAGGAACGCGGCAAAAGAAAAAGCCAACAAGAGCAAAGGCAAAACCGAGCCAGAGCCCGGCAGAGAGACAAGCATATGAAAATAAGTTATTTACATTGCAAAAGGCCCAAGGCCAGCATTCATCAGAGTTTAATACACCCCCAGTGGGTGGAACTGCGCATGATTAACTTATTCTTAAGTACAAGACAGAGAATTTAAGAGGATAAAAAGGCCGCCTATGCCGAAGGTGTGGCGGGCTACTCGGACAGGTCGGTGGTGGCTGAGGCACCGGCTGGTGGGGCTTTCGGCTGGCGGGTCTCGGCCCGGTTGGCGTCGGTGGCTGCTGATGTAGTCTCCCGCGACTCGCTGGCCAAGGCCGGATCGGGCTGAGTCCGGCTGGTCGCTCCGCCGTCTGGTGCAATGTCATCGCCTTCGTCATCCCCGCTCTCCTCTGCGCCTTCGTCGCTGGAGGCGATCTTCTCCACCGGGTCCTCCCCCTCGTTCGGGTTCAGCCCAAACCAAGAGGGCGGCACCTCAGTGCCGTCTTCCGCTCGCTCCGGAAAGAAGACGCTGACGTCGGCATAATCGGCAAGGGCTGCCGCACGTTCGATGATCGCCTCGCGCTCCGCCTCTAGCTCCGGCGCCGCCTCCTGGCGAAAAGTGGCCAGCTGAGCCAAACTCATGCCTGGGTACCACGCCTTGACGAATTTCAGCGTCGCCCTGGCGGCTGCCCGTGCCGCGGCACCCTTCCGAACGTCGAGCCGCTCGGCCGCAACCCCCAACCAGTTGGCGGTCCGACTGGGAGTCCGGGGCACCTGCACACCCGACTAGAGCCCCTACAAGACCTGGGACCCGGCGCGCTGAAATCGGCGGAGCAGCCGGCGGACCGGCACAAGGCGCAGCTGGACGGCCCGGAACTTCTCGCCCATAGTCCGAGGCCGGTCCGGCGCAATCTCCTCACCCACCCGCCTCTGCTCTTCGCGTCGTGCCAAGATTGCCTGGCTGATGACGCCGGCATGGTCCGGGAAGCATTCTGCGCGAAAAGAAAACAAAGGAATAAGAGGCCAGCTTCCAGCAACAGCCGACACCTCCAAGCAAGAAAGAAAAGTTACCTTTGAGCATGGCCTCGATCACCTCATAGCCTTCCGACAGCAACTTCTCCCTCTCGGCCCAGTCCGAGCGTTGAGTCTCAAACTCGGCCTTGAGGAGCGCCTCCTCGTCCTTCAGCTGCCAGACCTGCTCCTTGTGCTGGGCCGCCTGGTCCGCCAGCTCCTTCGCAAGCCGATCGAGCTCTATGGCTGCCTGGCTGCGCTCCTGCTCCTTGGCCTGGAGCTGGCTCTCGAGCTTGCACACGCGCGTCCGCAGCTGGGCGGCGGCCTCTGCAAAAGAAAGAAAGAAACGTCAACATCGACAAAACCAAGAAGTCGCCGGAAGATCCGGCCCGCCTGCTCAGCAGTCGGCCCGAATCTCGGGGGCTACACCCAGTGGGTGCGCTTGTGCGCCCCCACTGAAAGCCGGCCTACGTACTGTGGTTCTTGTTCAGATCAGCAGTCCAGTTGGCGAGCTGCTGGTTCTAGGAGTTGTAGGCGGCCGTGCGCAGGTTCTGGTAGTCCTGCAGCAAGAGCAACACTTCAGCATTCAAAAACATGCCTTGAAGTTCCAACCCGCCCGCTCAGTAGCCGGCTTGGAACTCGGGGGCTACACCCAGTGGGTGCGCTGGCGCGCCCCCACTGAAGATTGCAAAAATAAAAAGCAAGATCGAGAGCGTACCCGGACGGATGTCTGCATCGCCAGCATCTCGTTCCTGGCCTGCAGGAGGGTGGCGCCGTGGGCGTTGAACTTGTCCAGGACGTCCTGCACTGCAACGTTCAGGGCGGCTAGGCCAGCTCCTGGCGCCCAGCCAGGCGGAGCAGAGCTCGAGGCTTTGGTGTCAGGCGCAGGCAAACTCGTGGCCTCAACCTCCATCGGCCTCGGCACAGAAGCAGCCCACGATGGGTGCAGGCACGGGGAGGTGCGGGTCATCATTGCCTGGCTTGTCACCAGCTCGGTGCTCGCTGGCGGCACCTCTGGCCCTTCGGGATGGCCGCCTCCCCGCTCGTCAGCACCCGGCGCTCGCTGAGCATCCTCCGGGACGATGGGGTCGGTCGCCCTCTGCTCCAGGGCCGTCTGGTCAGCTCCGGCTGCTCCAGCCGGCGCCCGGTCCTCCACCACCGGTGGCTCCGGCTGCTGCATGTCGGTGGCCTCCGGAACCTCACCGCGGACCAGGTCCTCCGGGGCCTTGGCGTCGGCCTCCGCTTGCGCCTTGGTCGCAGCCTCCTCCTGCGCCTTGGCCGCAGCCTCGGCCTTCGCCTGCGACGCAGTCTCCGCCTTGGCCTCCAGTCGCGAGGCGGCCTCCCGCTCCTCCCGCGCTTCTCGCGCGTTCTTCTCCGTCGCCTCCCGAAGGGTGGCGGCCGGGTCCATGCGGCGGGGATCCTCAGAGCCGCCTGCTGCTTCGATCAGCAAGGCGGATGGAGCCCGTGACACGGAAAGGGGAGCCCTGCGCGTCAAGGCAAGCAAAAGATAAGAAACTCGCAAGAGAGGAAAAGCCAAGACGAAACAACCAAGACAAGAGCAGTAAGAGCACTCACGCGGACACCAGTGGGCGTTCCTTCGGGGTCCTCCGGATGACAGCCATCTTCGCGGCCTCTTGCCACCTGGTGGCGGCCGTCCACTTGGCCTTCTTGGTCGGCCTGCTACCGAACGTCCCCGCATCGGCGCGGTGCTTAGACGCGCCGGGTGCCCCAGTCGGCGCCCCGCCTGTCGGTCGCGCCGCCGAGGAGCCGGCACCCGCCCTGTCGGCGCCTTCAGGGCGGCGTTGCCCGTCACCGTCTTCATCGTCATCTGGCCAGTCCCGGACATCGCCTCCTGCGCTGCCTCCTGCGGCTCCGCCTGCTCCAGCGCCGCCTTCCCCGGCGGCGTCGTCTTCCTCCAATGCGGCCGCCCCCAGCTTGGGGTCACCCACGTCGCTCACCTCCCGGTCTGCCATCCATTGGTGGCCAGGAGCCGGTGCGGCGGCTACTGCCTGGCCGGCGAAGAGCTGCGCCGCGTTCTGGTGGTCAGGGTGGATGAAGAGCACAACATGAGAAAAGAAAGGGGACCAGACACTAACCGCAGGCATCGGGTTGGCGCGGCTATACGGTGGCTTGCCGAAGCCCCGGCCGGTCTCGTTCAGCTGGCTATTGGAGAAGTAGTTGACATGCCGGACCACTTCGACAGTCGGCAGCTCCTTTGTCGACATTCGGCACGGGTCCCGGCGGCCGCTCATGTCGCAGATCGGATGCGGCCGGAATTGGAGGGGCGACACTCGGCAGTAGACAAAGGCGGCCAGTAGGTCCGCCGGCTGGAGCCCCTCCGAGTCCGTCATCTCCTGAAGCCGGTCGAGGGCATTGGTGATGGCATCCGGCAACGGTTTGGGCTGCTGCCCCCAATTGTTCCGCGGTTCAGCAGGCGGGCCAGGCGCAAAGGCCGGCAGGTTGACGTAGTCACGAGTCGGGCGGAGGTTGCGGACGTAGAAGTACGACTTCTGCCACAACTTCGCCGACTCGTGCAAGACGATGGGGGGAAATTGGGTCCCGGCACCGGTGCGCCGCACGGTGATGCAAGCGCCGCACTGGGCCGACTCGCCCTTGGCCGCGGTACCGAGCTTAAGGTAGAAGAACCTGCCCCACAACTCGAGTGTGGGCAGGACGCTGAGGTAGCCCTCACAGAAGGTGACGAAGGCAGAGAGGAGTACCACTATGTTAGGCGTGAGGTGGTGTGGTTGAAGGCGGTAGAAGTCGAGGAACTCTCGGAGGAAGGCGCTCGCCGGCAAGCCGAAGCCACGGAGGAACTGGCTGCGAAAGACGACGTACTCACCGGCCCGTGGCGCCGGCGAGATCTCCCGTGCATCTGGGATGCGCGCCCCCACACACGCCTCGTTGGGCATCCGCCGCGTCTCGCGGAGGAACTCGACATGCCCGTCATGGACATTCGAGCCGTCCCATTCGCCTCGTGCCATGGTTCGTGGCGACTTGGCGGCGGCGCGGCGAGGTCGAGTGTCGGCAAGTCTGCAGTGGCGCGGCGAGGCTAGGCGACGATGAGTTGCGGTGGCGCTTCGGTGGCGGGCGGCGCAGCAGCGCAGCGGCAACGAGGAGAAAGGAGAAGAAGAAGAGCAGAGGGGGGCGCGTGCGTTCGGCCGCACCCCCTCCCTCCTACTTATACGGCGGCGGTGGCGGAGCCGAGGGGACACATCGTGGGGGCGTGGGGATTAACTGCGCCCACGCCCCGCACGTCCCCGTGTATTCCGCGCCATCATGGCATGCGATCATTACGCCTTGGAAGGGCAACCGCCCACCTCGGCCGCAGCGGATCCGCGCGCGTGCCGAGGCCCTGTAGTTGTGGGCCCGGGCCTGCGGTGACGTCCCATCGCGCGCGTGGGCTGGCTGGCCGGCCTAGCCTGCTGGCGCTGCGTGGCGAGCAAGCAACGGGCGGCAAGCGCGCCACCCGGTGGCGTCAGCTCGGCGCCCTCCACGACGGTTCAAATTCACCAGACGGCCGGCTTAGCCTCGGCCGGCTCCTATCAGATGGCTTCTCCTAGCCGGACGAAGCAAGGGCACAGGATCACTCGGAGGAGGAAACTGCTGAGGCACTCCGGCTTCGAGCCACGGCACCTCACCAGCTTCGAAGACTACTGTCGGAGGGATTGACCACGGGTAGCCTCATCCACACCCCTTAGCATTTCAAGACATCAGGTCTAGCGAAGCCCCTCATGCCTTCCAAACACGCGGCCGGCTCCTCGGGCCGGCTGGGCCCAAGCGCCCGGCTCCCAGAAGATGGAGCACTCTTAGGAGGCAGATTTGGGGGAGGCCGGCTCCTAGCAGACGGATCCTCCTCCCCTCGGAGTCTGCACTAAACCACTACGATGAGACGGAGCGTGGCTACAGGGCCACCCTCTCCCCCAAATCCTAGGGGGGCATGGCTACAGTGTGAGCTGACCAAACGGTCACCTACCTACCATGTGCAGGACTATAGCCATGCGACCCTCAGCATAGCCCCCATCAGCAAGGGCCCTGCTATAGCAAAAGGCAATCAGTACGGCCCGCAGGCGGCGGGCCCTACCTGTCCATGAGCTCCCAGAAGATTGCGCATCCCTGGAAGGCGGCTTCGGGGGCGGACCGGCCCCCAGCAGGCGGCCTTCCCCTCCCCTCGAAGTCCGCACTCACCTGCTCCGACGGGATGGAGCATGGCTACAGCGTGCGCTGACCAAGCGGCCACCAACACGTCAGACGGTGAGACTGTAGCCATACGACTCCTGATGAGGCCTCCATCCTCAAGTACGACGCTACAGCAAAATGCAATCAGCGTGGCCTGCAGGCGGCGGGCCCTACCTGTCGGCCGAATTCTCGGCAGCCGGCGGGGCCCTCTGGAGGCGGGCCCCAGCAGCCGGCGTAGAACCCGGCAACCCTAGACACTGACGTCCGGGTCCTACACCCAGCCGTGTTACCATTGTACCCCTGGGGGGCAGGCCTATATAAGCCCCCTAGGATCACCCATGCAAAGGGTTCAGCACACAGGCCACTCACCATAGCTAGGGAGAGCAAGGTAGCAGCTCTGCCCTTCTTCCTTCTCTAGCAGCGCAGCTCAAGGAGCAACCTTGTAGCCACCATTTGATCATAGTCATCACGCGGAGACCCCGCAGAGCAGGACTAGGGGTGTTATCTCCCCAGAGAGCCCCGAACCTGGGTACGTCTCATGTGCGATCGAGCTCGTGCTCACTCCCGCTTCCAGGGCCCGACGACGTCCTTTTGGCTCCACCCATGATAAGCCACCCCCTGGCATCTGTCGCGAGAATACCCCAATAGGCATATCGATCGGTGTGTGCCGGAAAGAAGGAGCTGGGGGCCCTACATAGACCGTGGGTGAATGACCAAAAGTGAAAAGACGAATTTGCACGATGGAGCTAGAGAATGCTGAGGGAGGGCGAGAGGGAGGCGGGCGTATGCATGCAAGAGAGAAAGTTAGTGCTAGCTACAAAGATAAGAGGATTGTGTGGGTGTAAAAGACGAATAGAGATCATAATTCATTATAAAAGTGAATTCAGATATTTGAAGAATTTATCATAGTGTTTTAAACCGATGCATGCATGAATATATATAACGGTGATACGCATGGTGTGGTTATGAACATGTTATACTACATATAATATATTTTATCTCTACTCTTATAAAAAAATAGAGTTGGTGATGATGGTGTGCCTGCCATCCTGCAATATAGGCCGCCCGATTTATATCTGACGGATAGGAAGGAAACTATGGCAATTTTGCAAAAAGATACCCACACCCCTCTCCACATTTGCAAATAAGGCCTTCCCTCGTTCATCCTTTTCTCCCACAAGATAAACTACTCATACAAATGCATCTTGATGTTCCATGCAACGCATGGGCATCTTGCTATTATATAAAAAAATAGAGTTGGTGATGATGGTGTGCCTGCCATCCTGCAATATAGGCCTTCCAATTTATTTCTGACGGATAGGAAGGTAACTATGGCAATTTTGAAAAAAGATACCCACACCCCTCTCCACATTTGCAAATAAGGCCTTCCCTCGTTCATCATTTTCTCCCACAAGATAAACTACTCATACAAATGCATCTTGATGTTCCGTGCAACACATGGGCATCTTGCTAGTACTACATATAATATATAGAACATTGATTATATTTTGTGATAATGTGCGGCTTTTGTAGCTCAGGGATAAATACTTGTCATAATGTAGGGGGCGGGGCACTATACTTTGTGTGATAAACACGGTGTACGTATGGAACACGGTTTAGATTATGAAGATCTAGTTAGTACATCAAATGTACTATTATTTGGAATCAACATTAAGTGTATTCAAAAATTTGAATTCGAGTTCATATAGTACACATAGTTCATATCTATTTCTATAGTAATCATGTGGTGTGTTGTTAAGATAATACACGAATGATGGTTTAAGTTGGCAACAATCATGATTGTAGATTCTTATTCAAATAGAGAAACGAATTCAATTTTAGTTCGAATTCCAGCGGTAGTATAGACATTTGGAATGCACTAAAATATTGGTATGAGTAGGTTACATGCATTATACAGCCAGCGAAATAATTTAATTGGACATAACATGGATTCATAGCTTTGAATATCATTTGTACAGTAAAACGGGACAAGACTCTCTCTTTGTGTGGTGTGAATAGTTTTTTTTTTCATTTTTTTCGTTGAGGGAAGTGCGAATTGATTTGGTACGTACAATATTACACGTTAGGCTTGTCCCTAAAATTCAACCCGCGCCTTGTTATATACCAAAAATTCAGATATCGTGCTCCCAAAACTCGCGCCTTCACAACCCGCTCCTTGCTATCCCGAAATTACAACGCGCGCAAAAACTCCCTCCAGCTGCCAAATCCCGACACGCGAAATCCCCCTTCTAACCCTGACCCGAAAGGGCCGCTAGTTCAAATTGGTGGGGGTACTTTTGTAACACACCCTACATTTTGGACAAGCGCGTCCCTAAGTCATGGTCCCCCCCTCCCATCGCCTCCTTTTCGCAATTCAAAATCCCAGGCCGCCATAACCTCTCTGCTCCAGCCGCGAAACCCCACCCTCCACCGGCCGCCACCTCACCGCTACCCAGCCGGAGCCTCTTCCCCGACGACATCGTCCACCGCAACAGCTCGACGTCCCTCATCCACCTCCCCGGATGAGGATCCGTCGTCGATCTCGTTGTCCCGCCGGTTCAGCCGCCCCGTCCTCCACCTCCAAGGAGCTGCTCCGACGATCGCCTCGTCTATTGCGGATGCTCCATCCCCATAGCACCGCCTTAACCTGCTCCACCGGAACTGCAGCATCCTCACCGACTCCTCGGACGAAGCCCAGGCCTACTCGGCGCCACCAAAGAGGTTGTACACTCATCGCATCACACCTTCTCCTTAACTCGACCTCCCGGCGCCGATGGTGCTCCATCCCGCACCCCCATGGCGCGGCTACCTCGAAGCCGGCGCTGTGGGTGACATCTCTACGGCGTCTCTGCCCAGTGCGAGGCCCCTTCGACGGCGGCGTCCATACCAGCCGGATCTGCTGCTGCTGCTTCGGCTCTCACTCGCTCACTCGCGCTGCTGCTGCTGCTGCTCCAGCTCTCGCTCTCTCGCCCGCGCTGCTGCTCTGCTCTCCCCCTCGCTCGTGCTGCTGCTCTGCTCTTGCTCTCGCTCGCGTTGCTGATGCTGGTACACGGGATGCTGCAGCTACACGAGTTGCTGCTCTGGCTCTAGTTCGCGCTGCTCTTCCAGGTGCTGCTGCTCCAGCTACTATCTGCTACTGTGTTCCCCATCGATCGCCTGCTGATTTAGATCACTTTTTCTCTACTACTAGTGCTCGAGCGGCCTAAACTACATGTGAAGTGCCTTTGTGCTACCAGTGCGTTCAGTTTCGACAGTAACATTCAGATTCCACAGTAAATTTCAGTTTCGATAGTTAAGTCTAGAGTCAATAGTTTTTACCTCATCTGTTGTAGTCAGGTGTTTTTTGGTGATGTAAATTTTACATCTATCACTTTTTCGTAATGTATTTTACATCATCTATTGGAGATGCTATTAGAATCGCACTTGAGATTAACGATGTCTGTCTTGTACTGCTTCAACCTCGACGTCTTACGGCTTGCCGGAGCTGCTCCAACGATGGAACCGTCCATCACAACAGAGTAGTGCCCTGGACGCCGTCTACAGATTCCTCAGATCTTCCTCCACACCTCCGACAGCCACCTCTGCCTTAACTTCTTCAACGACCAACCCAATGATGCGAGGTCGACACGGCTACGGCAAAGAGGTTGTGCACTTGTCGCATCACTTATTACTCTACATTCATGTCGATCCATTAGGGCTATTTTGGTTCAAAGGAAAAACTAAAGGAAAAACATAGCAATAGAAAATTTTCCTATGGCACTCTACTATTCAATTATTCATGCATTTTGTTGAAAGGAATGGAGCAAAACATCCACCTGGACCTACTTTTCAAAATCCTATGCATGAAAACAAGACCAAGTGCATTAGTGGCAGAATAACATTCTAACTATACACGCTTTCATATGGTTTCACTTTAATTTGGCCATGTTTCTTTGCATTCCTCTGCTCTTCCAATTCCTGTGAACCAAACACCCAAGTTGATAGAAATCCTGTGTTTACAAATGCTCTGTTTCCCACGTGCATTCCTATCCTATTCCGGTGTTTTTCCTATCCCTGCATTTTTAGAATCCTGCAAGCCAAAGGAGCCCTTACAGAATTACTTCAGTTACAGGTAGGTGTCGAAGAAAACTTTGTGTGGTCTGTCCTGCTCCTGCCGCGATGTCGTCCACCTCACCTGAGCTGCTCCATCAACAGAAGCATCCACCAAACCAGACATCGCGACTCCTGACCATCTTTCGCCGCCTCAGATCTCCTTCCCTACCGCCGGCACCCACCGCAACGGCATCACCATCATCGGCTCAGCAGATGAACCTGAGGAGTACACGGTCCACAAGAGAGGTCGCACTCTTTTGTTTCTGCTTATGTTATGCATTGCTTAATATTACCTGCTACTTTATCATCCTATTCACCTCTTAGACTCCAAGTCAGGTCCAAATTAATGTTCAAACTTGAGTTTTAAAATTAGTTGTGGGGCACATATCGAGGCAGCAATGAATAGTATCTCTGTCTATTATCTGGTTCACCTAGGGTATGCCTATGTTGTTCATCTTGGGTGGGAAACAAATAGTAAAGCAATCATCATCTGTCTTTTTATTAAATTAAAGCTATCATTAGCCTGCTATCATTATTTTTGGATCCATCCACTGGTTGTTATCATCACTCTAGATTTCCGCATGCTCTCCTTACATAATCTCACTATATTTTTTTCGTATGCATGTCAGATTTTGTACACAGTCATGCTGAACATGTAGAGAAAAAGAGAAGAGTTTTACGCGGCAATACAATGTCATGCGGACATCGCTCCATGGTGGGTTCAATGGCAAACCCTCCCCCCCATCTTCAAATTGTAGTCCAGAGGAAGATATCTGTTTTGAGGCGGATTCAGACGCAGCTGACCACTCCTATTTACCCCCCAATGTGTTTGCTCTAACTTGGCATGATGATGTTAGTCATATCATGCATATGTTGCCTTGCAGTGCCTACTTTCGACACCATATATGTCATCTGCTTAGTTTAGACATGTTCTGTAATGCCACCTGTTTAGTTTCTATATCATATATGGGAATTATGCAGTCTAATCTCTTTTAGCCAGCCATAATATATGTGAAATATGCAATGCCATCCTATTTAACTAGGCATCATATATTTGAATGATATCTTGCCCATCCTTTTCTTCATTACATTTCCATTTGTCGGCAATGTTTGTACATTAAACTACTCTTCCTGTGAATCAGCCATTTGAGTGGGTGATGGAAAAATCTGGAGTGAAAACAAGGTCTTCAGAGCAGACAGTGCTACCTGTCGAAGCAGATCTCTTGCTGGGTCCCAATAGCTCCTCAGAGATGGATTCAGAGACAGATGACCAGTCCTATTCCCCCACCGAGGTGTATGCTCTAACTTGGCACGGTTATACTGCTCATATCATGCATATGGTGTCTTGCCTTGCATACTTTAGACATCATATACACAATATTCAACACCATGTTCTTAGTTTAGACATCATATATGCGAATGCCCTTTGCTTAGCATATAAGTCACATATGTGAATTAAATCATGCGATCCTGATTACTTAGATAACATGTATGTGAATTATATTATGCGAACCTGTTTACTAAAGACATCATATAATTATCTCATGCCATCCTGTTTAGTTAGTCATCATATCTTTGAATTATGTCATGCTATGCTATCCAGTTTAGATAGACATCATATATGTGAAATTATGTCATGCTATCCTTTTTAGTTAAACAATATACATATCAACTATGTCATGCCATCTTTTTTCCACACTATCTATTGCATCTGTCTCTCATACAATGTCTGTACATTCAACTATGTTTCCTGTTTATCAGCCATTTGAATTGGAGCGGGTGATGGCAGTATCTAGCGGAGTAAAAACACGGTCTTCAAATAAAACAGTGCTACCTCTTGGTGGAGATAGCACCCCGGTTGTACATACACGAGAACCAGCCCTACCACACATAACCCAGACTCTCGCAGATTGTACCCCTACTGCGATGGACAGAGAACCAGCTTCACCCAATCTAACCCCAACCCCAACAGATAGTAACCCAGTTCCTATTGACACAGCACCATCTCCACCACAGAGCTCCCAAACAAGAGCGGTTAGTAAGGCAGCTCCAGTGCCCAAAGCGCCAGTACTACCACGGCGAACCCCAACTCCACCAGTTAGTACACCTATTCCTGTGGAGGAAGCGCAACCAGCCATTCATAGTTTCGCATCTATCGCATTTGATGTTGTTAAATCCTATGTGCGTATCTTCCCATCATGGAAATATTATACAGAAGATGAAGGAAAATGCCAGTTGCAGGTGTTTGTCCAGGAGTTGTGTGTAAGTAATGTTATTCATGGCAATTACTTTGCTTTGTCCCATACATTCTACATCCATGATGGTTATAATACAGCAAATTTTCCCATTTTTCTCTATAGAGAAGGACCGATTTGGAAACTCAGGATGAGGTAACCTGTGCTAATACCTCTGCTATCTTCAAGAATGCTTGGTGGCAGTATCGGAATTACCTGAAGAAAACGTACTTCACTGGCAAAGAAACTCATCAAATTCCCTTACGTTCTCCTGAGACACATTTACTGGACGATGACTGGGAACGCCTTGTTCTGTATTGGTCCCGAACCAAGAATGTGGTAAGGTCTATGAGCTCATTTTTTATTTTTAAGTACTATATGCTTGCGTCTTACTGTACTCTGTTCATGTAGAACAAGTGCTTAAACCTGAAGAACAACTGTTCTCAATTAAGATTCCATTGCTATCGTGCATACTGCTTTGCTCTTGTATCACTGTATTTACTCATACAAACTTATTTTTAAATTGAAGGATCCAATCAAAACTCCAATGGCACAATAGGTATGTTTACGCATGTTTCTTTAACAAGTTTGCTCTTATAAATAGCTCTGTTGATTTCAATTTCAATTGTGTATACAGTTGACTTCTCATATCATGCACATTACTAGCATCAGAACAGAGCCAATAGTGTTGTTGTACATGTAGACCCGTGGTACCCATCTGAAATCTTGTTGTGCCATGTAGTTTCCCAGGCTATGTATTCTTTCAGTGCTACTTTGTCTTGAACTGATATGATTTGAACCGTGTCTCAATTTTGATTTGGCAAGACAATGCAGTGACCATAGGACATAGATATATGTTTGTTTGATGCTTTTATTATGTACTACTTGGCAATAGAAGAGTTGGTAGTTTAATCCTGTCCACCTTACTAATGAACTGGTTCACCGAAATGAGTTTCATATACTAGTACATGCTAAACCTGTTATGTGTCTGCTTGTTTCTTCTTTTAGAATGCTGACAGAATATTGGGGAAGAGTGCCTTATTAAGCAATGGTAAAGGAAGTAATGCAGATAAGGTTCAGGATAGTGAGACATCCTTGTTGGTCTCCAACAAAGCAGATAAAACAGCTAAGGAAAACTATCTTGAAGACAGTGAGACAACCCCAAAGTCCTGTCTTGGTTTAGTGTTCGAGTTACTGGCCACTACCGCTGGCACAAGCTATTCAAACTCACTGTTTGAATCAGTTCGGTTTCTTGAGTCTCAACTACAAGCTGAAAGACATCGATCAGCTGTGCTGCGACAAGAAGCCGAAGGACTGCGGAAGCCCCTGGAGCATTCAGATGCATACTTTCTGGTGCAACAGCAAGCGTTGGAGGATTTTAGCGCCAAACAGGACAAAGCTAATAAGCTTACTAAGCTTATTGCCAGCATGGTGGATACCCAGGATAACGTTTCTTGAGCTCTTCTGAAGTTGTTTCAGTTATGGACTTGTTTTGCTGCCGTGTTTATTTGCACTGGTGGCCAATTTAGACGGCTAGTGTATGTAATATGCTGCTTTGTTCCCTATATTTGCACTGGTGGTGAACTTTGATGCCCAGTGGATGTAATATGTGTAATAGCCGTAATAGCCTAGCATTAGTTGCTTGATTATTTAATTCCTTATTGTCTTGTTTAGTTGTTTGCTTGTAGTCACTGCAGTTCTTTTTCCGCGTTTTTCTAGTGGCCACAATAACCTATTTTTATAACTAGGCCACAATAACCATGGCAACACACGGACTGTTGTAACCATGGTCCTGCTACCTGCTGTAGTGACCATGGCCCTCCACGGGCTGTACGATCCATGGGCCTTCTACGGGCCGTAGGATCCATGGGCCTTCTACGGGACGTAGGATCCATGGGCCTTCTACGGGCTATAGGATCCATGGGCCTTCTACGGGCCGTAGGATCCATGGGCCTTCTACGGGCCGTCTAATCTATGGGCCTTCTACGGCCCGTATAATCGTTTCGCCAAACATGGGCCGTACTATTCGTGGACCAATAACGGTCCGCAAAATGGGCCATAAACGGGCTAGAGTGGAAATCGTCTGTTTTATGGCCTGACCATAACGGGCCGTTAATATGCTGTATTTGATGACGCTATGAAAACAGCCCAACGGGTTAACAGGCCAAAAACAGGCTGACTGTAACCACGGGCTGAATTTGGCCCACAAGTGGAACAGGCCAGTAACAGACCGTAAGTAATCGAATTCTGGAAATGAGCCCAAGAATAAATGGGCCCTTAGAAGGCCGAAAGTTAACACGGGCTGGAAACGGCCGACGGAATAATGGGTCGTTAATGGGTATAAAGCGATGCACTGTTCATTATGGGCCAGTTTCATCTCGGGCCTTTAATGGGCCCAGAGTTACAAAGGACCTCCTATGGGCCGAAAGACGTCATGGGCCATACATGGCCCGGAAGTTACAATGGGCTGGAATCATATTGGACGGCCCAGATGACGCTACTGGGCCAAATTCCGGTAGGCCGTAACGGGTCGTGAGTTAGTGGGTTGTAAATGGGCTATATGCGAATAGGCCGTTAACAGGCTTTTCGTGGGCCGGCCCGCTACCTTTTGACCAAGTCAAACGGGCTGGCCTTTTCACTAGAATGGGCCTCTGTTGGGCCGTGCCATGTGTCGATGTATCATAGGCGCATTCGGTCCAATGAGTGGATGACATCTGTCCCAACGATGAGCCGACACGTGGTTCCTCTGGCCATTGAGAATTTTACACGTGGAAAATCCCCATTGGTCCGGGCTGTTAACAGGTTATCGGATCCAAACCGGAACCCGATAGCTTAACGGTGACCCGTTATGGTGGATGCCATGTGTCGGTCACCCTTGACGAAAGCACTTCTATGACGCGCGATTTATCGCCATGGAAGTGGACACTTCCGTGATGATAATTTTGGTAATGTCATGGAACACTTCTACAACAACACAGGCATGACTATCTTGATTCTGTCATAAAATCGTCATGGATGTACATGCATGACAGAAAACGTGACCTACTGTGACAAACACGTATCATCATGGAAGTGTATTTTTTTTGTAGTGTGCGGGTTCGAGAACTATGTAGACATGACCGAGACACCTCTATGGTCAATAACCAATAGCGGGACCTGGATGCCCATATTGGTTCCTACATATTCTACGAAGATCTTATCGGTCGAATCTCAATGTCAAGGATTCAGCTAATCCCGTATGCAGTTCCCTTTGTCTTTCGGTATGTTACTTGCCCGAGATTCGATCCTCGATATCTCCATACCTAGTTCAATCTCATTACCGCAAGTCTCTTTACTCGTTCTGACAAGATCCCATGACTAACTCATTGGTCACATTGCTTGCAAGCTTATTGTGACGTTGTATTACCGAGTGGGCCCTGAGATACCTCTCCATCATACGGAGTGACAAATCCCAGTCTTGATCCATGCCAACTCAACAGACACCCTTGGAGATACCTGTAGAGCACCTTTATAGTCACCCAGTTACGTTGGGACATTTGGTACACACAAGGCACTCCTCCGGTGTCAGTGAGTTGCATGATCTCATGGTCATAGGAACATATACTTGACATGCAGAAAACGATAGCAATAAACTTGACATGATCATATGCTACGTTCATAGTTTGGGTCTTGTCCATCACATCATTCTCCTAATGATGTGATCCCGTTATCAAATGACAACTCATGTCCATGGCTAGGAAACCATAGCCATCTTTGATCAACGAGCTAGTCCGGTAGAGGCTCACTAGGGACACGTTGTTGTCTATGTATCCACACATGTATTTGAGTTTCCGATCAATAGAATTATAGCATGGATAATAAACGATTATCATGAACAGGGAAATATGATAATAACTAATTTACTCCTCTAGGGCATATTTCCAACAGTATTTGTAGCCCTTCCTCCGGGGATATGCACCGCTGAGTGACTCCAGTCGTACTTTTCTTGTACAGTTGATCTCCCATGATGGCGAAGGCCTTGGATCGGCGAACGATCTGGCGGGCTTCATCTTCATCCTCTGGGAGCTCCTATGGAGCAAGTATGCCAGATATGGCTCGGTCCACTAGGGAGTGATGATCAGTATCTTTTGGACCAGATCAATTACAGTGGGAATGTCTACTTCAGTTGGATTGGAAGGTCCGACTGGTTGCGATGGCTCTTCCACAAAAGGATCTTCCTTGATCATGGGGGAGTGCAAGTGTTCTAGGAACACATTCTTGGGTACTGCCTTCTGAGTGGAGCCCATCTTGGCCAGGTCGTCAGCCGCTTGGTTTTTGAGTCGCGGCACATGATGGAGCTCTAGCCCTTCAAAGTGTTTTTCCAGTTTCCTGACGGCGTTGTAATAGCCGGTCATCGCAGGGCTGCGGATATCCCATTCTTTCATGACTTGATTCACCACTAGGTCTGAATCGCCATAGACCATCATTGGGCGAATTCCCAGAGAAATTGCCATTCATAGCCCATACAGGAGAGCTTCGTATTTGGCTTCATTGTTGGAGGAGTCAAAGTCAATCTAAAGCACATAACTGAGTCGATCACCTTTAGGGGACACCAAGACCACTCCACCCCCGGAGCCGTGGAGCATCTTGGAGCCATCAAAGAACATCGTCCAATGTTCGGGAACACTTGGAGCGGGTTGTTCTTGCTAAATCCACTCGGCGAGGAAATCTACTAGGGCTTGTGACTTGATGGCCTTCTTGGCTTCAAACTTGATGTCCAGCGGGAGGAGCTCAATGGCCCACTTGGCCACTCGGCCAGTGGCATCTCTATAGTTCATGATCTCAGATAGAGAGGCGTCACTTATCACTGTGATCGAGTGTTCTTGAAAATAGTGCGCCACCTTCTTTGCAATTAGATAGATTCCATATACTAGCTTCTGATAATGCGGATACCTTTGCTTGGAAGGCGTGAGGACTTCAGAGATGTAGTAGACCAGTCATTGGAGCTTGAAGGCTTTGCCTTGTTCTTCTTGTTCCACAGTGAGGACCATGCTAACAACTTGGCTCGTGGCCGTGATGTATAAGAGCAAGGGCTCCTTGCTGCTCGGAGCAGCTAGCACCGACTGGGTGGAAAGCAAGGCTTTAAGTTTCTGCAACGCAGCCTACACTTCGGGAGTCCACTCGAACCTATCAGACTTCTTCATCAATCGGTAAAGCGGTAGGGCCTTTTCACTGAGCTGTGAGATGAGACTACTCAAGGCCGCTAAACAGCCTGTGAGGCACTGTACGTCGTGTAGACGTTCTGGTTGTTTCATTCGGATGATTGCCCCTATCTTCTCGGGATTGGCATCGATCCCTCGATTGGAAATGAGGAAACCGAGTAACTTGCCTGCTAGTACGTCGAATGTACACTTGGTTGGGTTGAGCTTGATGCCAAAAGCGTGTAAGTTCGCAAAAGTCTCAGCGAGGTCGTTCAAGAGGTCGGAACCTTTCCTGGACTTAACCACGATGTCATCCATATAAGCTTCCACGTTCCGACTGATCTACTTTCGTAAGCACTTCTAGATCATGCGCTGAAATGTGGCCCCAGCATTTTTCAACCCAAATGGCATCGTGATATAACAGAAACACCCGAATGGGGTGATGAACGTTGTTTTTATTTCATTAGGGCCGTATAGTTGGATCTGGTGGTACTCGGAGTACGCATCCAGAAATGACAATCACTCACATCCGGCAGTAGAATCTACTATCTGATCTATGCGATGGAGAGGGAAATGATCCTTCGGGCAGGCCCGATTGATGTGCCTAAAATCTACACACATTCGGAGAGACTTGTCTTTCTTCGGCACCAGGACGACGTTGGCGAGCCACTCGGAGTGGTACACCTCTCGGATGAACTGAGCGGCTAAGAGCCGCGCTATCTCGTCGCCAATCGCCTTGCACTTCTTAGTGGAAGATCTCCGAAGATGCTCCATGAGAAGCTTCATCGTCAAATCGACATGGAGTCTATGCTCGACCAACTCCCTGGGAACACCCGGCATGTCAGAAGGCTTCCATGCGAAGATGTCCCAGTTCTAACGGAGGAACTGGACGAGCGCAACTTCCTATTTGCTATCCAGGGTGGTGGAGATGTTGGTCGGGGCAGCATTCGGGTCCTCAGGATGGACATGCACCGGCTTCGTCTCTCCTTCTGACTGGAAAGCGGATTCCAAAGTCGGCTTCTTGGACTTCAATAGCTCGCTTGAATCCACCGCCTTCTTGTATTCGTCCTGCTCGGCCATTGCCATCTGTTCATCAGCAATCTGGGAGCCCTTATGGAGGCACTCTTCAGCTAGCTTCAGATGGCCTATGATGGTGATCACGCTTTTTGGCCCTAGCATCTTAAGCTTAAGATACACGTAACATGGACGGGCCATAAAACATGCGTAGGCAGGCCTACCCAGGATGGCGTGATAAGCGCTTCGGAAGGCCACCACCTCAAAGTCAGCCATTCCTTTCAGAAGTTCTTCTCCTCGCCGAATACGATGTCAAGGACAACCTGGCCCAGTGATTTGGCTTTCTTCCCCGGGATTACCCCGTGGAACTACATGTTGCTCTTGCTAAGCCGGGTCATCGGGATGCCCATCGCCCCCAATGTGTCGGTGTAAATGATATTAAGCCCGTTGCCGCCGTCCATTAGGACTTGCGCAGTCGGACTCCTCCCATGACTAGATCTACCACCAAGGCCTGCCGCCTGGGGGACAGTATGTGAGCCGGGTGATCTGACTGATCAAAAGTTACAGGCGTCCTGGTCCAATCGAGGTATTTGGTGACAGTCGAAACTGCCATGTTGACCTCTCGGTTGATGACTTTGAGGCAACTCTTTCTCTCCGCGCCGGCGAAAATCATGAGGACGTTCTCGATGTTGGGGTACCCGGAAGTACCCTTGTCTCCATCGTTGTCATCTTCATAATTGTCTCCGAAGGAATCTTGACGCATTTCTTGCTTCAGGAGTCGACACTCCCGAGTGGTGTGTTTGGGCAAAATCAAATTGCCCCCTTCATCTTTCTTTTTATGGATCTGGCAGGGCTGATCAAGGATGTCACTCTTCTGGGCGACCTGCTTCTTCCCATTCCAGTCCTTCTTCTGCTTTTGGAAGCCTTTGCTCTTGCCTTGGCCGGCTAGAGCCGCAGCCTCAGCGCTCCCTCTAGCATCAGCCTTGCGCTTGTGCTTCTTGCCCTTGTTTTTCGACTGATGGGTGTTGCCTGTCTGGCTTTTGCCGCTTCTCAGTTGGTCTTCTTCCTCTCCATTAGCACACCGATTGGCTATCTCCATAGCCCGACTGGTCGGGCATCTCAGTTCGGCTGAACTTCATGTTCAGCTCATGGTATCTTACTCCGGCCTTGAAGGTGCAGATCGCCTGGTGTTCAGTAACGTTTTCCATCGTATTATGCAGAGTGGTCCACCACTGGATATACTCACAGAGAGTCTCATTCTATTTCTGCACACAGTGCTGCAACTCGGCCAAACCACCCGCTCTCTTGTATGTGCCTTCAAAAGTCTTGATGAAGACTCTTGCCAGATCATCCCAGCAGAATATGCTACCCGGCAGGAGCTGTGTTAGCCAAGCCCGAGCGGAGCCCTCTAGCATCAGCGACAAATGCTTCATGGCCACATTATCATTGCCGCCACCGATCTGGAGTACCACTCGGTAATCTTCCAGCCAAATCTCAGGTTTGGACTCGCCGGTGAACTTGCTGATCCCCGTAGCCATCTGAAGTTATTGGGAATTTCTGCTGCTCATATGTAACGGCTGAAACACTCGGACCACGAGGGTACGGAACCACTCAGGATATCATGATCTCGGCCTTCTCGTAGGTCACGACCGCTGTCGACCAAGCTCTGAGCGAGAATGGATCTTGCATTAAACAGAGGGTCTCGAGTGTCCCTCGTATGATGAGCCGGACTTGGCTTATGATCACCGCCGTGTGTACGCCTATCATCATAGAGCAGACACCCATACGTACTGTCTCTTGGTGGAGGCATCAGGGCGCGATCATGGTCATCATGACGCCGGGGCGACTCGACTCAATCCCGCCTCTCATCTTCATGGTGGTCTCTTGAGGAGGAAGTGACTCGACGCCTACCAGAGCCGAGTGGGCTGTGTGCCGATTGGACGGTTTCTGCGCGCACTGATGCGCTATGGATCCAATCTCTGGATTGGGACACTGGCGCGTTCTGTGACAATGCCGTCTTCAGGAGTGCCTGGATCTGCCGAATCCCCTCTCCGGCTGTGGAGCTGAAGGGTTGGAGGGAATCCACGATCCGAGTCGTAGCTGCCAGATTTTGCAACGGAGTACTAAGGACTTGATACTTACGAGGTTGGTCACTCAAGTAGAGCTGGCGTTGCCGACTGGAACTGGGTCGACGGCGCTCACATTTGTCCAGCTGCCTCTGAAGCCGTTCGAGGCGATCGTGCTCAGCCAGTGTGGCCAGGCGAGTCGACTCCATGGCTAACGCCTCGGGAGTTGTCCCAGTGATGGGAGTGTTCAGGAGCTGGTCGTTCCTGTGACAGAGCTCGTCCCACTGCTCCTGAGTGAGAGCCTGAGGTACATACGGCTTGTGGCCCGGGAAGCCGCCGTCGGTGTTGACGTGGGACGTACCCACACGGCCATCTTTGGGCTCCGTGTAACCCAGGGGTATGCGGTGCTTGGAGTTATCCTCCATGAGAATCTCGGCGGTTGGCTCGATGCTTTTGGACTCGGACTCCTCTGAGGAATCACCGAGTGATCCGTTGGAGAGGTCGAGGGCGGGCTCATCAAACTCGATAGCTGCCACTTGTTCCGCCACTGCCTGGGTGGCAACAGCGTGCTTGATCCAGCGCTGCAGCTGCGAACGCCCGGAGCGCTTGCGACGGCGCACAATAGCGGGGTGGGCAACCACTCGGTACAGAGCCGAGGGCTGTCGGAGAAGGACTCCATACGAGGAAACACAGAAGTGTGTCGCACCACGGACAGGCAACGCCTCCACGTCCAGCGCGGCCACGCATAGCCACACTGAGTCGTCGGCGATGAATCTGTTTGGGCTTGCTGAGGATCGCAATGTAGGCTTGTCTTGTCTTCTCCTTTTTCAGGATTGAATCCATGGTAGGAGCCTGCAGTTTGATGCAGATGAAAATGATGCCTCATGCGATCTTATCAACATGAACATGCAATGCTCATGATATGCTTATGCATGCATGCAATTTGTCAGGGCCCCCCCAGCGCTTCATTTATTTCTTTGTTGCTCAGGGTCTGCGCCTCGCTTTGTAAAAGGGGTTACATGCAATAGAGGCAAGGCCTGTACAAAAGGGTGGCTGCCAGGCAGGGCCTGACAGCCGCGCCTTACGGGTTGAACTTACGGAGATGCTCAATGTTCCATGAGTTTTGCAACTGAATGCCATCTCCGGTCTACAGACGGACTGCGCCAGGTCTAGTGACTCATACTACCCGGTAAGGGCCTTCCCACTTCGGCGTCAACTTGTTTGCACCCTTGGCGGACTGAATGTGCCTAAGGACAAGGTCACCTTCCTCAAAACACCGGGCACAAACCCTGCGGCTGTGATAGCGACGCAGGGCTTGCTGATAGCATGCGGCACGCGTAGCAGCCCGGAGACGGTTCTCCTCGAGTAGCACAGTGTCATCATGCCAGTGCTGATCTTGCGCTACTTCATCGTAGGCAACCACTCGAGGTGACCCGTAAATGAGTTCCGTGGGGATAATTGCTTCTTCCCCATAGACTAGGGAGAAGGGAGTCTGCCCGGTAGCTCGATTTGGTGTCGTTCTGAGGGACCAAAGAACCACCGGCAGCTCATCGATCCACCACCTGCCGCACTTTTGCAGCCTATCGAAAGTTCTCGTCTTGAGTCCTCGCAACACTTCAGCATTCGCCCTCTCAACTTGCCGGTTGCTCCTTGGATGGGCCACAGAGGCAAACGAGATTTTGCTTCCGAGGGCATGAACGTATTGCATGAAGGCACGACTCATGAACTTGGTGCCGTTGTCAGTGATGATCCGGGCAGGAACTCCGAAGCGGCACACCAATCCTTTCAAGAACTTGATAGCTGACTGAGCAGTCACCTTTTGTGACACCCCCGATTCAATCGTACACTAATCATACACGCAAACGTGTACGATCAAGATCAGGGACTCACGGGAAGATATCACAACACAACTCTAAAAGTAAAATAAGTCATACAAGCATCATAATACAAGCCAGGGGCCTCGAGGGCTCGAATACAAGTGCTCGATCATAGACGAGTCAGCGGAAGCAACAATATCTGAGTACAGACATAAGTTAAACAAGTTGCCATAAGATGGCTAGCACAAACTGGGATACATATCGAAAGAGGCGCAGGCCTCCTGCCTGGGATCCTCCTAAACTACTCCTGGTCGTCGTCGACGGTGGCGTCTGGCTCCTGAACTCCAGCATCTGGTTGTGACAACCAGAAAGAAAAGAAAGGGGGAAAAGGGGGAAGCAAAGCAACCATGAGTACTCATCCAAAGTACTCGCAAGCAAGGAGCTACACTACATATGCATGGGTATATGTGTAAAGGGCCATATCAGTGGACTGAACTGCAGAAAGCCAGAATAAGAGGGGGGATATCTAATCCTGTCGAAGACTACGCTTCTGGCAGCCTCCATCTTGCAGCATGTAGAAGAGAGTAGATGGTAAGGTCACCAAGTAGCATCGCATAGCATAATCCTACCCGACGATCCTTTCCTCGTCGCCCTGTGAGAGAGCGATCACCGGGTTGTATCTGGCACTTGAAAGGGTGTGTTTTATTAAGTATCCGGTTCTAGTTGTCATAAGGTCGAGGTACAACTCCGGGTTGTCCTTTTACCGAGGGACACGGCTATTCGAATAGATAAACTTCCCTGCAGGGGTGCACCACATTACCCAACACGCTCGATCCCTCTGGCCAGACACACTTTCCTGGGTCATACCCGTCCTCGGAAGATCAACACCTCGTAGCCCTACCTAGGCCTAACAGAGAGGTCAGCACGCCGATCTAAATCCTATGCGCGCAGGGGTCTGGGCCCATCGCCCATTGCACACCTGCACGTTGCGTGGGTGGCCGGAGAGCAGACCTAGCAACCTCCATTACAAAGGAAGTTGCGTTACGCGGTCCAACCCGGCGCGCGCCGCTTAGTCGCTGACGTCTAGGAGGCTTCGGCTGATACCACGACGTCGAGTACCCATAACTGTTCCCGTGTGGTGGTTAGCGCGTATAGGCTCATAGCCAGACTCAGATCAAATACCCAATCTCGTTAAGTGTGTTATTTTGAAGTAACCGCGGACGCCGACCAGGGCCAGGCCCACCTGTCTCCTAGGTGGTCACAACCGGCCCTGTCGCTCCGCCACAAAGTAACACTCGGGGGCCGTCGGGAACCCAGGCCCACCACTACCTGGATGGGACCACCTGCCCCTTCAGCCCCCTTCTCCGAACAGTAACATAGGTAATGTAAAAGTATATAGTATATGTACCCGTGATCACCTCCCGAAGTGATCACGGCCCAGTAGTATAGCAAGGCAGACGGACAAGAGTGTAGGGCCACTGATGTAATTCTAGCAACCTATACTAAGCATTTAGGATTGCAGGTAAGGTATCAACAGTAGTAGCAAAGACAGGCTATGCAGCAGAATAGGATTAACCGAAAGCAGTAACATGCTACACTACTCTAATGCAAGCAGTAGAGAGAAGGAGTAGGCGATATCGGGTTGATCAAGGGGGGGGGGGCTTGCCTGGAAGCTGTGTCGAGAGAGAAGGGTCGTCGACGTAGTAGTCGTTCACGGCAGCGTCGTCAGCGGTCTCAGCGTCTATCGAGAGAGAAGGAGGGGGGAGGAAACAGTAAATACAAAGCAAACAATGCTACACAAAGTATGACATGACAATATGCAGTGCCGGGGTGTTCTAATGCCTAACTAAATGATTTAGTTAATTTAGGAATTTATTCGGATTTATATAATTAAAGTTGGGCACTATTCATTTACTGAAACCGGTCTAAAAGTTCAATGTTAATATAGCTGCGGGCGTCTGGCGGGAATACTGAGGGCGTATCCGGGTTCGTATCGGAATTCTGAGCAAGTTTCATGTATAAAGTATTTTCATCGGAGTTACGGTTTATTTAATATGATTTTCTAAAGTTTTTATTAATTTCTGGAATTTATTTAATTATTTAAATCAACATTATCCGAAACAGTGCTGCGATGACGTCAGCATGACATCATGCTGATGTCAGCAGGCGTCCTGACAGGGTGGGTCCCACCTGTCATAGACTGTTAAATTAATTAGGGTTAACTAATTATATTACTGTTTAATTAACACTAATTAGTTAATTAAATGAACCTAATCAGGATTAATTAACTAATTAATTAATTATTTTTATTATTTTTATTTTTATTTTCTTTTTATTAAAACGTTCTGGGGGTGGGCCCCCACTGTCATAGGCCCTGGGGGCCTTAGCGGGTTTGGGCGCTCGGGGCGCGGGTGCCACCCGAGCGGGCGCTGGGCAGCGGGCGCCGCTGTAGGCAACCGCCCATCGGGGTTGACCCGAGGCGACGGGGCGGGCGCGTGGTCGGCGGCGCGGCGACGCGGGCGCGTGCGCGCGGCGACGGGCAGGGGCGAGCGCGAGCAGCGGCAGCAGTGCGGCAGCGTGCGGTGGCGCGAGCGGCGGACGGGCGCGCGCGCGCGTGCGGCTCGGGAGGGACGAGCGCAGCGAGCGGCTGGAGCGGGCGAGGTGCGGGGCCGAGCGCGGGCGGCAGCGGCGAGGCGGGGCCAGCGGTGCGGGGCGACGGCGGCGACAGAGAGAGAGGGAGGGCGTGGCCCTCACTTCGGATGCAGGGTCGGGGCAATGGGCTCGAGGAGGCGGCCGGGGATGACGGCGACGGGGTCCGGCGAGGTGTCGGCGACGAGGCGGAGACGGGGCGCGGTCGGGCGCGTCGGGGCGCGGTCGCCGCAGTCGGGGCGAGCGCACGGGCGCGGTCGTCGGCGAGGGGGACCTGCGGCGTCGGCGCTGGCGAGGGGGAGGAGGGCGAGAAGGCAACGGCGACGGCGATCCGGGGCGGTGTCGTCGGGGTCGGGGGCGCGGTCGCCTCGAGCGAGGGCGACGGGGATCGACTCCCCCTCCCCGATCCAGATGGGATCGAGAGGTGAGGGGAGGAGAGGGAGAGGCAAGCGAGTGGGGGGGGTTCGGTCTAGGGTTGACCGAGGTGGGGGGATAAGGGAGCGAGGGGGCTGGCCGGCTGGGCCAAGTAGGCCGGCCTGCTGCAGAGGCCAGCTGGGCCGACTGGCCCAGTGGGGGGGGGGGTTCCGGTTTTTATTTTTTTGTTTGTTTTAGTTTTCTTTCATTTATTTTATTTCTTTTTCTCACATTTTCCTGTTATGTAAATAGTTTGGCACCCAAATGAATTTTGTAAAATATGTGACCTGGTCCATAAATCACAGTGCACTGTAACCTAGCACCAAAAACTAGTTTGGGGTAAATATCATTTCATATTTATTTTGTATTAATAAAAAAGTTATTATCTAATGCTCTCAGCCACTATTTGAGGTTGTTCAAGTCATTTATCAAATTCCAACAATGTTGTTTACAATTTTAACATAGCCTCAGATTTATCTTCTATTTATTGAACATTTTAGTTTCTGTGTTGAACAACTTTTATTTTCCACTTTCATTTAAATTTTGAATTTGAGTTAGGAGTTGAAATGCAATATGATGCTAATGATGATTTGACACTGTTAACCTTGCTGACTTGTCAGTATCAAAAGTGATTACTGTTGCTAATCACCGGGGGTGTTACAATTCTCCTCATCTATCAAGAATTCTTGTCTCGAGAATTTAAGCGGGGGAGTAGGGGGGGGAGTCATGGTTACGAAACTCTAACGGATCTTCTCGGTCCTGGTTGCTTTTCTGGAAGAGGTCGATCCATTACATTGATTTCTTCATTCCTCTGCTTCAAGTCATCATGATGAAGTTGTCGTTCTTCCTTTAGTATCTTCACCGTACTTACGAAGGGAAAAAGGGCAGCTTGACAATGATAGGATGCTATAAGGGTTAATCATCTGGGGGTTACCCCAGGAATGAGCACATGATTATCTCTCGAGTTGAACCACTAAAACACATCGAGAGGAAAATAAGAAGGTACAATAAGAAGTTTCAAACGGATAGACAATCGTTCGATGTCTAAAACAACGTGTGAAATGGGTCCAGAACATCAAGAATAAGTATTGCGTTTTATACCAGAATAGGTCACTAGGAAGGTGGCCCGTGAATTACATACGAGGCCATGCGCGAGGAACAACCTTGGGAACAGGGGTATAGGAGAGTCGGGTTTCGAACCTGTGGAACTGTGGGTTATGGGCCCACCATGTGGGTTAAAAGTAGGAAGGGCGCTATCATGTTACATAATCATGATAGCAAGGCATGTTAGAGAATAACCTGTCAGTTATGTCGGTAACAATGTTGGTACCAAGGGCGAGGGACGAAGAGAACCATTTTCCTGCTCGTTGAACGAGGCGGACCAATAGGCAAAGTTCTCGTCCATCGGTGGCTACCAAAATGTCATCAACAATAGGAATAGGGTCTTACTGGCAGAGTTGTACACCGAGGTGTTTGCATAAGCAGGAAAATATTACTGCTTAGATCATATAGATCACAAGAAAGGTTAAACAAAACAATGGAAAGGAAAATATGTTTATCAGATTAAACAAAACAATGGAAAGGAAAATGTGTTTAAACACAAGTAAATAGGAGTATATCCTTCCCAAGGTTAAGTGGGGCATGATATACGTGTCGGAGATCAAAGGCATGGCCATTTAGTTAATAGGAGTAAGAAGAATCATGATATGCACCCATACAACGGTATTTGGGTAACTGTTCAAGAAACATTTAGCATTGGGCCACAAATGTTCTTAAGGATGTACGGAGTACCATAGTTATGCTTCGAGATAGCATCGACAGGGTTATCAGATAAAGGTCAGGCTTTGGATACACAAGGGATCCATCAAGAACAACTCAAGAATAAGTCTTACAATTTCCTCCTGGAAGAATGGCTATTCTTGCAAAAGAAAGAAACTATATTAATAAGTCCTCCAGCCAGGTGTGCTAGGCATGACATCACCTAACTGGGTCATCAAAGGACCAATATTATAACTCCGGGAATTATGTTCCAACCATCATATCTGACCGAGATCCAGTTCTGCTTGGTATCAGGATACCTCAGAATCAGGATGCCCGGGAAGAAAAGGTGCAACACAAATTGTCGAGATGACATTGTAAGATTCTCGGGAAATGAACTATAGGAGCGGGTTCCTGAAGCAATAGTTCATCATTAAACCAAGGAGAGGATGAGGAGGTGGCTGATGGACTCAGCGACAATTCATCGAGAATTCCACAAGATGGATCTCCACAATTATGTGAACAAGGAGATGACATATGACAATTCAAATGATATAATGTTGTATGCCCGAGGAAAACATACACCATTAATCATTAGTTGAAAGGTGTGACCGAAATACGACCTTGGGCAGCAAGATCAATATTAGAGTGACGATTCAATAATCAACAGTCTAAGAACGAACTGTCGATCGTTAACATTCAAAGCAATAGGGTTGCCAGAAGTACAGAATCCAAGCAGCACCGCTTATTAGATGGTATCCCGGTTAGAATCAACACGGGGACCAAGAAAGAATGGTGACGGTGAGACGTATCACTATGCCAAGAATTTTCAAAGAGGTGAAGCAATCCTCACAACATACTCGGCATAAAGGACAGTAATACTTCAAGGTAGAATATAATGCAAACAGGATAGCAAGTTGCATCCATAACACGGACAAGCTCGCGATGAAAAGAAGTTCAGGGTGTTGTCGATGATAACAAAAAGCATCGAGGGCAAGGAGGGTATTCCTCAACATGAACACAGTTGACATCTCGAAAGAAGTCAAAGTGTTGAAGGTGATCCGACACATTTGCTGGGAGGTTTCCAGAGGACGCAATCAAACAGCGACGGCGTCAAGCAGGGAATGACGACGTGAAAGTCATAGGAACAACAAGTAAGATGCAAGCTCAGAATCAAAGTTGCCTTTCAGAACATGAAACATGATGTTGAAAGCTCGACGTAAGTCGTGCTCGCACTCTGAAGAATTTGTGCATCGAAGAAGGTCGAGGTAGCACAATCAAAGATAGCAAGATAAGGGTGTAGCCGATGGTCTAGGACGACATGACTGAGTTTAAATTTCCCAGTAACAATTACTAGGGGTATTTGAATTTTAGAGCGGATTTGATTTACTAAATGGTGTCCTTCGTTGACGGCAACCTAGAACCCGTAGAGTGATTACGACCAGGAAAGTTATTACTTCAACAAGTTAGTAAGATGCCCTGCAAAGGCATGATATCCTCGAGATACCACGGGGTAAAACTCGAAGGTAGAACATGATAGAAGTTGAACTGGGTCGTTGACCTGCGATAGCGGATACTTTAATCTCGTCAAAAATAGACGAGGCACTGGAATGGTTTCCTTTCAGAAATAATGAATAAGGTTAGTATGGTCGGGACCATAACTGCAAGGGATCCAATTCAATGACACCGAAAGAATTATTCAAATGATTAAATATTCTTGCAAGAAGCTTTCATGATAAGCTCCACATCGAGTCCATGGGCAAGAACACAAAGCTTTGGGGTCGACTCCCACTTCTTCAATGCATAACATTTCATTCGCTTCTCGTCTTCGAAGAAGTCGTAGAATTGAAAAGTATCTGGTAAAACACCGGAAGAGAATGTCTTGTGTAAACTTTCGGGTTCACACGGTTTAGGGAAGGTATATGTTCATCCCATAGGGCATCTTAGGAACATATAACGCTTCAGGAGTAAATTATACAAGCTCGAAAGCAGAGCATATTTGACAAAAGGAGGGGATACAATTTACCAAAGGCATTTATGTATCAGGGAAGAATTCACAAGGCGGTTAATTATGAAGGACACTGTCGATTAATAATCCGACGAAGGATCGGATGTCCATAGCGGAGCTGATGTGAGCATCGGTACACAACCAGATGAAGAAAGAACGCAAAGGCATCGGATTATAGGACATCTGAATAATTTGATGCTTAGATAACAAAGGAATTATGAATTCCAAAACGAAGGATCAGAAGCAGATGCTCTAATCGAGGATGGGTAGCTTGAATAGACCTAAGGGTACGATCGACGGCAATTAGATTGGTCGAGAACCAGCTCATGTTCAAAAGGACGTCTGAGCCGGAAGATAATTAGAAAGGATCAACTGATGAATGCGTGCATTCGCACTCATGTTGAATCAATAAGATGAAAATGACGGTGTCAAAGGATACTAATGAATATTGCCAGTCGTATGGGAAGCATCCATAATGCAAGCAGACAAGTATTTGCAGAGCAATAAGCTGCTACAGATTTTCGGGTGATCGAATAGTATTTCAATGTATCTTGTGAATCATATGAACAAAAGGGGGGAGAACGGATACTCGGTAAGTGCGAGGAATTATCCGTAGGGGGTATTCATGAGGCAAGAACTGCAAGGCAGTAACCTCAAGGATTGTCGGAACAACGAAGAGCAGTTCGGGGCATCTTGTAATAACAAGACCAAAGGGGATTGAATGTATGAATGGAAAGTGTATGTAGCTATCCATAAGTATATAACAGCGGTAGGGAATTTGCAAAGGCGATGGACATAGGTGTCTCGGTAAATCATCGAATAGCATCTTCGAAACCTACTGGTGAAGCAGGCGATCATCTATAATAAGGGGCTCTCTGGGTGGATGTAATCACGAGATCCTAATGTTTGAGTTAGTAAATTCATTTTAACCCGAATAGAAGAGAGATCAGAGTCCCAGAGTATAGACGAGGAATAAAAGATCCTAATACCACCCAATTGGCGATGTGGGCCCGTAAGACACACAACCATGTTAGTAAAACAGTTTTCTTTGTCTAGGCTCAACTTCGGCCAAGGAGTGTGGAAGGAGGGTTCCTACAGGCAGTCGGCTCTGATACCAACTTATGACGCCCCCGATTCAATCGTACACTAATCATACACGCAAACGTGTACGATCAAGATCAGGGACTCACGGGAAGATATCACAACACAACTCTAAAAGTAAAATAAGTCATACAAGCATCATAATACAAGCCAGGGGCCTCGAGGGCTCGAATACAAGTGCTCGATCATAGACGAGTCAGCGGAAGCAACAATATCTGAGTACAGACATAAGTTAAACAAGTTGCCATAAGATGGCTAGCACAAACTGGGATACATATCGAAAGAGGCGCAGGCCTCCTGCCTAGGATCCTCCTAAACTACTCCTGGTCATCGTCGACGGTGGCGTCTGGCTCCTGAACTCCAGCATCTGGTTGTGACAACCAGAAAGAAAAGAAAGGGGGAAAAGGGGGAAGCAAAGCAACCGTGAGTACTCATCCAAAGTACTCGCAAGCAAGGAGCTACACTACATATGCATGGGTATATGTGTAATGGGCCATATCAGTGGACTGAACTGCAGAAAGCCAGAATAAGAGGGGGGATATCTAATCCTGTCGAAGACTACGCTTCTGGCAGCCTCCATCTTGCAGCATGTAGAAGAGAGTAGATGGTAAGGTCACCAAGTAGCATCGCATAGCATAATCCTACCCGACGATCCTCTCCTCGTCGCCCTGTGAGAGAGCGATCACCGGGTTGTATCTGGCACTTGAAAGGGTGTGTTTTATTAAGTATCCGGTTCTAGTTGTCATAAGGTCGAGGTACAACTCCGGGTCGTCCTTTTACCGAGGGACACGGCTATTCGAATAGATAAACTTCCCTGCAGGGGTGCACCACATTACCCAACATGCTCGATCCCTCTGGCCGGACACACTTTCCTGGGTCATACCCGGCCTCGGAAGATCAACACGTCGTAGCCCTACCTAGGCCTAACAGAGAGGTCAGCACGCCGGTCTAAATCCTATGCGCGCAGGGGTCTGGGCCCATCGCCCATTGCACACCTGCACGTTGCGTGGGCGGCCGGAGAGCAGACCTAGCAACCTCCATTACAAAGGAAGTTGCGTTACGCGGTCCAACCCGGCGCGCGCCGCTCAGTCGCTGACGTCTAGGAGGCTTCGGCTGATACCACGACGTCGAGTACCCATAACTGTTCCTGCGTGGTGGTTAGCGCGTATAGGCTCGTAGCCAGACTCAGATCAAATACCCAATCTCGTTAAGCGTGTTATTTTGAAGTAACCGCGGACGCCGACCAGGGCCAGGCCCACCTGTCTCCTAGGTGGTCACAACCTGCCCTGTCGCTCCGCCACAAAGTAACACTCGGGGGCCGTCGGGAACCCAGGCCCACCACTACCTGGATGGGACCACCTGCCCCTTCAGCCCCCATCTACGAACAGTAACATAGGTAATGTAAAAGTATATAGTATATGTACCCGTGATCACCTCCCGAAGTGATCACGGCACACTAGTATAGCAAGGAAGACGGACAAGAGTGTAGGGCCACTGATGTAATTCTAGCAACCTATACTAAGCATTTAGGATTGCAGGTAAGGTATCAACAGTAGTAGCAAAGACAGGCTATGCAGCAGAATAGGATTAACCGAAAGCAGTAACATGCTACACTACTCTAATGCAAGCAGTAGAGAGAAGGAGTAGGCGATATCGGGTTGATCAAGGGGGGGGGGGGCTTGCCTGGAAGCTGTGTCGAGAGAGAAGGGTCGTCGACGTAGTAGTCGTTCACGGCAGCGTCGTCAGCGGTCTCAGTGTCTATCGAGAGAGAAGGAGGGGGGAGGAAACAGTAAATACAAAGCAAACAATGCTACACAAAGTATGACATGACAATATGCAGTGCCGGGGTGTTCTAATGCCTAACTAAATGATTTAGTTAATTTAGGAATTTATTCGGATTTATTTAATTAAAGTTGGGCACTATTCATTTACTGAAACCGGTCTAAAAGTTCAATGTTCTTATAGCTGCGGGCGTCTGACGGGAATACGGAGGGCGTAACCGGGTTTGTATCGGAATTCTGAGCAAGTTTCATGTATAAAGTATTTTCATCGGAGTTATGGTTTATTTAATATGATTTTCTAAAGTTTTTATTAATTTCTGAAATTTATTTAATTATTTAAATCAACATTATCCGAAACAGTGCTGTGATGACATCAGCATGACATCATGCTGACATCAGCAGGCGTCCTGATAGGGTGGGTCCCACATGTCATAGATTGTTAAATTAATTAGGGTTTACTAATTATATTACTGTTTAATTAACACTAATTAGTTAATTAAATTAACCTAATCAGGATTAATTAACTAATTAATTAATTATTTTTATTTTTATTTTTATTTTCTTTTTATTAAAACGTTCTGGGGGTGGGCCCCCACTGTCATAGGCCCTGGGGGCCTTAGCGGGTTTGGGCACTCGGGGCGCGGGTGCCACCCGAGCGGGCGCTGGGCAGCGGGCGCCGCTGTGGGCGAGCGCCCATCGGGGTTGACCCGAGGCGACGGGGCGGGCGCGTGGTCGGCGGCGCGGCGACGCGGGCGCGTGCGCGTGCGCGCGGCGACGGGCAGGGGCGAGCGCGAGCAGCGGCAGCAGTGCGGCAGCGCGCGGTGGCGCGAGTGGCGGACGGGCGCGCGCGCGCGTGCGGCTCGGGAGGGACGAGCGCAGCGAGCGGCTGGAGCGGGCGAGGTGCGGGGCCGAGCGCGGGCGGCAGCGGCGAGGCGGGGCCAGCGGTGCGGGGCGACGGCGGCGACAGAGAGAGAGGGAGGGCATGGCCCTCACCGCGGATGCAGGGTCGGGGCAATGGGCTCGAGGAGGCGGCCGGGGATGACGGCGACGGGGTCCGGCGAGGCGTCGGCGACGAGGCGGAGACGGGGCGCGGTCGGGCGCGTCGGGGCGCGGTCGGCGCAGTCGGGGCGAGCGCACGGGCACGGTCGTCGGCGAGGGGGACGAGCGGCGTCGGCGCTGGCGAGGGGGAGGAGGGCGAGGAGGTAACGGCGACGGCGATCCGGGGCGGTGTCGTCGGGGTCGGGGGCGCGGTCGCCTCGAGCGAGGGCGACGGGGATCGACTCCCCCTCCCCGATCCAGATGGGATCGAGAGGTGAGGAGAGGAGAGGTAAGAGGGCAAGCGAGTGGGGGGGGGGGGTCGGTCTCTAGGGTTGACCGGGTGGGGGGATAAGGGAGCAGGCTGCCGGCTGGGCCAATGTAGGTCGGCCTGCTGCCCAGGCCAGCTGGGCCGACTTGCCGTGGGGGGGTTCCGGTTTTTATTTTTTTGTTTGTTTTAGTTTTTCTTTCATTTATTTTATTTCTTTTTCTCACATTTTCCTGTTATGTAAATAGTTTGGCACCCAAATGAATTTTGTAAAATATGTGACCTGGTCCATAAATCACAGTGCACTGTAACCTAGCACCAAAAACTAGTTTGGGGTAAATATCATTTCATATTTATTTTGTATTAATAAAAAAGTTATTATCTAATGCTCTCAGCCACTGTTTGAGGTTGTTCAAGTCATTTATCAAATTCCAACAATGTTGTTTACAATTTTAACATAGCCTCAGATTTATCTACTATTTATTGAACATTTTAGTTTCTGTGTTGAACAACTTTTATTTTCCACTTTCATTTAAATTTTGAATTTGAGTTAGGAGTTGAAATGCAATATGATGCTAATGATGATTTGACACTGTTAACCTTGCTGACTTGTCATTATCAAAAGTGATTACTGTTGCTAATCACCGGGGGTGTTACACCTTTCTCACGGGCTCTACTTCTGGCCACTTTGTAAACTTGTCGATTGCAACGAACAAGAATTCAAAGCCCCCGGTAGCACGGGGGAAAGGGCCGAGGATATCGAGCCCCCTGACCGAAAACGGCCATGACAAAGGGATTGTCTGAAGAGCTTGGGCAGGCAGGTGGATGTTCTTGGAATGGAACTGGTAGGCTTCACACTTGGTGGCAAGCTCAACCGCATCTTGGAGGGCTGTAGGCCAGTAGAATCCTTGCTGGAAAGCTTTTCCAACCAACGCCCTTGATCCAATGTGGGAGCCGCACATACCCTTGTGTATCTCCGCCAGCAGTTCCTTTCCTCCTTCGCAGCAAATGTACTTCAATTTTACATTGTTGGGCCTCCTTCTGTACAGCATGTCATCGACGAACTGATACATACTGGCCCTCCGGGCTACTCTTTCAGCTTCTTCTTGCTCTTCGGGAAGTTCTCCAGTTTGGAGGAAATGGACTATGTGACGTGCCCAAGGTGGAGCCTGTGGCTCGGCAACGAGGACTAATGGCACCTCCTCATCCGTGAGAGTGCAATCCTCGACCGCGGGGACCGGTGGCCTGGCGGGAGGATGCAGCTCAGCGACCAAAGGGGAGTTGTGCTCGACAAGCTTTCTGCCGGGATCCTCGAGAGGTTCTACCAGGAGAGGCTTGCCGGAGTCCAGTTTCCTCCTCTTTCTTGCCATTGTTGCCGGGGATACGAAGGGATGAGTCAGATGGAGAAGAAAAGTTCCTGGTTCCACAGGGAGCTTTTGCGTAGTGCACTTCGACAAATGATCAGCGATGCTATTTTCCGCATGGGGTACATGCTCTGTTTGCAATCCGTCAAAGCGCTCCTCCAACTTTCTCACTTCCTCAATGTATGCCTCCATCAATGGACTTTGGTAATCCTTGTTGACTTGTCTCACCACAAGTTGTGAATCTCCGCGGATGATCAGCTTCTTGATCCCCAGTTCTGTTGCAACTCTGAGCCCGACAAGGAGCCATTCATACTCTGTTGTATTGTTGGTAGCCTCCTCCCGGGGAAAATGCATCTGGATGACGTACTTCAGGTGCTCTCCGGTGGGAGCAACGAGAAGCACGCCAGCCCCAGCACCTTGTAGGGAGAAGGCACCATCGAAATACATGATCCATTCTTGAGGCGCTTCCTTGCCGGGGATAACTATCTCCAATACCTCTTCATCAGGAGTTGGCGTCCATTCTGCAATAAACTTTGCCAATGCTCTGCTCTGAATGGTTGATGTGCTCTCAAACTTCAAACCAAAGCTGGATAACTCCAAAGCCCATTCCACTATCCTGCCGGTGGCCTCAGGGTTTCGGAGTATCCGTTGCAAAGGGAAACGGGTGACAACTGTGATCTCATGGGCTTGGAAGTAGTGGCGCAGTTTCCTTGAGGCCATGACAAGGCCAAAGATCAATTTTTGCATGCCAGAGTATCTGGATCTAGCCCCCTGCAATAGGGAGCTGACGAAGTATAGTGGGCATTGTACCACTTTCTTCTTTGCCGTGATGAGAGAACTGCTTCCGCTACTTTGCTCTTCTCTACCTTGATCTGCATCTAACCTTACCGGGGTGTGTTCGCTTTCCTCCCCGGAAGGGACACCAGCTGCGTCTGCTGCTCCATCCACTTCCCTCTGCGCAACCAGTGCTGCACCAACCACATGATTAGTTGCCGCCAAGTATAGCAGCAATGGCTCTTGAGGTTTTGGAGCAACCAAAGTGGGCACAGAGGAAAGGTAGGCCTTCAAATCTCGTAGTGCGGCGTCTGCCTCTGGGGTCCACTCCATGGGCCCTGCCTTTTTCAAAACCTTGAAGAATGGCAAGGCACGCTCGGCAGACTTGGAAATGAATCTGCTAAGCGCGGCAACACATCCAGTCAAACGCCTCACGTCCTTGACTGTCTTGGGTGCTTGAATCTGCTCGATAGCCTTGATCTTGTCGGGGTTGGCCTCTATCCCCCGATGGGACACAAAGAAGCCAAGTAGCTTGCCGGAAGGAATGCCAAACACACACTTCTCCGGATTTAGATTCAAGTTGATCTTGCGCAGATTAGCAAACGTCTCTTCCAAATCCTAAATGAGGGTTGATCTGTCCTTGGTCTTGACCACAATATCATCCATGTAAACCTCAATGTTCCTGTGTAACTGTGGCTCAAAACCAATTTGAGCTGCTCTTGCGAAAGTAGACCCGGCGCTCTTCAACCCGAAAGGCATCCGCATGAAGCAGTATGTGCCACATGGGGTGATGAACGCGGTCTTTTCTTCATCTTCCTTGGACATGAAGATCTGATGATATCCTGAGTAGGCATCCAGGAAGGAAAGCAGGTCACACTCGGAGGTGGAATCCACAATCTGGTTGATGCATGGCAAGGGAAATGGGTCCTTCGGGCATGCGTTGTTCAGATCCGTAAAATCTATGCACAGCCTCCACTTCCCATTAGCTTTGCGTACCACCACTGGATTTGCTAACAACGTTGGAAGCAACACTCCTCTAACCAGACCAGCTGCCTCAAGTTTCTTGATCTCCTTGGCAATAAACTGCTGCCGCTCCAAAGCTTGCTTCCAGACCTTCTGCTTGACGGGCTGGGCATGCGGGCAGACAGCAAGGTGGTGCTTGATTACCTCCCTGGGAACACCGGGGATGTTAGATGGTTGTCAGGCAAACACATCGACATTCGCCCGCAGGAAGGCAATGAGCGCGCTTTCCTATTTGTCATCGAGGGTGGCGCTGATAGTGAAAGTACCACCAGTGCCAGCCAGCCCTGCCGGGACCTGTTTCATAGCGGGTGCAGAAACCTTGGATCTCTTTCTATTGGAACTCTCCGGCGAGTCATCAACAGGCGCAGCATACCCCGAGGAGGTACGCTTCCCGGATTCCTTGCCGGCGTCCCTATTAGCCTTCTTCTTTCCATTACTTTCCTTGGCGGGGATTGCAGCTTCAGTGGCCTCTGCCGCGACTACATCCCGGTACATCTTGTCCACGCAAATAATTGCGTCCTTCTCATCTGGTGGAATGGAAATGACGCCCACTGGCCCTGGCATCTTTAAGGTGTTGTAGGCATAGTGGGATGCCGCCATAAACTTGGCCAGAGCTGGGCGACCAAGGATTCCATTGTGCGGCAGGGGGAGGTCAACCACATCAAACACGATCTTCTCAGTCCGGTATTTCAACTCCCCCCCCCCCCCCAAATGTCACCGGTAACGTGATTTTCCCCTTAGAACGACTCCTGCCGGGGTTGATTCCTTGAAACGTACCGGTAACTTTGAGCTCTTCTTTTGCTATCTGGAGTTTGCTGATGACCTTTGAAGAAATCAGATTCAACCCGGCCCCGCCGTCAACCAACATCTTTGTGACTTTGAGGTTGCGGATTGTTGGTGATACCAACAACGGCAAGCACCATACCGCGGTGGTGCGGTTAGGGTGGTCTTCTTCACCAAAGATGATAAGCGTGTGGGACCACTTGAGCGGCCTTCGAGAGTCTGCCGCTGGCTCCACGGCATTGACTTCATGCGCCCATTGTTTAAGTTGGCGGTGGGAGGAGTGCAGAGATGCACCCCCGTCAATGCACAGGGCGTTAGTGGCTTTCTGGAATTCCTGCTCACTGGTCTCCTCTTCATCCCCTCCATCACTCTCATCATTGCAATCCTCCTTCTCACGGCCTCTGGCGGGTTTCCCTTGATTCTGAGGAGCCTTGCCGGGGCGGCTTGCTGCCACCCCGGCCCTTTCCGCCAGCGCCATTCTGGCCTTTGTCTTTATCTCAGTTCTCATATTCAGCCCTCTGCTTCTTGACAAGCTGCTAAACCTGATGACACTCCTGGAGATCATGGCCCTTGGTCTGATGGATCTTGCAATATGGGCCATCGCCTTTCCCAGCCTTCTCGACAGCCACGGCTTCCCGGCAATCAGTGCACGTGGCAACTTCCTTGCCGGGTGTCTCAGCCTTGGCTTTCTTGCCGGTACTAGGCATGCCCGATCCTTCAACGGTCATCACTGCCTTATCCTTGCGCCTTTTGTTGCGCTTCTTGTTCTTCTTCTTTTGACTGGAGGCCTCGTCATCATCCTCTGAATTGAGGTCGACGACATTCTCTTCTCCGGGGAGCTTCCTCCCCTCCTCTATTCGAGCACACTTATCCACCAGAGTGTAAAGCTCCTTCACAGTCATGGGCAACCAAACATTCATCTTGGAACGTATCCGACGATTGCGCACGTTGGACTGGAATGCAGCTATCACAGCTGCTGGGTGAATGTCTGGAATATTCCTGTGGACTCTACTGAATCTCTGCATGTATTTCTGCAGGCTCTCGCTTTCTTTCTGCGGAAGAAGCTGCAAGTCACTGGGCCGCCCTGGATCTTGATGGCCGCCCGTGAAGGCGCCAACGAACTCATGGCACAGGTCAGCCCAGGTCGAAATGGCGTTCTCCGGCAGGTGCATCAGCCAAGACCTCACATTTGGCTTGAGTGCCAAAGGGAAGTAGTTGGCGAATACCTTCTCATCTCTTCCTCGGGCAGCTTGAATAGCAATGGTGTAGATGCTCAAGAACTCTGCCGAGTTCAGTATTCCATCAAACTTCTCTGGTATCTCTGGCTTGAACGTGCGAGTGGACGGCCAACGGACTTGCCGCAGCTCGCGGGTGAAGGTAGGGCACCCAGCCTCAAAGGGCAGGTACCCGCCTTCAGCAAGTGCGGGCTCGTCGACGTCGGGGCCATCGCACCTGTTGGACTGGCGGTGGGCGTCATGGTATCGCTCGGTGCTGACACGCGTGCCTTCCCTCTGCTTGTCCTCCAGGACTCGCCGTGGGCCTTGAAGCGCTCGAGGGTCGGACAAAGCCATCGAGACGTCGTCAGGTTCTTGGTTGCGCAGCTCCTGCGCTGGCTGCCGCGGAGGGGACTGCACCATAGGAGTGGCCCCATCCGCACGGCCAGCAGCATAGGCCATTGTCGCTGCCTGGGGAGGATGTGGTGGGCCAGCCCGTTGCGATCCTCCTGCCTCGGCGAAGCCAATCAAACACTGAATGGTGGCTCTCCACTCATCCATCTGATTGGCTGCCGGTGGAAATTTCAACAGTAGATGAGCCCGCGCCATGGCCTCCGAAACGGTGCTTGGCATGGATGTCGATGAAGACAGTAACGTTGCCCGGCTCCTGACGGTGCCGGTAGCAGTCGCGCCGTGCTCTCGTTGCCGTGAGCCAGCCGCCTGGATGGCGTGTGGACGAGGTGGAGGCGCTTGAGGGCCAGCGGCTCCGTTTGGCGTAGCGGCTGGGTCGGCTCGTTCCGGGGATGGCGCATGTACTACAGCCGCTCCCGCAGCAGGAGCGGTCGGGGAGTTGCGATTCCCCCCAGAGCGAGTACCCCCGCTGTGGCTGTGCCCCTCGGCCGGACGTGGAAGTGCAGATGGAATGATTTCTCCTCCCGTGCCTAGTGGGGCATGGCCGCTGGGATGTAGTTGGTGTTGTCCTTCTCCGGTGCCTCCTGCTCCTGCTTCGACCGCAGGGGAGGCGGTAATGACGCTGCCTGCGCTGACCACGTCCCCCGCAGCGTCCGCACTTCCAGGCGTCCCCGTAGCCCTCATGGTGCAGGCGGGCGCGTGCGACGGGGCCTTCGAGGTGGATGGATGAGCTGCGGTGCCGGGCTTCTTCTTGGGTGCCATGGACGATGGAGCCGCTGATGAAGAAGATGGCGGTGAAGATGACGCGCTACGTACACTTCTTGGGTTCGCGCAAGTGCATTCCCCTACCTGGCGCGCCAAAGATGTCGTGGGAAACCACGGCCACCTATGGGGCCAAGGGCCCCTTTTGGTTCGGCAGGGGGACTAAGCGTGTTGCACAAAGATCGGAGGAGCGCAGCACAGCGCGGCAGAGATCACATGGGCAGTTTTTACCCAGGTTCGGGCCGCCGCGAGGCGCAAAACCCTACTCCTGCTTTGGTGGATTGATGGTGGATGGTGGTCGAAACGCAACGCTCTTGCCCAGCAGGGTTGCCCATGGGCGAGAGCGGCTACGCGCGTATGAGTGTACAGGGGTCCGAATCCTTTCTATGGTTGCCATGGGCCTCCTTTTATAGATTAAGGGGTCACCACAGTGGCAAATCAGTCATTGTGTACTGATTAGACAGTGAACAGTGCTATCATATCTACTCTGCAGACAGAGCAGTACGCATTAAATGCGCCGCTCAGTGTCACATCATGGCCTGCCCGGCATGCCTTGCCGGGCTGTTTGGCCACCTTCTCTCCTGTCTGCATGACACGTCGCAGGACGGGTGTCATTTGGAGGTGATTCTTGTAGGAATTGGCTGCCATGTGGCAAAAGGCAGCCACTTAGTCACTTTGGTGCTTGACACCGCATCGATCGATGACTTGCGTTGCTGTGAGGAGGGGCGATGAAGCCTTGGCGGGCTGTTTTGCTTCGTATGCCCTGGCAGGCCTACCGGGGTGGTCTTGAGGCTTGCTTCCGGGGTAACCTTGACCTCGCCAGGCTCTCCTGCCCGGCAAGGGAGGTTTTCCCTTAGCGGTGTCTTGCTCTTTGGCTTCTCTTGGTCTTCTCATCCTGCCCTTCGATTCCTCAAAGAGCATATCTCTTTATCTTGGCCTTGTCTTGGATGTTGCAATCTTGAGCTTGGGCCTGTGCACGGTCTGGGCAACAGACCCAGGGTTTGTTGCACCGACACCCCGTACCATCGACGAACAGTCCCTTGAACTGAAGACCGAAAGCACGACCTCTCTATTTGGTTGCAAGCGTCCAGCTTCACCATCCAGCAGCGCTTCGCTGTCCAGAGCTAATCGTCACCGGAGAATTAGAGGGAGGAGATTAGAACTACACATGGCTTCTAACTAGGAGGACAAGAGGATTATCCTAGCTCTAATTAGTCAACCAGGACTAACTAAAACTAGAACTAGAAGAACTAGAGGAGGCTCCAAAACTTGTGTTCAATTGTGGCCAATACCTCAAGTATATATAGGTTGGAGGGGAAGAGGAGGGCTGCCACCAAGGAGGGAAACCCTCCTTGGGGCGACGGCCTAAGAGGGGGGCGACCTCCTTCCTTAGGGAAAGAGGCACTTTCCCACATGGGCCTTTTTGGCCCAAGTTGCCTTCCACCTCTTGGCCTTTTTAGGCCCGTTGATAATTAAATTAAATATAAAATGTTCTAAATACTTTTGCACCATTTTATATATATTTAAACATCTCCAGAAACTTTTTCCACCTATATATAATTTATGGGTAATACCCAATATTACCCGATACTCACCAAAACCCTTTCGGTGACCCCGAAACGCTTCCGGATCCTCTCAGAACTATTCTAAATATTTACGAAATAATTCCACAAATATATTACCATGAATCCCATCCTACTAACACTCAGTAGATCATGATTTCCTTAAGCTTGTGACCCCGTAGGTTCGGTAATTGTCAGACATGGATGAAACCATTCGTTCCATGACCAACAGCGGGACCGTGGACGTCAATATTGGTCCCTGCGAGTACGCGAATGATATTCGAGCGAACCTTTTGTTATCATGTGATGTTCCCTTTGCTTTGTGATACTTAACAACACCCGGGATGCATCGGTATCCTCCTGAGTCATCACCATGCTCACTATACCAAAATCCTCATTACCGGTTTTGTTCTTCTTTCTCGTTATTGTGTTCTGGCATCCCTATGACGAAGTCACCTGTGTCTGGCCAGATGATGATTGATGCCGTCACACCGGGAGGAACCTAATAATATCTCTCCATCACCGGAGGAGAAAATCCACTCTCGAGCTATCCATTCACTTGCCAAACTTTCCGATGAACCTATAATTTAGCTGTCGTTAAGATCACCATGTTACAGGTGACGTTTGAGCAACCCCAAAGCCCATCGTATGGTAAGAAGTGACCATGATTCTCTCATGGTCTAAGGATCATTATCGCATGTTAACACTCCATGTTATTAAAATTGAATACAGACAGTATTAATTCAATTCACAACAAATAAGTTTGGGTCAGTTCAATATGATCATTCTTCCAACGTCATAATGTCAATGTTGTTTTAGGATCATCATTACACATAATGATATCCTAAGATCTGGAAAACATGATCACCAACAACACTTGAGCTAGTCTTATAATCACCAACAATCGCCATGAGGGACCAGCCAGTCTAGAAGACTCTCAGCGCGCACCGCTTGCGCATACTCTAGAATCCACCACCGCGATCTTCCGTCGTCCCAACTTTAGGAGAGATCAGCGCATAGATGGTGAGTACCTTTGTTTATTCGATAACAGATAGCTAAAAGGTTCCCAACCTCCTTCCCCAAGGAGTGACCCTGAGTTATCAAACCCATGCGATGACGTGCACTTGTGATACGTCCATTTTGCATCATGTTTACCTACTATTATTTTTAGTGCTTTTAATCAATATAACACTTTGTGGAGGAATTCTAATGCCTTTTCTCTCATGATATGCAAGGTTTACATGAAGAGGGAGATTGCCGGCAGCTGGAATTCTGGACCTGAAAAAGCTATGTCAGAGATACCTATTCTGCACATCTCCAAATGAGCTAAAATTTTACGGAGATTTATTTTCGAATAAATAAAAAATACTGCAGCAAGAAGTACCAGAGGGGGCCACCCAGGTGCCCACAAGGCACCAGGGCGCGCCTGCCCCCCCCCCCCCCCCAGGCACGCCCTGGTGGCTTGTGGGGCCCCTGGCCAGCCCCCGGTGCCCATCTTCTGGTATATAAGCCCATTTGCCCTAGAAAAAAAATAAGGGGAGGACTTTCAGGATGGAGCGCCGCCATCTCGAGGCGGAACTTGGGCAGGAGCATTTTTCTTTCTGGCAAAGAGATTCCACCGGGGATACTTCCCACCGGGAGGGGGAAATCAAAGTCATCATCATCACCAACAACCCTCTCATTCTGGGAGGATCAATCTTCATCAACATCTTCAACAACACCATCTCATCTCAAACCATAGTTCATCTCTTGTATTCAATCTTTGTATCAAAACCTCAGATTGGTACCCGTGGGTTGCTAGTAGTGTTGATTACATCTTGTAGATGATGCTAGTTGGTTTATTTGAAGATCATATGTTCAGATCTTTATGCTATTCAATACCCCTCTGATCTTGAGCATGAATATGTTGTGTGAGTAGTTACTTTTGTTCTTGAGGGCATGGGAAAAGTCTTGTCATAAGTAATCATGTGAATTTGGTATTCCTTTGATATTTGGATGATATGTAGTTGTTGATTCCCTTAGTGGTGTTATGTGAACGTCAACTACATGACACTTCACCATCTTTGGGCCTAAGGGAATGCATTGTGGAGTAGTAATTAGAAGATGGGTTGCTAGAGTGACATAAGCTTAAACCCTAGTTTATGCGCTATTTCGTAAGGGGCTGATTTGGATCCATATGTTTAATGCTATGGTTAGATTTATCTTAATTCTTCTTCCATAGTTGCGGATGTTTGCGAGAGCGGTTAATCATAAGTGGGAGGCTTGTTCAAGTAAGAACCGCACCCAACCACCGGTCCACCCACATATCAAATTATGAAAGTAGCGAATGTGAATCAAACAAACACGATGAAAGTGACTAGATGAAATTTCCGTGTGTCATCAAGAACGCTTAGCTTATTATAAGAGACCGTTCCGGCCTGTCCTTTGCTACAAAAAGGATTGGGCTACCTTGCTGCATCTTTGTTACCGATACTATTATTTGCTCGTTCCAAATTACCATGCTATCAAACTATCTGTTACTGATAATTTCAGTACTTGTAGACAAAACTTTCCATAAAACCGCTTGTTATTTCCTTCTGCTCCTCATTGGGTTCGACACTCTAACTTATCTAAAGGACTATGATAGATCCCCTATACTTGTGGGTCATCAAGGCTCTTTTCTGGCACCGTTGCCATGAGTGAAGCGCTTCTCGTGAGTGGAATTTGGTAAGGAAACATTTATATTACGTGCTGAAATTTACTGTTACTTGTTACTATGGAAAATCATCCTTTGTGGGGTTTGTTCGGGGTATCTTCACCTGGATCACAATCACAAAGAGTTTCTCCTCAACCTACTGCACCTACTGAAAATATTTATTATGAGATTCCTTCGAGTATGATAGAGAAACTGCTAGCTAATCCTTATGCTGGAGATGGAACACTACATCCTGATATGCACCTAATCTATGTGGATGATGTTTGTGGATTATTTAAGCTTCCAGGTTTACCCAGAGATGAAGTGAAGAAGAAGGTATTACCTTTATCTTTGAAGGGATAGGCATTGACATGGTATAGGTCATGTGATGATATTGGAACATGGGATTGGAATCGATTGAAATTGGAATTTCATCAAAAGTTTTATCCTGTGCATCTGGTTCATAGTGATTGAAATTATATATATAATTTTTGGCCTCGTGAAGGAGAAAGCATCACTCAAGCTTGGGGAGGCTTAAGTACATGATGAACACATGCCCCAACCATGAGCTCCCTAAAGAAACTGTCTTACATAATTTTTATGCTCGGCTTTCTCATGATGATCAAACCATGCTCGATTCTTCTTCAATTGGCTCTTTTATGAAGAGAACTATTGAATTCAGGTGGGATCTTCTGGAAAGAATTAAACGCAACTCTAAAGATTGGGAACTCGACAAAGGTAATGAGTCAGGTATAATGCTTAAGTTTGATTGTGTTAAATCTTTTATGGATACCGAAGCTTTTCATAAGTTTAGCACTAAATACGGACTTGATTATAAGATAGTAGCCTCTTTTTGTGAATCATTTGCTACTCATGTTGATCTCCCTAAGTAGAAGTGGTTTAAATATTATCCCCCTGTTAAAGAAAATATTGAGGTGCCTGTTATAGTTAAATATGAAACTATCATTAACAATGTTGATCCAGTTGTTCCCTACTGCTTATATTGAAAACCCACATTTCCTAGTTAAGATAGAAGAACATGCTAAGGTTTCAACCGTGGTTAACAAAAGTAATATTGGAGCACCTAGACCCTCTGAACAAATTAAATTGGAACCTAATATTGCTATGGTTAAAGATCCCTTGGTTGATAATATAGATGCGCATGTTATTTACTTTTGTGGTGAAGCTGCTAGAATTGCTAAGCCCGATGATAAAGATAAGAATAAACCTGTTGTTGGCATGCCTGTTGTCTCAGTTAAGATAGGAGATCATTGTTATCATGGCCTATGTGAGTTGGTTGCTAGTGTGAGTGCTATTCCGTTTACTTATATCAAGAAATTATGAATGATATTGCTCCTGCTAAAATAGAAGACATTGATGTTACCATTAAGCTTGCAAATAGAGATACTATTACACCACTTGGGATTGTTAGAGATATTGAAGTCTTGTGTGGAAAAATAAAATACCCTACTGATTTCTAGTTCTTGGTTCTCCACAAGATGATTTTTGTCCCATAATATTTGGTAGACCTTTCTTGAACACTGTTAATGCTAAGGTTGATTGCGCTAAAGAAACTGTCAGTGTTAACTTTGGTGACATATCTCATGAGTTTAATTTCTCTAAGTTTTGTAGACAACCTCATGATAAAGAATTGCCTAGTAAATATGAAATTATTGGTCTTGCTTCTATTATCGTACCTCCTACTGATCCGTTAGAACAATATTTGCTAGACCATGAAAATGATATGCATTTGAATGAAAGAAATGAAATAGATAAGATGTTCTTTGATCAACCACCTATCCTTAAACATAATATGCATGTTGAAACTCTTGGAGGTCCTCCTCCACCTAAAGGTGATCCTGTGTTTGAATTAAAACAATTGCCTGGTACATTGAAATATGCTTATCTTGATGAAAACAAGATATATCCTATTATTATTAGTGCTAACCTTTCAGAGCATGAAGAAAAGAGATTATTAAAAACTCTGAGGAAGCACCATGCTGCTATTGGATATACTCTTAATGATCTTAAGGGAATTAGTCCCACTCTATGTCAGCACAAGATTAATATGGAGCCTGATGCTAAACCAGTTGTTGATCATCAATGATGGTTAAATCCTAAGATGAAGGAGGTGGTAAGAACTGAAATATTAAAGCTTCTAGAAGCAGGTATAATCTATCCCATAGCTGATAGTAGATGGGTAAGTCTCATTCATTATGTCCCTAAGAAAGGAGGCATTACCGTTGTCCCTAATAATAAAAATGAACTTATTTCACAAAGAATTGTAACTGGTTATAGGATGGTAATTGATTTTAGAAAACTAAACTACTAGAAAAGATCATTACCCCTTACCTTTTAAATGTTAGAAAGATTGTCTAAGCATACACACTTTTGCTTTCTTGATGGATATTCTGGTTTCTCTCAAATACCTGTATCACAATTCGACCAAGAGAAAACTACTTTTACTTGTCCTTTTGGAACTTATGCTTATAAACGTATGCCTTTTGGTTTATGCAATGCACCTACTACCTTTCAAAGATGTATGACTGCTATATTCTCTGACTTTTGTGAAAAGATTGTTGAGGTTTTCATGGATGATTTCTTTGTTTACGGGACTTCTTTTTATGATTGCTTAAGCGAACTTGATCGAGTTTTGCAGAGATGTGAACAAACTAATCTTGTCTTGAATTGGGAGAAGTGCCATTTTATGGTGAATGAAGGTATCATCTTGGGGCATAAAATTTCTGAACGAGGTATTGAGGTAGATAAAGCAAAAGTTGATGCAATTGAGAAAATGCCATGTCCTAAAGATATTAAAGGTATGCGAAGTTTCCTTGGTCATGTTGGTTTCTATAGGAGGATCATTAAAGACTTCTCTAAAATTTCTAGGCCTCTTACTAATCTCTTGCAAAAAGATGTTCCATTTGTTTTTTATGATGATTGTGTAGAAGCTTTTGAAACACTTAAGAAAGCCTTAACCTCTGCACCTATTGTTCAACCACCTGATTGGAACCTTTTGAAATTATGTGTGATGCTAGTGATTATGTTGTTGGTGCTGTTCTAGGACAAAGAGTTGATAAGAAATTAAATGTTATCCACTATGCTAGCAAAACTCTAGAGAGTGCCCAAAGAAATTATGCTAGCACTGAAAAAGAAGTTCTAGCAGTTGTGTTTGCTTGTGATAAATTCAGATCTGATATTGTTGATTCCAAAGTAATTGTTCACACTGATCATGCTGCTATTAAATACCTTATGGAAAAAAAGATGCTAAACCTAGACTCATTAGGTGGGTTCTTTTGCTACAAGAATTTGACTTGCATATTACTGATAGGAAGGGAGCTGAGAACCCTGTAGCCGATAACTTGTCTAGGTTGGAAAATATTCTTGATGACCCTCTACCTATTGATGATAGCTTTCCCGATGAACAACTAGCTGTCATAAATGCTTCTCGTTATACTTCTTGGTATGCAGACTATGCTAATTATATTGTTGCTAAATTTATACCCCTAGTTTTACATACCAAAAAAATAAAAAAAATCTTCTTTGATTTAAGACATTACTTCTGGGATGACCCACACCTTTGTAAAGAAGGAGTAGATGGTATTATTAGACGTTGTATACCTGGGAATGAACAGGAACAAATCCTACGGAAGTGTCACTCTGAGGCTTACGGTGGACACCATGCGGGAGAAATAACTGCACACAAGGTATTACAATCTGGTTTTTATTAGCCTACTCTTTTCAAGGATGCTCGTAAGTTTGTCTTATCTTGTGATGAATGTCAAAGAATTGGTAATATTGGTAGACGTCAGGAAATGCCTATGAATTATTCACTTGTTATTGAACCATTTGATGTTTGGGGATTTGATTATATGGGACCTTTTCCTTCCTCTAATGGGTATACAAATATTTTGGCTGCTGTTGATTATGTTACTAAGTGGGTAGAAGCTATTCCAACTAGTAGTGCTGATCATAACACTTCCATTAAAATGCTTAAAGAAGTTATTTTCCCAAGGTTTGGAGTCCCTAGATATTTAATGACTTATGGTGGTTCACATTTTATTCATGGTGCTTTCCATAAATTACCTGCTAAATATGATGTCAACCATAGAATTGCATCCCCCTATCACCCTCAATCTAGTGGTCAAGTTGAACAGAGCAATAGAGAAATAAAGTTAATTTTACAAAAGACCGTCAATAGGTCTAGAAAGAATTGGTCTAAGAAACTTGACGATGCATTATGGGCTTATATAACTGCTTATAAAAATCTTATGGGTATGTCTCCTTATAAAATGGTCTATGAAAAAGCATGTCATTTACCTCTTGAGTTAGAACATAAGGCCTACTGGGCAATTAAAGAACTCAATTATGATTTCAAACTTGCCGGTGAAAATAGGTTATTTGATATTAGCTCACTAGATGAATGGAGAACCCAAGCTTATGAAAATGCCAAATTGTTTAAATAAAAAGTTAAAAGATAGCATGATAAAAGAATCCAAAACGGGAATTCAAAGTGGGTGAGCATGTTCTATTGTACAATTCTCATTTTAGATTTTTTGCAGGAAAACTTCTCTCCAAATGGGAAGGACCATATATCATCAAAGAAGTTTATCGCTCTAGAGCTATTAAGATCAATAGTGCCGAAGGCACTAATCTGAAGGTGGTCAATGGACAAAGAATTAAGCATTATATCTCAGGTATGCCTATTAATGTTGAAACTAATGTTATTCAAACTATGACACCAGAGGAATACATAAAAGAGACCTTCTAGAACACTCCAAAACCCTGAAAAGGAAGAGGTACGTAATACGGTAAGTAAACCGACTCCAAAAATTCCATAAAAATACTATCTGTCAGTTTTGGAATATTAGAAAAAAATATAAAAATAAGAAAATCCCGAGGGGGCCACCCAGGTGCCCACAAGGCACTAGGGCACGCCTGCCCCCCAGGTGCGCCCTGGTGGCTTGTGGGCCCCTTGTGAGTCTTCCTGACTCCGTTTTCTTCTGGTATACTTGTTTTGCAAGATAAAAATTCCTTATATATACTCCCGGATGTTTTGACCACCGCATCATGGAAATAGCCTCTATTCTTGTTTCGTGCTATTTTTCTGGCAGATCTGAAGGTATGTCGTCTCCAGACATAGATGGGGAGAGCTTCGTATCACACTATGTTGCAAATCCAAGGATCTGTGGGGATATAGATCCCTATGGATGGTCCACATAGGAGGAGCAAGATGTCAACTTGAAGGAGACGGGAGGCACGAGCTCGGATGAAGACGATGCCCCTCTACCTCAACCAGGAGATATGCATGTGGAATTCAAGAAGTCGAGCCTCCTAAACACAGTAAACGAATCTAAGATCCAATTTATCCCTTTCCGTCTTCTACAGGAAAACAAGAACATATTGTGTGAGAAGATAGTGGAGCTTGAGCAAGAAATTAGCGAGTTGAAGGAAGAAAACCTTGTTCTCAAGCGGAAGTGAAGGACAAGCTCGCCACTCCATCACCACCACCATCACCAAAGAAAGAAACTTGAGCACACGGGTATGGGCCCTCCCCTTGGCTTGTGCCAAGCTTGGAGGAGGTTCCCCGGTATCGTATCACCATCACTTTTATTATCTCTACCTATTTTTGTTCGATCCTTAGTTATTTCGTGATTTAGTTGAATAAAAGTTTAGTATGATCTATTTTTGAGTGCTAGTTTCGTGATCTATCTATCTATGTAATCGAGTTGAGAGTTATATAATAAAGAGTAGTTTGAGTTTTTGCTTCTTTACTATTATGTTTCAATCCTAGCAATGAAAATAATGAAAAATATCATATGCAAATCTTATGGAAAGTAATGACATTACATAAGGAAAAGTATAAGTGGTAAAATTTATTGAAAGTTGACAAACATAGCATTGGTCAATGACGCAATTCATGAAAGAATTAATAAGGGAAGAGAAGATTCACATGCAAATATACTATCTTGGACATCTTTTATGATTGTGAGCCCCCGTTAAGTATTTTATGCCAAATTGTCGACGTTGGACAAGGAAGACAACGTAATGAATTATGTTTGCTTATATTCACATAGAAGTTATATTGTCATAGATCCTCCAACATGTGGTGCTTGCTCAATATCTTTGCTAGCCAAAAATCCGCACCAAGTAGAGATACTACTTGTGCATTCAAAAACATTAAACCCAGTTTCATGTCATGAGAGTCCACTACACCTACCTATGGATTGAATAAGATCCTTCAAGTAAGTTGTCATCGGTGCATAAATCAATAAAAATTGCTCCTAAATATGTTTGATCTTTTATTGTAAGGGAACATAAGCGTTGTACAAATTTGTGATGGCAAAGTAATAAAAGCGACGGACTGCATAATAAAGGTTGCTATCATAAGGGGCAAAAAAATGATGTTCCTTTGCATTAAGAGCTTTTGCATCCAAAAACAAAAAGCGCATGACAACCCTTGCTTCCCTCTGCGAAGGGCCTATCTTTTACTTTTATGTATTTACTTTTTATGCAAGAGTTAATAGTGTTCTGCTCTATTCCTTTTTATTTTTCTCTTTTGTAAGCATCATGTGGTGGGGAAAGAACTAGGCGCATATATCCAGTTGGATATGAGTGATCATGAGTTATTATTGTTGACATCACCCCTAAGGTGAATAAGTTGGGAGGCAAAATTATAAGCCCCTATCTTTCTATGTGTCTGGCTGAAACCTTTTGCTCCATATATTTGTTGTGAGTGTTAGCAATCATGGAAGACTAAATTATGGTTGAGTATGTGGACTTGCTAAAAAGCTCCGACACGAGTCCCTTCCTGAAAATATGATGAATTGCAATTGCGTTGTTGACCAAGAACATAGTTTGTTAGTTTTCAAGAAAGTTTATGCCTTACACTTACATGTGGTGATGAATTGTTACTTACTCATGAGAAGTTATATGATAATGAATATTGCTGTTATAATAATGATCATGATGCTACTATGTCCGTATTTTGTTTTTATCGACACCTCTCTCTCTCTCTCTAAACATGTCAACATGATCATCGATATCGCCTTTTGCTTGAGGGCAAGCGAGGTCTAAGCTTGGGGGCGTTGATACATCCATTTTGCATCATGTTTTCCTACTGTTATTTTTAGTGTTTTTAATCAATATAACACTTTGTGGAGCAATTCTAATGCCTTTTCTCTCATACTAATATGCAAGGTTTACACGAAGAGGGAGATTGCCGGCAGCTGGAATTCTGGACCTGAAAAAGCTATGTCAGAGATACCTATTATGCACATCTCCAAATGAGCTGAAAATTTACGAAGATTTATTTTGGAATAAATAAAAACAATAATGGAGCAAAGGCATAACAGAAGGGACCACCCAGGTGCCCACAAGGCACCAGGGCGCGCCTGCCCCCCCCCCCCCCAGGCACGCCCTGGTGGCTTGTGGGGCCCCTGGCCAGCCCCCGGTGCCCATCTTCTAGTATATAAGCCCATTTGCCCTGGGAAAAATAAGGGGAGGACTTTCGGTACGGAGCGCCACCATCTCGACGCGGAACTTGGGCAGGAGCACTTTTGCTCTCCGGCGGAGAGATTCCGCTGTGGATACTTCCCTCCGGGAGGGGGAAATCGAAGTCATCATCATCACCAACAACCCTTTCATCATGGGAGGATCAATCTTCATCAACATCTTCATTAGCACCATCTCATCTCAAACCCTAGTTCATCTCTTGTATTCAATCTTTGTATCAAAACCTTAGATTGCTACCCGTGGGTTGCTAGTAGTGTTGATTACATCTTATAGTTGATGCTAGTTGGTTTATTTGGTGGAAGACCATATGTTCAGATCTATTATGCTATTCAATACCCCTCTGATCTTGAGCATGAATATGTTGTGTGAGTAGTTACTTTTGTTCTTGAGTACATGGGAGAAGTCTTGTCATAAGTAATCATGTGAATTTGGTATTCGTTTGATATTTTGATGATATGTATGTTGTTGATTCCCTTAGTGGTGTTATGTGAACATTGACTACATGACACTTCACCATCTTTGGGCCTAAGGGAATTCATTGTGGAGTAGTAATTAGATGATGGGTTGCTAGAGTGACAGAAGCTTAAACCCTAGTTTATGCGCTATTCTGTAAGGGGCTGATTTGGATCCACACGTTTAATGATATGGTTAGATTTATCTTAATTCTTCTTTCGTAGTTGCAGATGATTGCGAGAGGGGTTAATCATAAGTGGGAGCCTTGTTCAAGTAAGAACAGCACCCAAGCACCGGTCCACCCACATATCAAATTATCAAAGTAGCGAACGCAAATCAAACAAACATGATGAAAGTGACTAGATGAAATTCCCGTGTGTCCTCAAGAACGCTTAGCGTATTATAAGAGAGTGTTCCGGCCTGTCCTTTGATACAAAAAGGAATGGTCTACCTTGATGCACCTTTGTTACCGTTACTATTATTTGCTCGTTACAAATTACCTTGCTATCAAATTATCTATTACCGATAATTTTACTACTTGCAGACAATACCTTGCTGAAAATCGCTTGTCATTTCCTTCTGCTCCTTGTTGGGTTCGACATTCTTACTTATCGAAAGGACTAGATAGATCCCCTATACTTGTGGGTCATCAACTTGTGACAAAGTTTTCTTCCAAGCTTTCGCAAGATTATTAAATTCTAGTTTTTAGACTGGATCGTAATCAAGTTGCAATGAAAAACACTTATAATAAAAATAGGCATGGGTATGAGGACTTGATTCTTACAACAATATATCTGTGATCGTGATCATGATGATCTTAATTTGTGTGGCACCCCGGCTCAGATGAACCGAAACACCCCGTATTCCAGCCCAGAGATCAAGTCTTCTGGAATACGGCACTGCCTTGCCATAGAACAAATCAGCTCTTATTACAAAGGATAAAGGTACAAGGGTCTGATGTTACAAAGGATCACATCAGCACGGCGACACTATGCCTGCTAAGGTAGCTCTATGCTAGCAGCGGAAAAACTTCTAACAGCGGAACAACGACGACGGTGGTAAACTCCACTCCGCAGGGACTCTGGCTGGGACACAATCTAGCTCACACGCTCGGTAACCTCTACAAGCAATCCATCACGACATCACCTGCAATCTGGCATGACACGCCAGGTCAGTACATTGAATGTACTTGCAAACTCACAACAACCAAAAGCATCAAGGCAAAACAACAACATAGCATCAACAGGTTAAGTTATGATCAACTACTATGATGTGAAAGCAACTATTAAGCATGATATAAAACTACTAGAATACTGATGAACCAACATCTCGGATCTCAAGAACCATCTCCCTCTTGGCTATCCGGCCAAGCAATATATCACCTCGATCACCTCGTGATCAATACCTCCACGTGATCACCGCGTGACCACATCACAAACTGAATGATCATCCTCAAGATCATCCCAACATCATCATCGGCATCCTGCCAAACTATTATTGTTCACATATAACTATAAGTCATCTAATAAGTCATTCCGTCATGTGAGTGTTGATCGACCGGTGTGACCTAGTATGAACTGTGTCCATGACCGAGGACGCGGCTATCGATAGTTTATATACACTCTACAGAGGTTAGTACACTGTACCCACATCACAGAACCCATGGCCTCGTGCTCCCATTCGGGTGGACCAATGGTGTTCCGGCAAAACCAATCTACTGCATGACACTCTCCCGGCCACTCCGACAAACTCCCCTTTGGGCTAAGTCATGGGTGGCCCCGGATGCCACTCTGGACATCAAACGGCCACCGTCGTGGCAAAAACAAAAACGGTCCCAAACGGGGACAACCTGGGTACAACACAACTCGGGGACACAAGGCTTATGGCCGCCTACCTGATCAGGGCAGCGCACGCACATAACCTTCCCTAGTTGGAGGAACCGACGAGAGGCATGACAGTAGACCGTATTAGGGCCTTCCCATAAAGGCAAATGTGGTTGCACTGGAGAAGCCCGGTTCGATGGCACCTGACCAACGAAATGATGGAATTTGTCCCCAAGGTATAATGGTGATAACCGATACTCCGATATCATATATCCACCTGTAATCCAAGTTATAGCAATACCCAAAAAATGATCCGAAGCATAATGTAGTCATATCATAATACTCTTAGGGTAGCATATTAACTAAGATCATGATGAATCCAAGTATAAGGATGCTACTAAACCAATAGCAATATCAAGATATTAACCTAAGATCCACATGATAGCATCAAATCCAAAATAATACTCCAAATCATAATATCCCATAAATCATAATGAAAATAATAATAATAATAGCCACTAATAATCCAATGGCAACATGTCCTCCATCTGCAAAACATTAGTCCTAGAAATCCAAACACAATCATGGCAACAGCAAGATCAAGTATTACCCCCAAGAAATGCCATGAACAAATCATATGTAGCTAATGCAAAGTTTTAAGCAAGTTTAATTAAATAAACCAAGGCATTGCATTGCAATCATGCAAGTGGAGGGTGTGGCTTGCCTGGGGTGGATGGATTCACCGGGAAGAAGTGCAAGGAGCTCGCGGAAAGAATCACCGGAAAACTTTCTCTCTCGGAGGGGGCTAAATATAGGGCAGGGGCAAAATGGTCATTTTCAAAATGTTATCACATGGTGAAAATGATACCATCGGAACGGGCTCGACGAACAGAGAAAGTGGCCATTGGAATCACCTGATTCGGAGTAGTGAGTGAAAAGATATAGTGTTTTTTCTGCCAGGGACTTTTCTGTAAAAATATATCCACAAACAAGTCCCTGACTGGATAAACAGAAAACGCACTTTCGGGAAATACGCTTTCGGCAAATGAAAATGCCTTTCCAGCCACAGTAGCACAGAAATACGCTTTCAAGAACGGAAGACGTAGTCCAGTGGAGTATGTTTCCACTTATCCCAGTCAGTAGGCCGGCTGGGTCAACGTGTGACGCTGATGTGCGGGACCCACTGGCAGGGGGGTCGTCGCTGTCTTCTTCCTCGCACTCGCCCGTGAAGCAGAGGGAGACCACCGGCGTCGACGCTCGTCCAGCCGACTCCGGCCATCTCCCGAGGAGATCCGGCCACCGACGCGATCCGAAGAAGACGCCGCCTCCATCCCGCCTGAGCATGGTCGCCGACTAGGACCAAAGCGGTGACTGCGTGGGAGCCCGCGGACGAGGCCGCCTGCCGAACTTGGGCGCGCGTTGATAGGCTACTTGAGGAGGGGGAGAAGGGCTGGGGAGGATCGCCGGGTATAGGGTGGTCTTTTGGTGAGGTCAGTAGGGAGGGGCAGAGCTCGGGCAGCCGGAATTTAGGCCGAGGCCGACGGCGGACATGGCGGCCATTTGAGGGAAGGAGAGCTAGGGATGGCGACGGGTACCCATTACCCACGTACCCGGCGGGTAAAAACCCTATTAGGGTATGGGTATGGGATAAAAAATTACCCAAGGGTATATTAATAGGAAAATATTAAACCCGTTGGGTATTGTGGGTACGGGTATGGGACAGCATAACCCATACCCGTGTACCCATATACCCACGTAAAATCTGTTAAGTGGGCCTTCACCATTCATTAATCTAATCTAACTTGTCAGTAAATCATTCTATGTAGCCGACGAGATACATGACTTGCTCACACACGCATGTAGATGGAATGATTTTCGCTCAAAAAAAACATAGATGGAATGATAGAAGGAATCCCATATCTCTCTCTTTCTCTGCATGATTAACGTGATTAGGCTAGCCGCTTAGGTAAATTATAATTGCGTGATCGTGTTCCATATTCAGGGAGACAGAGATTGATATCCTCCCCATCTCCTCGTCTCCTTGCCTCCTCAAGCATCGCTAGTCGCCGCCGCCAACGCTCCAGCTGCTCACTGCCTCGCCGTCGCCAGCGCCAGCCGCTCGGACGCCATGGACCTTGGGGATAAGGACCACAGCTTTCGCGTGGACGGTGACGGGGAGGAGATGCAGCTCACTCTCACGTGGACTAAGTCGGACGGCGGCGACCACCATGGCACAGCACCGTTGTTCGATGGTGCCATCCGTCTCCGTCCGCCAGGAAAGGGCCAAGCCCCTGGCCAATGTAAAGGACATGTACCTCCTACCTCGGCATCCAAGGCACAACACGGTCACAACACGTCAAGCCGGCCACCTCGCCCTACCCCGCTTAGTCGATCCTCTTCTACCACCAAGAACAAGAACAAGAGCAAGGCTATTTTGGCTTAGTGAGTTTCATTTTTGTGTATGATTTTATGAATATGAGCATTAATCTTGTAGTTTTTGTTTTCTATATAGATGGTGAGATGCATTCATAGATGGTACGTAGATGTATAGATGATGTGATGGTATGATGTATATAGGTGCTGTGATGAATATGAATTTTTTTTGTATATACATGATACGTAGTGATGTTACGATGTATATATGAGCGTCATGATTTCAGTGCTCATCATCCATACAAGCATTGATTTCTACCTATACATGATGTATATAGCTGCTGTGATGAGTAAGATTTTTTTTGTATATAGACAATACGTAGAGATGTTATGATGTATGTATATATGAGCATTGTGTGCTGTCCTTTATGATTATTTCTTGCTTAAGTTGATGTGTGCACACGTGGGTATTTTTACCCGTGGGTACCCATTTACCCTGCCGGGTGATGGGTATGGGGAAAAATTATACCCATTGACGGGTATGGGTACGGGTAATGGGTAAGCTCAAGGGGGATGGGTAAGGGTATGGGGTAACTCCACCCGTACCCAAACCCTGCGGGTGCCATCCCTAAGGAGAGCTCCTCAAGCTTGGTGGGGTGATCGGGGAGGCTTCTGGGGATGAGATGGAGTGGATGGTGAGGAGAGACGCGGCCGGGGCGGTTTAAATAAGCGAGGGCGAGGTGCTGAGCTCAGGTGCCGCCATGGACGAACGGCAAAAGCCCTGGCGAGGAACAGAGCACTCGTGAGGCGAGGAGGCGATGGGAGAGAGCAGAGGAGGTGCACTAGAGTAGAGATGGAGCCAAGGGGAGAGGAAGAAGAAGACGGGGCGGGCTACAGAGCCGGTTGGCACACTGTGTGCCCGTGGGCATGCGGCGTCTAGCTCCGGCGAGGAGGTTTCTGGAGGGGGCAGGGATCAGAGAGCGACGAGAGAGGAGGGAGGAGTCAGGTCGGCAACAATGGTCGTGCAAACATCGCCGGAGCGACGCGACTTGACGTGGTCAGAGGCGAAGAGCGCGGCCTCAGCGCACAGAGTGCACGCACAGGCGTGCCAGTGGCACAGTCACCACCTGATCTGGCCAAAATGGGACTCTAGAGGTAGGGAAACTCTGTCTAGCGTGTAGTCTCTGCACCAGGGGGACTGTAGGAAGTGACAGATCGAGAGAAGAGCCTCTCCAATGAAGTGAGGCTTCGATGGAAGATTGTTCTAGCAAACTTGGCTACATATCTGTGATCAACAGAGAAGTGATAAGGGCCAAAGCTGATGTCTGGGAGGTTTAGGGTTGGAAGGACTATGATCCTATGAAGTTTTAGGAGAATTGGACCAAAATTAAACATAGTTGCCTTGAAACTGCAAATATGGTCCAGAATAGAGAATTGGATGATGCACTCACATGGAGTGTTTACTTGAGCTGAAATTTGGCATGGAAAGATGATATGGACATAAGAAGATTCTGTAAAAATTTCATACCAATTGAACATGCCAAAATGGTACTTCCTGCACAGTGTCCTTCTCTGTCCAGAAACTTGAGAAAATAATAGAGAAATATTGGCTTGATGAAATGATCCAAAATTTGCTGGAGAGAAGTTTTATGGGTAGGAGAATGCTCTGGTAAATTTTCAGCAATAATGAAGCAATATAAAATATACTTGCTTCACAACCTGAAAATATGGACAGAAGCAAAATTTGATGGTGTGCTCACATAGATTATTGGATGGAGCTGAAATTTGGTAGAGGGTCATGATATGAGCACATGAACGAGCTTGCAAATTTCAACTTATTTGGATACTCCTAGCTAGTACTTCCTTCAACAGGGCTTCCATCTGACATAAACTTTGGAAAATTGCTGAGCAAGATTGGCTAGGCAAATAGAGCTGAATTGTGGCATGAAACAATGATTTGGATAGGAAAGAGTGCACAAAAAGTTTGGGAGCAATCAAGAAAAGATAAGTGGCACTTCCTTCATAATGTGCCACCCTGGACAGAATTGAAGAATGAATATTGATGAATTATTTTTGGGCTAGGAAAGGAAAGTTTGGACATATTTGGGACATATATGATCCAAACAATTTATGAGAATTATTTGGGAATTTTGGGAGTGACAGAAATATAGGTTGCTTCACAACCTAGGTCAAACAGGATTATTCTTTTAATAGAAAAGGGAATATTCCCAAGAAAAAGAATTTGTGGTTGGGCTAAGATGGAAATGACATGGCCTTGGGAAGAATTTGAGATTGACAAGCCACTCTGGAAAGGAGGAAAAGGTAATCTTCCCATGTTTCCAGACCACACAGCCATAGAAAACAAATCCAAAGCAAAAATCCAAAGAAATTCAAAATAAAAAAAAGGGCCAAAATCCAGGGTGTTACAATTTGTGCTCTGGAAGAAAACCGTTAAGATGTGCTTGCAATGTATCAAAGTGGGGATGTGTCCAAATCACGTCTTGACCGGAATGTGCCCTACATCAAGAGTAAGTTGTCCAACCATAGGCCATTTCCATCGCGCGGGGTTACCTTGGTTATTAAGATAAATCAAACAAAACCATTGGGCGTTCAATGACTACATGTCATGTATCCTAGAGATTGGATCCATGCTATTGTACTAAACCTTTATGTCATTGGTGTTCAGAATAGTGCTTCATGTTCTCCCTGCCCTTAGCCTCCCCGTGGATTGAACTCCATGATACTAGGTACCGGCGGGGACGAAGAACATGAGAGAGACACGTGACAACTACGATGCAATTTTATTTCACACAAACATGACATTAGTTCGAAGTCATTCCATCGACCCCTCAAACAAATACACCGGGTAGCAAGGCTATGCCACAAACCATGACCTTACCAAATTACTAACACATGGCGATAGATTCGCAAGAAGAAATCATTGAAGAACACATCAAGATGAATGATTTATTGATATTATATCTTACAATGGTTGCCGGATGCGATACACGATTACAAGTATGGCTAACTTGGAGGTGGTTTGCTGTGGTGGTGAAGATGGTGGTGGTATGGAGATGAGATGGGAAATGGCGGCCGCTAGGGTTGACGAATGGATTCTATTGCGCATATGAGGTTCTGGACGATGCTCTTTTGAGAATTAGACGAAGGCCCCTATGTAATAGTTGCTGGGTTAGACCTCCTAGAGCCGCATGTGCCTGGTATGAGCGTTGGTACGAGCGCATGCACTCGTTTGCACCTGGTGCACCTCCCACTTGATCTCTCGTATATCCAATTTACTCCTTTCCATGTATATGCTTGATTTCGTCCATGTTTAGCCCAATTTCCCGTGAAAACTAAATAAAGAGGGGATTTTGGAATCCTTTGCATTCATTAATCATTAGTAGCAATATCGAAGCGGATCTCTTGGTTTTTATGAAATAAACCGGTTTAAACTAAGGTGTGATGAGTGTAAACTAACACTCATCAACTCCCCCAAGCTTAAACTTCATCGTCCTCGAGCAACATAGATAGAAATCCAAACCGTAAGGAACTCAGTTGTTTAAACCAAAATAACGAGAAGGTTTTGGTTCAGTTACTATCGGTATGACTAGATAGCCCTCTGCTACTTGTGAGCTGCGTTGGGATTTCCCCGAAGAGGAGGGGATGATGAAGTACAGTAAGATAAGTATTTCCCTTAGTTAAGAACCAAGGTTATCAATCCAGTAGGAGAACCACGCAACACCTGTTAGCAGCACTTGCACACAAAATAACAAATCCTTCCACCCAACGCGAACAAGGAGTTGTCAATCCCTCGATTGTTACTTGCAAGATTAAATTGTGTAGTGATTGGTAGATAGCTATAACAAAAATACAAAAAATAAAGTAAAATTGCAGCAAGGTATTTTTAGGATTTTAATATATGATAAAAGTAGACCCGGGGGCCATAGTTTTCACTAGAGGCTTCTCTCTGAAAATAGCATACGGTGGGTAAACAAATTACTATTGGTCAATTGATAGAAAAGCAAATAATTATGACGATATCAAAGGCAATGATCATGTATACAGGCATCACGTCCAAGAGAAGTAGACCGAAACGATTTTGCATCTACTACTATAACTCCACACATCGACTGCTATCCAGCATGCACCTAGAGTATTAAGTTCATAAAGAACGGAGTAACGCCTTAAGCAAGATGACATGATGTAGACAAAGTAAACTCACGCATGAATAAACCCCATCTTTTTATCCTTAATGGCAATGATACAAATACGTGGCATGCCCCTTTCTGTCACTGGGATTGAGCACCGCAAGATCGAACCCATCACAAAGCACCTTTCCCATTGCAAGAAAAATCAATCTAGTTGGCCAAACCGAATCAATAGATCAAAGAGAAATACAAAGCTAGAACAATCATGCATAAAAGAGTTCAGATAAAACTCAAATAATATTCATGGATAATCTGATCATAAACTCACAATTCATCGGATCCCAACAAACACACCGCAAAAATTGATTAAATCGAATAGAACTCCAAGAACATCGAGGAGAACATTGTATTGAATATGAAAGAGAGAGAGAAAGCCATCTAGCTACTAACTATGGACCCGTAGGTCTGTGGTAAACTACTCACACATCATTGGAAGGGCAGCAAGGTTGATGTAGAGCCCCTCCGTGATTGATCTCCCCTCCGGCAGAGTGCCGAAAAATGCCTCCACATGGGATCTCGTGGTACAGGAACTTGTGGCGGCGGAAAAAGTATTTTGGGTGGCTCTCTGTTGGTTTCCCGATTTTAGAGAATTTATAGAGGCGGAGTTAGGTCAAACGGAGCCTCATGGGCCCCATGAGCCACCAGGGCGTGCCACCACCTAGGCGCGCCCTGGTGCCTCATGGGCCACTTCTCCATCTTCTCGCCCTCTCCCGAAGCTTCCATGGTCTCTTATGTCCAGAAAAAAATCTCCAAAAAAAATCATGGCATTTGGACTTCGTTTGGTACTGATATTCTGAAAAACCAAACGCAGGCAAAAAACAGCAACTGGCACTGGGCACTAAGTTAATTGGTTAGTCCCAAAAAATGATATATAATTGCTTGTAAATGCATATAAAACATTCAAGATTGATACTATAATAGCATGGAACAATAAAAAATTATAGATATGTTGGAGACGTATCAAGCATCCCCAAGCTTAATTCCTGCTTGTCCTCGAGTAGGTAAATGATAAAAACAAAAAAATTGATGTGGAATGCTACCTATTGATTGCTTGTAACTGCGTTAGTATTTCCCCGAAGAGGAGAGGATGATGCAGCACAGCAATGGTAAGTATTTCCCTCAGTTATGAAACCAAGGTTATCAATCCAGTAGAAGGATCCACCACACTATGTAAACAACACCTGCACACAAATAACAAATACTTGCAACCCAACGCATTAGAGGGGTTGTCAATCCCTCCTTGGTATTGAGATAGATTAAATTGTATGAGATTGGATAAATAGATCTAAGAAAAACACAAAATAAATTAAATAAAGGAAAAATGCATCAAGGTATTTTTGGTTTTAATATGATAGGAAATAGACCCGGGGGCCGTAGATTTCCCTAGAGGCTTCTCTCGAGAAAATAGCGTACGGTGGGTAAACAAATTACTGTTGAGCAATTGATAGAAAAGCGAATAATTATGATGATATCCAAGGCAACGATCATGTATATAGGCATCACGTCCAAGATTAGTTGACCGGCTCCTGCCTGCATCTACTACTATTACTTGGCACATCGACCGCTATCCAGCATGCATCTAGTGTATTAAGTTCATGAAGAAATGGAGTAATGCAATAAGAACGATGACATGATGTAGACAGGATCTATTCATGTAGGAATAGACCCCATCTTTTTATCCTTAATGGCAATGATACATGCATGTCATGTCTCTTTCTGTCACTGAGATTGAGCACCGTAAGATCGAACCCATCATAAAGCACCTCTTCCCATGGCAAGAAAAATCAATCTAGTTGGCCAAACCAAACCAAAGTTTCGGAGAAGAAATATGAGGCTATAAAGATCATGCACAAAAGAGTTCAAAGAAGACTCAAATAATATTCATAGATAGAACTGATCATAAACTCATAATTCATCGGATCCCAACAAACACCGCAAAAAGTCATTACATCAAATAGATCTCCAAGAACATCGAGGAGAACACTGTATTGAAGATCAAAAAGAGAGAAGAAGTCATCTAGCTACTACGTACGGACCCGTAGGTCTGTAGTAAACTACTCACGCATCATCAGAGGGGCAAGGGTGTTGATGAAGAACCCCTCTGTGATCGTTGACCCCTCTGATAGAGTGCCGGAGAAGGCCTCTAGATTGGATCTCGTGGTTCTGGAACTTGCGGCGGCGAAAACTGATTTCTCTCGACTCCCCTAGGGTTTTTGGAATTTTAGAGTATTTATATAGCTGATAGGCGGTGGAGGGCTGCCTATGGGCCCCACTACCCACCATGGCGCGCCTGGGGCCCCTGGCGCGCCCTGGTGCCTAGTGGGCCCCACAGGGCCCCGCTGGTGCACTTCTTGAGCCTCCTAGGTGTCTTCTGGGCAGAAAAAAATCTCCAAAAGTTTCGTGGCATTTGGACTCCATTTGGTATTGATTTTCTACGAAGTAAAAACAAGCAAAAAAAGCAACTGGCACTGGGCACTATGTCAATAGGTTAGTCCCAAAAAATGATATAAAGTTGCTAGTAAATGAATATAAAACATCCAAGAATGATAATATAACAGCATGGAACAATAAAAAATTATAGATACGTTGGAGACGTATCACCTATCATATTCATCATATAATCTTTTCTTTTGTGGCATGGATATTTGGACTTGAGTGATTCAAAGCAATAGTCTACAGTTTGACATGAAAACATAAATACTCAAGCATACCAACAAGCAACCATGTCTTTCAAAATATCAACGCTAAAGAAAGTTATCCCTAGCCCATCATGCTCAGTCATTGATCCATTCATGAAACACACTCAATATTAACTACACTCAATGCTCAAGTATGACAATAGTGCTCTCCAGTTGGTGCTTTATAAGAGAAGATGGAGACTCAAAATAAAAATAAAAATTGCATAAAAGTAAAATAGATAGGCCCTTCGCAGAGGAAAGCAGAGATTTGCAGAGGTGCTAGAGCTCAAAGTTTAAAATAGAGATAAAAACTATTTTTGAGAAAGGCATTCTTTTCCTGTCAACGTCACGACCGAAAGTTTTCAATATCTCCCATGCTAGGCGGTTCCCAAACAGAAAATAAAGTTTATTTCCTTTCCACCATTCTTTCACAATCCATGGCTAGCCGTATCCACGGGTGCCTTCCAAACTTTCAACTTTCCAAGGAATTTATTATTGTTATTCTTTTTTTTTCATTTCGGGATTGGGCATCCCTATTACTGGCCATTTTCTCGTGCAATGACAAGTGAATAAACACTCATCTTGAGAATAACCTATCTAGCATGAAAGATATTGACCACCCCCTATTGCTTCATGAGCGGTACGGGCATACAAAATGGATTTTGTTCTGAATGATTAGAGTTGGCACATGCAAATTTACTTGGAACAACATGTAAATACTGAATATAGGTGGGTATAGTGGACTCATTTGGCACAACTTTGGGTTTAAGGAATTGGATGCACAAGCAGTATTCCTGGTTAGTACAAATGAAGGCTAGCAAATATATTGAGAATCAACCAACCGAAAAACGAAAACGGTCATAAACATGCATTGAGAATAACTAGCACTAAATAATGCACCATAAGTAGGATGTAACTTCGCTGCATAACTATCGACTTTACGTGCATGCATAGGGAATCATAAACCTTAACATCAATATTCTTACTAAATCACAATTACTCACTAGCATAACTCATATATCATCATCTCCATATCGCAAAAGTATTGCAAGGAATCAAACTTATCATATCCAATGATCTACATGAAAGTTTTTTATTATATCATTCTTGAATATTTATCACATTGGGACAAAATTCATATCTTGTGAAAAATACCATTACTATTATCAACACTCAAAAATATATAAGTGAAGCATGAGAGTTCATCTATTTCTTTAAAATATAATCACCGTCGTGCTCAAAAAGATATAAGTGAAGTACTAGAGCAACTGCCCAGCTCAAAAGATATAAGTGAAGCACATAGAGTATTCTAACAAATCATGAAAAATGTGTGTCCCTCTCAAATAGGTGTGCCCAGCAAAGTTGATTGTGACAAACTAAAAAGCAAACAAAGCAAAGACTCATATAATACACGACGCTCCAAGCAAAACTCATATCATGTGATAAATAAAATATAGCTCCAATATTACTGATGGTCGGTAGAAGAAAGAGGGGATGCCTTCCGAGGCATCCCCAAGCTTAGTTGCTTGGGAGTCCTTGAATATTACCTTGGGGTGCCTCGGGCATCCCCAAGCTTAGACTCTTGCCACTCATTATTCCTTCATCCATCATGATCTCACTCAAAACTTCAAAACTTCAGCACACAAAATTCAACAAAACCTTCGTGAGATCCATTAGTATAATAAAGCAAATCACTACTTTAGGTACTGTTGCAAAACCATTAATATTTTATTATTACATTATACCTACTGTATTGTAACTTCACTATGGCTTATACCCCTCCCCCCAGATAAAATCCATAGATTCATCAAAACAAGCAAACAACGCAACGAAAACAGAATCTGTCAAAAACAGAACAGTCTGTAGAAATTCGAACAATGACCATACTTCTGTAACTCCAAAAATTCTGAAACAATAGGACAACGTGGGAAATTTGTATATCAATCATGTGTAAAAAAGTTCAGAATTTTATCACGCTCCAGCAAATCTCAACAATTCTGCTACTGGATGAAAAAGTTTCTATTTTTGCACAGAATCAATGCAACTATCATCCAAATCATCCCAAAGGCTTTACTTGGCACAAACACTAATTAAAACACAAAAAACACAATCATAACAGTAGCATAATTGTGTGCACACAAGAAAACAGAAAAATAAACTATAAAATTAAGATAACTATTGGGTTGCCTCCCAACTAGCGCTATCGTTTTACGCCCCTAACTAGGCATAATGCATAGTTTCAAGTGTTGTCATATTTAGTTTTGATAATTTTGGTAGGAGTTTTCTCAAACCCAGGTGGTTCTTTACACTTTTCGTTGTTCTCAGAAAAAGAGGCAATTTTAAGATCTAAAATATGTAATCACTTATTGCAAAGGGTAATCAAAGTATTCATGCGATTGAGATTCCCACTAATATTTTTGAGAGGTTCATTAGACTTTTGCAACTCAATCAAATTTTTCTGCATATCACCCAATTTGTCTAAGATTTTGGATCGCCTCTTGACTATAATTAAAGCCTTTCTGTGGAGGTGGAACTCCCAACATACCCTCTATTATTTCATAAGCAACATTGGCATCACTCTCAATAAAATTCCCTTTTGCAACGAAATCCAAGAGTTGTCTATGGGGCATGGTTAAACCTATATAAAAATTGTGAAGCAAAATTTTTACATCACCTTTTATAGTGCAAACACAATCAGATTCCATTAACCTATACCAAGCATCTTTTAGATTTTCTCCTTGTTTCTGCTTGAAGTAAAGAACTTCAAAATCCGGTGACAAAGGAGGGATAGTTATGCTAGTCATGGTGACAAGATAAACCAAAAAGGCAAACGGAAAATATTTTTGTATTTTTGTAAAAACTTTTTAGAAGTGGGGGAGATGAAAACAAGAGGCAATGGCAAATAATGTAAATGCAAGGAGATGAAATTGTATGCGTATGTACTTGATAGATGTTGATGATGTCTCCCTGGCAACGGCGCCAGAAATTCTTCCTGCTACTTGTGAGCTGCGTTAGGATTTCCCTGAAGAGGAGGGGATGATGAAGTACAGTAGAGATACGTATTTCCCTCAGTTAAGAACCAAGGTTATCAATCTAGTAGGAGAACCACGCAACACCTCGTTAGCAGCACCTGCACACAAAATAACAAATCCTTGCACCCAATGCGAACAAGGGATTGTCAATCCTTGCACCCAAAAGGTCGGGTTGCGGCGTGTTGCTTAGCCGAGGCCGGGCATTACCCAGTAAAGTGTGTCCGGCCGGAGTTAAGTGAGCGTGGTGGGTAAGTTGGTGCACCCCTGCAAGGAAGAAACTTCTATCGATAGCCTGTCCTACGGTAACGGACACTCAGAGTTGTATCCCGATCGGTACAACTAGAACATGATATGAGATGAGAACTGGATAGTACGGCTCTGGGATTGCTTTCTCGCAGGGAGTCGAGGAAGAATCCCCGGCCGAGGTTGATGACATTACTACTATACTTTACATTATGTTGGTCTGCTCTCTTCTAATGCTGCGAGACCGTTGAAGATGCTGAAGATGCTAGTCTTCGATAGGACTAGGCTTTCCCCCTCTATTCTGGCATTTCCGCAGCCCAGTCCACATATACAGCCCCCTTTGAAAATGTTGCATATGTAGTGTAGATCCTTGCTTGCTGAGTACTCCGGATGAGTACTCACGTTTGCTTTATTTTCCTTTTTCCCCCTTTATCCCTTTGTCGCATCCAGACGACGGAGCCCCGGAGCCAGTTGTCCCCGTCGACGACCACTACTACTACCAGCCCGAAGAGTACTACTACTACGAGGAGCCGTCTGACGACCAGGAGTAGGATCGGAGGGTCCAGGGCAGGAGGCCCACGCCTTTTCGATCGTAGATTTTATTTTGCCCCGCCTCTGTGAAGGCTTATCTCTCTCTTCTGTAATTTATCTGTACTCAGATATCTGATGCTTCCACTGACACTTGTATGCCATCGAGCTATGTATTCGAGCCCTTGAGGCCCTGGCTTGTAATATTTAGCTTGTATGAATTTATTTATGTTTTAGAGTTGTGTTGTGATATCTTCAAGTGAGTCCTTAGGCTTGATCGTGTGCATTTGCGTGTATGATTAGTGCACGATTAAGCCGGGGTCGTCACAGGTTGGTATCAGAGCTTACTGCCTCTAGGAGTCCTCCTTTCCAACTCTTTGGCCGAAGTTGAGTCTAGACGTCAAAAATTGTTTTACTAACTTGGTTGTGTGGCTTACGGGCCCACGTCGCCAACTGGGTGGTATTAGGATCTTTTATTCCTCGTCTTTACTCTGGGACTCTGATTTCTCTTCTATTCGGGTTTAATAAAATTACTAAAACCGACACTTAGGATCTCGTTAATTCTATCCACCCGGAGAGCTAGATTCAGTGCGATTTCCTTGTCTTTGATCTGATTAGTCTGATAATCATTTCCTTTCCATTGTTTTGTTTAAACTTTCCATTCGAGATCTATTATGTTTCTCGTCGTCGAATGACAATCTTGAATCTTCTCTGTTTCAGATGGACTGTCTGTTTCCACCTCGCCCTGCGACACAGCTTGTGCTTCGCACCTGTGCTCGAGATGTCCCTGGGTTTCCAGCTGTTCTGATTGCCCTCTTGATCAGGCTGGGATACCGCTGGTGCCCCGAGTACATGGTCTACGAGATTTATCGTGAGTTCAACTAGGAGCAGTAATATGCTGATGTTCGCATCTACGATCAGCAGGATGACTCAGACACTGAGCTACACCGTTTTCACGGTATCGGCGTGACGATTGAGATGGCAGTCCATGATGCCGCCTACTCTGCTGTCGCACGTCTTCGAGGACAGTTCAGTGCTGACTTGGATGCCTCAGAGTATCGTTATATTCCGTATGCCCCTGCTGGAGATGCTTCTGGATTCTACACAGCTGTTTGTGCCCCGTACGAGCCTCGTCGCTACGATCAGCGAGTTCTGATTCACTGTACTCAGGCTCTTGATCGCATGGTTCACGCTCTTGCTGTCGAGTTGTTCGCCACTCAAGCACGACTCTACGAGGCTATGACGCAGCTGTTACCAGCTGTTCGTGCAGGGATACACCCGGAGCACATTCTTTACCCGAGCAGGACCGAGATGCCAGCAGGGATCGATTGGCCTGCTGTGGGAGGTCACACGCCTGCACGTGGACCTCTTCTTACAGTTCGAGACTGGGTTCTGCATCAGAGTGCACATGGAGCGCAGGATCCTTCTGCGACGAACGTCCGTCGTCTGCACTTGCAGCTACCCCGTTTCAGTGGTTTTCTCCGACGTTGATGTAGCCTTTGCTATGTCTCGTTGTGTACTTCCTTACTGCGTGCCTGCGCGCCGCCTAACATGTCTAGCTTTTGAATTTGCGCCGTTATGCTGCCCGAATGTAACCGACGATGTATGGATCTGTATGACTTAATGACTACTATTAAGCATCTGCTGTACTATTTAAATTCCGTCACGTTACATCATGCATGACGCTTTACACTTGCATTGGCTTCTGCTAAACTACCCCTGTCGATTTAGCAGGATGGCTGACAACAATCCACCACCGCCGCCGCCACCTGACTATATGGCAGCGATGATGCAACAGTTTGAACTCAATCGCCAATTCATGATGGGGATTATGCAGCAATTCCCCGTCCCAATGCCGACCAGCCGCTACCTTCCATCACCTTGCCAGAATTTATGTGACTTAACCCGTCGTTCTTTCGCAACACAGTCAATCCACTGGATGCCGATGATTGGCTGCGTGACATCTCCCATGAGATGGAGTCTGCTGGTGTCGCCCAGGTCAACTATGTCACCTTTGCGACATACCTTCTGAAGGGTCCCACATCACAGTGGTGGGCCACTCATCGACAGACTCTACCACCTGGTACCGTCGTCACCTGGGCAGAATTCAAGATTGCTTTCCGTGCCCCCTATATTCCTCAAGCTGTCATAGCTCGGAAGAAGGCCGAGTTCCGCAGACTCGTTCAGGGCAACAAGTCTGTGGAAGTATATCAGCGCGAGTTTCTGGACTTGTCTCGCTACGCTGAAGAGGACGTTCCCACTGATGAACGAAGGCAGGAGAAATTCCGCGAAGGCTGCACCATGACATTCAGTTAGCCCTGCTTGTTCAAGACTACCCTGATTTCGCCACCTTGGTGAATAAGGCTATTATGGTCGAGACTGGATTGAAGAAGCACAAGGAAGCTACCCGACGCACTCATGAGACGGGCTCATCTTCGGGCTCGTCCTCCCAGAAGCGCCGCATTTGGATACCACAGAGTATGTATCGTCCAGCAGCACCAGTGCATAGGCCCTCTTATGTTGCACCACGTCTGCCTCCTCCACCGCCGAGGCAGCCTCTGCAAGCTCCAGCACCTCGAGCCCCTGCACCACGTCCTGACAATGGACTCTGCTTCAAGTGTGGCCAGCCAGGTCACCGTGCCAGAGACTGCTCACAGAGTCAGAATCAGCTAGCTCTTCCTTCTGCTGGCCGTGGTAATGGCCGTGGGAATTCTCAGCCTCGCTACAGCAATGCCAGACCTTCTTATGGTCGTGTGCAGAACTACCATGTCAACATGGCTGAAGCTCAAGACCAACCTGAAACCGTGATGGGTACACTCCTTGTTAATTCAGTACCTGCATCTGTTTTATTTGATTCAGGAGCATCGCATACATTCATGTCAGAGCATTTTGCATTCTTACATGGCATTAAGTATGAAAACTTGCAACAACCGCTAGCAGTAAACACCCCCGCGGGTCAGTGCCAAGCCTCCATGTTTTGCCCCGAAGTCACTGTGGTGATTGAAGAGAGGAACTTTCAGGCCTTCCCCATTATCCTGAGAAATTCTGGGGTTGATCTTATACTGGGAATGGATTGGTTGAAGGCTCACTACGCCTCAATCAATTGTGCCACTAAGGTGGTACACCTTCTACATCCATCCAATGAGATAGTGAATTATCAAGCTCATATCACTCAGAACGCCGAGGCTCAGATTTATGCCTTGAACGCGTTGAATGCTTCTCCGCTTGAGGGGATCGAGAACATCCCAGTTGTCTGTGACTTCTCGGATGTTTTTCCAGAAGAACTTCCAGGAATACCCCCTGCTAGAGCTGTCGAGTTCATCATTGACTTGAAGCCTAGCACCACTCCTATTGCGAAGCGTCCCTACAAGATGCCTCCGCACCATCTTATCGAGCTCAAGGAAGAAATCGATAAATCCTTAAGGAAGGGTTTCATTTGACCCAGTTCCTCTGCCTGGGGAGCACCGTCTCTCTTTGTCAAGAAGAAAGATGGTACGAATAGGTTGGTCCAAGATTACCGTCCTATCAACCAGGCAACCATTCAGAATAAATATCCGCTTCCCCGGATCAACGACTTATATGATCAACTTGCTGAATCTTCGGTGTTCTCTAAACTCGACTTGAGGTTGGGTTATCACCAGATCCGTGTCCGTGAAGAGGATATTCCAAAGACCGCATTCGTTACTCGTTATGGTTCTTACGAGTACACCGTCATGTCATTCGGCCTAACGAATGCTCCGGCTACGTTCTCCCACTTAATGAATTACATATTCATGGATTACCTCGACAAGTTCGTCGTGGTATATCTGGACGATATCCTAGTATATTCGAAGAATAAGGAAGAACATGCCGAACATCTTCGCCTTGTTCTAGAGAGGCTTCGAGAGCACAAGTTATATGCCAAGTACTCCAAATGTGAATTCTGGCTTTCCGAAGTGACCTACCTTGGACATGTGATTTCCAAGGACGGTATTGCCGTTAACCCGGAGCGTGTTCAGGCTATCCTTGACTGGACTCCTCCGAAGAATGCCAAGCAAGTCCGAAGCTTCCTCGGTCTAGCCAGTTATTGCCGATGATTCGTCGAGAACTTCTCCAAGATCGCCAAGCCCTTGACTAATCTGCTCCACAAAGGCGTTAAGTTTGAGTGGACAGACAAATGTTAGGAAAGTTTCCAGACCCTCAAGGACAAGCTTACCTCTGCTCCAGTGCTTGCTCCTCCTGATTCCCGCAAGGACTTTGTCATATACTGCGACGCCTCTCGTCAGGGATTAGGCTGTGTCCTAATGCAAGAACGAAGAGTGATTGCGTATGCTTCACGTCAATTGCGTCCGCATGAAGAAAATTATCCGGTGCATGATCTTGAACTTGCTGCAGTGATCTATGCATTAAAGTTATGGCGACATTACCTTCTGGGTAATCGGTGTGAGATTTACACCGATCATCAAAGTCTGAAGTACTTGTTCACCCAACCGGATCTTAACCTCCGTCAGCAGCGATGGTTAGAAACAATTACGGACTATGACTGCGGTATTTCATATACCCCGGGCAAGGCTAATGTAATGGCCGATGCCCTGAGCCGCAAGTCATATTGCAAGAACCTCATGGTTAGGCGAGCTCAACCTCGTCTCTATGCAGAATTGAATCAGCTGAATCTGCGAATTGTTCCCCAAGGTTCTCTTAATAACCTTGTGGTACAGCCAGACCTTCAAAAGGCTGTTAAGGAAGCGCAAGCCAAAGATGCTGAGATTGACTTGATGAAGAAAGAGCTTCACCTTGATAAGTACCGGGATTTCTCAGTTGCTGAAGATGGAACATTATATTTCCGAAACCGCATCGTAGTACCTCGCTTCGAGCTTATGACTGACAAGGTCATGAAGGAGGCTCATGATACACCGCTGTCTATCCATCCGGGTAGCACTAAGATGTATCACGATCTCCGACAAAGGTACTGGTGGTCTAGAATGAAGCAGGACATTGCTCGATACGTTGCTGAATGTGATGTATGTCGTCGCGTGAAAGCAGAACATCGGAAGCCTGCTGGAATTCTGCAACCGCTCCCTATTCCTCTATGGAAGTGGGATAAAGTGCAGATGGATTTCATTACTGGTCTTCCCAAGTCTCAGAAAGGTCACGACGCTATTCTTGTCGTCGTCGATCAACTTTCCAAGGTTGCTCATTTCCTACCTATCAAGGAGACTATCACTGCTAGCCAGCTAGTAGAGCTGTATATCTCCAGAATCGTTTCACTCCACGGTATTCCGAAGGAGATCAGTTCAGACCGTGGCGGTCTTTTCACGTCCAAGTTCTGGGAAAGTTTTCAAGAAGCTATGGGAACTCACATTACATGGAGTTCAGCTTATCATCCCCAATCCCAAGGCCAAGTTGAGCGCATTAATCAAGTGCTTGAAGACATGCTTCGAGCCTGTGTTATATCCTTCGGTAAGAAATGGGAGGAATCTCTCCCATATGCCGAGTTCTCTTATAACAACAGCTATCAAGCCAGCTTGAAAATGGCCCCCTTCGAAGTTCTCTATGGACGTAAGTGTCGAACCCCTCTAAACTGGTCAGAAACTGGGGAACGACCTCTCGTTGGACCGGACATTATTCAACACGCTGAAGAACAAGTCTGAATTGTCCGGGAGAATCTCAAAGCAGCTCAAGACCGCCAGAAGAGCAATTATGATCGCAAACGATGGGGTCTGACTTATCAACCAGGTGATCATGCTTATCTTCGTGTCACTCCTATGAAAGGCACCCGTCGTTTCGGAATCAAGGGCAAGCTAGCTCCTCGCTATATTGGTCCTTTTCGCATTGTTGCCAGACGTGGACAGGTGGCTTATAAATTGGAGTTGCCACCACAATTCTATCATATTCATGATGTCTTCCACGTGTCACAACTCCGTAAATGCTTCAAGGAATCTCCGCACCGCGCAGTGGATCACGAGATGCTTCAGTTGCAAGACGACTTATCTTATAAGGACCATCCGATCCGCATCCTCGATGAAGCTGAACGTCGAACTCGTCAGAAGACGACCAAGTTCCTTAAAGTGCAGTGGTTGAATCACACGGAAGATGAAGCCACTTGGGAACGCGAGGATCATCTTCGGGAAGAATATCCCGACCTCTTTCCTTCTACCTCCTAAATTCTCGGGACGAGAATTTCTTTTAGAGGAGAAGAACTTGTAACACCCCTGTGTAACTACCACTGTGATCAACTGCTAATATTGCCAAGTCATATCATTTGCAGTGCCTAGTCATAGTGGTTAACCAAAATAATTCAAACCCCCTTTCTTAAAAATCAACTCAAATTCAAAAGTGCAAAATAAATTTGCTCAAACACTGTTGCAAAAATGTTCACTAAATAGCAAATATTCCAAGAGCACACATAAAAATAACACCAGTAGCACTTGGACTAATTAAATGACTCAAACAATTTGAAACAGCATCAAAACAGTAATATTAAATTCATTTAAAATCATTTCAATTTCAAATGGAACCCAATTTGGCTCAAACCAATTTTTGGTCAAGGCTAATATTGCATTGCAATATTTGGGTCAACTCCCATACTTTACAAAAATGCAAAAGTGCCCTAACTAAACCAAAACAGAAAAGAATAAAAGAAAAAGAGAAACAGAAATAGAAAAATAAAACGAGGCACTGTGCACTGTGCACTTGGGCCTTAGTGCACAGTGCCCCGACAGCCGGCCCATCTGGCCCAACATCTCTCTCTCTCTCTCTCTATCTCTCTCTCTCGCTGTCGTCTTCTCTCTGGTCGAGCGCGCGCGCCATCCGCGCGACGACACGCCGACGGCGCCACCGACGGAACAGGGGTGAGGAGGGGATAAGGCCGAGGCCAGTACCTCCCCCCTGCCCTCCTCGACCACTCCTCCCCTCTCCCCTCGCTCTTCCCCTCAGGTTCTCGACGCCGCCTGACTCGGTCGTCGTCGCGCCCCTGCCCGCAGACGCGGACACCGTTCCCCATTCGCTTCGCTGAGACGTCCTGCGGCTCCACCTCGCTCCTCTGCTTCGTCTACACCTCGACATCGAGCTCGGGGAGGACCGCACAGACGGGATCGACCTCGGCCTCTTCTTCTCTGTCGCCGGCAATTCCCGTCGACCCCGAGCCCCCTGCTGCTACTAAGCCATCGAAGGCTTTTCATAGCCGCTAGGTGAGCTCCGTCCTTTCCCCTGTTTTCTCCCCCGCGTATTTGGACGCCTCCGACGAGCTGTCACCGTAGCCGTGCTCCGACCGCCGCCGCGTTAGACATTGCCGTGCTCCCGAGCTCCGGCAGCTCGAGCCAGGGGCGCCAACGCGCGCCTGGGGGTCCGCCGCTTCTTCCTAGCTAGTTAGCATGTGCGAAAGCGCCGCGCAGCCGCGGTCCCGTTCGGTCCCGAACTCCGGCGCCCGCCCCGCTGCTCGCCGCCGTCGATCTAGCTCACCTCCGGTCGGTCCAAGGCCACCAGTCGACGCAGCACTCTTCCAGCTTTCGAAAGCAGCCAACCGCGCGCGAAATCGTGCACTATAGCGCATATCCGACGCACTCCGACGAGGAACTGCCGCGGAAACGGTCGCCGGAGCAACTTCGGCGCCGTCCGCTGACCTGGCCGCCACGTAGACCCGTCTGGGTCGCTGGCCGGTGGGCCCCGCTGCCCCGTTGACCGCGTTGACGATGGTCAACGCGCGGCACTGTTCCCCTGTGTGGCTGACATGTGGGCCCCTGTTGGGTTAATCACTAATCACACTTAATTACTTAATCTGATAATTAGCTCAGTCACTGACAGAGGGGGTCCACTCTCTAATTAACCCACTGTTTATTTTAAACAAACTCTAAATGGGCCTCTGAGTATGACATGTGGGTCCCACTGGACCCACATGTCAGGTTTGACCTGTACAGCCGCTGTTGACTTGCTGATGTCAGTATGACATCATGCTGACATCATAATTCATTTTCTGTTAAAATAAATAAATTTCAGAAAGTCATTTAAACTTCGAAAATTAATAAATTTTAAACCGTAGCTCGGATCGAAAAAGTTAAAACATGAAAGTTGCTCAGAACAACAAGACAAGTCTGATCATGCCGTCTGTTTCCTTGTCGGAACCCCCTACGTAGAAGAACTCGTAACTCCGAGCCCGATTCCGGCCGATGAATAGTGCACACACACCGATTAATAATCCCCGGTTAATTCTAAAAATAACTAAAATGACTTAGAAGCATACTTAGGCAACCTGCACTGCATCATAGCATCGCATGCACTGTGTTGTATCTGATTGCATTATATTTACTTGTTTCCTCCCCCTCCCCTCTTTCGGTAGACCCCGACGTTGCCGTAGCTCCTGAGGCAGACGCCGCTCCGGAGTACGACTACGTCCCCGACGACCCTACCCTTGCCGTCGAGCAGACAGGCAAGCACCCCCATTTTGAGCATTCCGATATCACCTAATCTCTTCCCTCTTATGCTTGCATTAGATGTTACTGCTGCTGTTACCATCCTATATCTGTTGCATAGCCTGTTTAATTGTAGCCTACTTTTGATACATGCCTGCTCTCCTAAACTGTTTAGTATAGGATGGGTAGAGCCTTATCAGAGACCCACTTGTCCCGACTGCCCCGCTGGACTCTCAGAAGACCCGAGCAACGGGATCGAAGATCAGACCCGGGCACCGCACGTCACTTCCCCTATGTTGCTCGACACTGCTGGGTTACTATCGAGTGTCGAGGGTGATACCTCGACAGCACTTATGATGATAACCTTGTAGGTTAGTTAATCGGTCGTGGTAAGCGAGGGTGATTCCTCCTACACCACCCCCGATAACGACATCGTCGTGCAACTGTTTAAGTGTGGACCTCGAGGGTGATACCTCCTTCATTCACCTTGACGAGAACATCAGGTGGGACTCCATCGAGGGTGATTCCTCAGGGTTCCCCCTTGGTGTCAGACACACGGAGACTTGGATACTATGACTGATCACTGAACTTTGTTACTAAAGACGGGTCGGCCCTGAGGGGTACCCGCGCGAGCATGAATGCGAAGTGATGTGGAGTCGGGTTGACCTGAGAGGTGCCCGCGAGATAACTACGAGGCGTGGCCGGGCATTCTTAGCACTTGCCGCAAGTCCTCGAGACGGGGCGACGGGGTCACATCGATCATGAGTCTCTGCTCGTTTCCGCGCGCTCCTAAACCACTACGGTTTGGATATTTGATCCGAGGGGCCTCTGGCCCGATAGCACTAACCATCACGTGGGCATAGTATGGGCGTTCTGTGTCGTATACTTCAGCCGGAGCTTAATTGACGTCGGCAAGGAGCGGCGCGCGCTGAATTGGACTGGGAACGCAATCGCGCTTGTATAAGGGGTTGCTAGTTCTGCTTTCAGCCGCGTTCGCAACGCATAGGAGCGTCCGGGGTGATGGTCCAAGACCCCTGGGGGCATAGGTTAGTCCGGCGTGCTGACCTCTCATTAAGTATTTGGTCGGGTTGCGGCGTGTTGCTTAGCCGAGGCCGGGCATTACCCAGTAAAGTGTGTCCGGCCGGAGTTAAGTGAGCTTGGTGGGTAAGTTGGTGCACTCCTGCAGGGAAGAAACTTCTATCGATAGCCTGTCCTACGGTAACGGACACTCGGAGTTGTATCCCGATCGGTACAACTAGAACATGATATGAGATGAGAACTGGATAGTACGGCTCTGGGATTGCTTTCTCGCAGGGAGTCGAGGAAGAATCCCTGGCCGAGGTTGATGACATTACTACTATACTTTACATTATGTTGGTCTGCTCTCTTCTAATGCTGCGAGACCGTTGAAGATGCTGAAGATGCTAGTCTTCGATAGGACTAGGCTTTCCCCCTCTATTCTGGCATTTCTGCAGCCCAGTCCACATATACAGTCCCCTTTGAAAATGTTGCATATGTAGTGTAGATCCTTGCTTGCTGAGTACTTCGGATGAGTACTCACGTTTGCTTTATTTTCCTTTTTCCCCCTTTATCCCTTTGTCGCATCCAGACGACGGAGCCCCGGAGCCAGTTGTCCCCGTCGACGACCACTACTACTACCAGCCCGGAGAGTACTACTACTACGAGGAGCCGTCTGACGACCAGGAGTAGGATCGGAGGGTCCAGGGCAGGAGGCCCACGCCTTTTCGATCGTAGATTTTATTTTGCCCCGCCTCTGTGAAGGCTTATCTCTCTCTTCTGTAATATATCTGTACTCAGATATCTGATGCTTCCGCTGACACTTGTATGCCTTCGAGCTATGTATTCGAGCCCTCGAGGCCCTGGCTTGTAATATTTAGCTTGTATGAATTTAGTTATGTTTTAGAGTTGTGTTGTGATATCTTCAAGTGAGTCCTTAGGCTTGATCGTGTGCATTTGCGTGTATGATTAGTGCACGATTAAGCCGGGGTCGTCACAATTTGGACTTCGTTTGGTACTTATATTCTGAAAAACCAAAAATAGGCAAAAAAAATAGCAACTGCCACTGGGCGCTAAGTTAATAGGTTAGTCCCAAAAAATGATATATAATTGCTTGTAGATGCATATAAAACATCCAAGTGTGATACTATAATAGCATGGAACAATAAAAAATTATAGATACGTTGGAGACGTATCACCCTCCGCTTCTTCACGTGAAAACCTAGTATAGTTGTAGCGGTGGCATGGTTATTATGCAAGTGTTAGTGAAGCAAGGATAATCAACACAAAGTTTTTGCTCAACTAGACAAAATAACGAAGTAGCTTTCATTCTATTTAGCCTAGTTAACACTTGCTTGCCGAGAACCCACAGAAGAGATTTTTTTTTTGAGTAATGAAAACATGAATTAGGGAGTGAAAGGTATGTAAAGACAACACGATACTAGAGTAACTCGCTAACACCCACAAGTGACTCCTCATCAAGGCTCTCAAGCACTTTACTTCAGCCATTGAATGCTGGATTTTTTTTGTCAGGTGGCTTAAGTTTGAGTACTATGGACCAACATGTTATCTCTTTTGAGATCCTGTGATTAGTACTGGGTTATTACCATATACACACACATTCAAGAGAAAGCTGAATAATATTTGATGTAGTGCTGCCATTACGCACGGTAACAAACTCATAGCCGAAATCCGAGCCAAAATACTGGTGTATCGTTCATTGGCCAGCAGAGTTCTCAATATATAACATTAAGAAAGGTGACGAAGCTGCATTAACGCACGTGAACGCACATAGAGTGACAAGGTCATGACACCAGCGAGAAGCTGAAGTGTCATGTAAAAATGCAAACACAGATTTTGGCATAATCTCATTCACCTTTCACCTAAGTTCCTTTGGACAACTTTATCCACAAGGGATATCGGGTCTATTAAAATTAACACTATACGGTTGAGTATCTCTAACATCATCTTCTCTACATTTTCCCCTCAACAAGTCTTTTGAGAGTTTCTCTTATGCATGGTTATTCTTTGTCAATATCACTTCCTTCTAAAAAAACTAGTCCCACGGCAAGTCTTCGTTATCTAGATTAAACAAAACAAAGGTTACTAAATTATTTTAGCTACTAGAACAAAACCTTTGTTTTTACTATCAAGACTTATTCCCACTTGAATACTTCACACATACTACTACAACTATTCTAAGCAATTCAAGTGCAAAAGACAATTGTTGTAGGACATACCTTCACGGTCATGAATTTCCATACTTCTCTTCCTTAAGGGTGCATTGCTCGCTGCCCGGCATAGATCAACTGTTTCCCGTTCATGCACCTCACCGCCACGGGATGAGCCGCCTCAGAGGTTCTTCTTGTTTCTCTCTTTGCCATTGGATGTAGTTGCCTCCACCTGCTTCATGATCTCCTTGTTCTTCAGGTTGGGCTGGTTCTCCTTTGTCACTGGTGATGTGTGATTGGCAAGTGTAAGGGATTGCTTGTGTCACAAATAGGTTCGCCGGCCGCTTTTATCTCAGCTGAAATGATCTCCTTTCGCTAAAAAAATTGGGTAGGGAGACTATATGGTTCTTCTTGTTTCTCTCTTTGCCATTGGATGCAGTTGCCTCCACCTGCTTCATGATCTCCTTGTTCTTCAGGTTGGGCTGGTTCTCCTTTGTCACTGGTGATGTGTGATTGGCAAGTGTAAGGGATTGCTTGTGTCACAAATAGGTTCGCCGGCCGCTTTTATCTCCGCTGAAATGATCAGCTTCCCTTCGGGCCAGATTTCCTCCTACCGATTCATGATCCCTTTCCTCTATTCCGTCTCCAATCTTCTGTATATTATCCGGCCTTTCCTTTATACAATATTGTATGTTGCTAACCTACATCCATTGCTCCTATCCCGCACTTTGATTTTATGAACTATATGGTTTCTCTTAATAGAAATTGGGTAGGGAGACTGGTCTTTCGCTAAAAAAAACATCATTGGCCATTGTGCTTGTATTGTGGAATGTGGTTGATCGTGGAGGCGTCCTGCCTGTTTGTTTTTATTTACTTACTTTTGATTTTATTTTTATAAAATCGAAGGGAGAGAGCCCGTTGTTTCCACGCATGTTTTCACCGGCTAATATTGGTTTTTCATAATATGGCACTACTAGTAATTGGCATACAGGTTTGTATGTTCTTCTGGTGCAATGCGTACAATGTTTTTACCCGCGGAGCAAGTCAATAATAAAAAAACATGAAATTCTGTTGCTATGTTTTTCTACCGCAGTTCTACAAATCAGGCGTATCTAACTACATGGGATCCATGAATATGATCTTGTCCACTTTTGCTTTGCTCCGCATTCAAGTGTGAGGCCGCTTTGTTCCATGGGGCATGCATATGCAAGCACTGAGAGACCGACTGATCGAACCATAGTTAAAGGGAAAGCACTAATTCGTTATTCCCCTAACCGAATTATTATGGAGGCGGTGCCCCTGCCGAATTAAGCTCACGCACAGTGTCGATCCAGATGCTCGAACAGTACGCAGAGCATGCCGGATATGCTCGGCCGGTTTCTTGGTGGGCAAGTCTCAGTCACCTCACCGAGCTGTACTTGCGCATTCCACTTGCAGGCGGCCGGCCGGCCGGTGCGCTTCAGCGACACATCACGTGCGCGTCGTACCACCAGCGCCACCATGTTTATATATGATATTATGGCTATTTAATTAGTCCTAAGACACGCAGGGATAGATCAATCAGCAGCTCACGATCTTTGTCGAGCTAGTTAAGCTAGGTGATCCATGATCGAATATAGTGCGCGGGCAGGGAAACACATGGCCGCGCCCAGAAAAGCGATGGACGGAGTGTGGAGCGGACGGAAGATTTTTGTTGGGAAAGCGACGAGGAAGACGATGACTTGCCAAAGCGTATTTCCGGCCGAGAAAGAGGGAAACCGCGTGGACCCCACGCACCAAGCCCATGCATGCAGCGGCCGGCGGGCCCCGCCACCGCCTGTGCCCCCGTGCATTCATGCGACGCATCATGGTGTGCTCGTCGTCGTCGTCTTCTTCTTCTTTCCACCTCCCGTGGACCATGGCACTCTGGCAGCATCTGCACCTGCACCGAGATCGCGTCGTCCCGGCCGCCCGCTACGATCGACGGTCGTGCTGCCGTCTAGCTAGCTCCCCGTGGAAGTTGCGGGTGAATATTCTACGGCGAACGTGGTGATGGACTCATCACTCATGGGGTGGTGCCCATCACATCGCGACGTGCCTGCCTGCCGTGCCTTGCTGCGCGCTCCATCTCGATCGGCAGCCGTGACGGGGCATGCAGTAAGATCGGTCGACGATCATTGATGGACGGTCGAACGAACGCCATAGATCGATCGAGGTGGGTTCGATTCGATTCGATCGCCTTTAGTTTGTCTGTCTCCACCACCACTAGGCCCCCGGCCTGCAGAAACGAATTATTGGGCGGCCATTCTTATGGGCCCGTGCGTGGGGAGGGTTGCTCGATCTGCATCCCCAGAGAGACTGCTTCAAGGTCAACTGCGCCCGCAGGTAATAGAAGATCTGATTGATACACTACTAGTACAAGGCACGGCTGTTCTGATAGATTAGTGCCACGCCGCATGAATGCTACAGTTCTTACGAGCAATAGGCTGGTGGCTGGTGGCTGGGCCAGATTGCAAGGGGACGGGATCTTGCCGACAGCGAAATGCATGCGTTGCATTTGGGTCCGGCCGGCCGGACCACACACCACGGCCGGGGCACGACATCATCCACGGACGTGTACGGCCTTGGCCAGTGACGCCGTCGTCGAAAACTAGCGACCGCTGTCTCGCCAAGTGCACGTACGTACTCAATTATCAGCGGAATAATTTCTGATGCATCTAGCTTGCTAGATCTGCATGCGGCTCCACAGCCATAGGCTGGGCGTACGTACGTACAGATCGCCGTCACCCTGCAGATGCCGTGCCATGCATGTCATACGTAGTACGTACGTGGCCACGTAGGTTGTCGGAGCACGGAAGGTGGTAGTTGGGCTCGGTCCTACCTAACTCCAATATGGCGGGGGGCCTGCCGGCCGGCCGGCTCACGTGCTCCCACGGTGCGCCGTACGTACGTCCTCGTGAGTCGTCGTCACAGGTCTTGATGTGGCGTGCGCACTGCGAATTCAAGCAAAGGAAGGATGCATGGATCCATATCGATCATCGATGGCCTCTTGACTCCAAGCATATGCATGCATGGGACGATCGATGGAATCGAATTAGTGCGCTGTTGTTGGGGTTAAAACCACATGGGATGTGGCTTCCATGGCCTACAGATTGATCAATACAGTGGTGCAGCAATATGTGCAGTTGAATGCCACAGTGGTGTCAGCATGTGTAGACATGCCATGCCATGGCAACCCCCGCCGGTTTGCAAAGCACATCGATCGTGTCCAACCCCTGCCGGTTTTATACTATGGAAGGAAGACTCGTTCAGCTATCGTTATCTACTAGCAGCAGTTTCGAGCATTTTAATAAGACTGTTCGATCCGTCGTAGCACAAAGGTGCAGACAAGGAATTGATGGTTGCTTGCTGGCACCTTGATAGCATCTCCACTAATTTTGTTTGTTCTCGACCATAGGCGTCGCGCTCTCTTACATACTCCCTTCATTCCACAAATAGTGCGCGCGCCCTTTTCAAGATTTAAGTTTGAACATAAATTTTGCCAACGAGACCGACTGTGATGGGAGCAAAAATTATACCATTGAATTCATATCGAAATACAAATTCAATGGTATAATTTTTGCTCCCACCGCAGACGGTCTCGTTGGTTAAATTTATGGTCAAGGTTAGATCTCGGGAAACGTGGGCGCACTATATTGTAGAATATAGGGAGTGTCTAGATACTTACAAAGGAAGCTTCACACTCTCTCTAACTCAAAACACACACGCCATTCGAACCAAGGTTTTACTGTGTATTTCCATTTTAATTTTTTTTAGAGAAGCGTATTTCCATTTTGATGATCATTGTGTGAAATAGACGCCTAAACACACATGCATGTGAACTGGGCCGGCCCATTTACACGCATAGGCCACTGCACCACGAGAACTATGTCTCGTCGAGAGCAACTAGTTGACGAGCGCTCCTTCGGAGGCCTCACAACAATCATTGGGGGTGGGCTGAGAGCGCATCACTTGGCACGCTCTGCCGCGTCACGTGTCGCGCTCTGCCGCCGCCATGTGTCGCACTCTGGCGCTTCCTTCGGTTTTTTTTTAATTATTTTTCCGCACGCCTTTCCGGCTTTTTGGAGGTTCTTTCGGTTTTTTCTTTGACTTTTTGGTTTTTAATCGGTATTTCTTAGCTTTTGGAACAAAAAGGTTTTCCAAAAAAAAAATCCGCGAAAAAACACGTTTTCTTTTTCTTCCGCGAGAGCCATGGTTTTGCTTTTGTGAGAGGCACAACCATGCCTCTCGGGAACGAAAAAAAGTGTTTACTGGTTTTCTTCTTCCGCGAGAGGCATGGTTTTTCTTTCGCGCTCTCGGAAACGGAAAAAACGCGTTTTCTATTTTTTTCCTTTCACGAGAGGCATGGTTGTGCTTCCGCGAGAGGCACGGCCGTGCCTCTCGGAAACGGAAAAAAACCCATTTTTTTCCTTCCGTGAGAGACACGGTTTTGCTTCTGCGAGAGGCACGGTTGTGCTTTTGCGAGAGGCACGGCCGTGCCTCTTTCGGCAAGGGAAAAAAGTGCTCTCGGTTCGGTTTTTTTATCTGTTTTTTTGTGAAAAAAAGTTCGTTAAAACCTATCAATATGGGATCTAATTTTGAAGATCTCGACGCGAGGAATCCAATGGTGAAAACGGTTCGAGATTTGGATGCACGGTTTAAGAGATAAAATGTTTTGAATATACGAATGCACAAAAAAAAGAAAATCTCTCAGGTTGCAACAAATGGCGCGCATGCAGTGCGCCACTTGTCGCAACCTGAGGAGGTGGGAGTGATCTTTGGAATCAGTAGTCCTTAATTAGTGATTTTGATGTCTCATATTCAGCGAGAGACGAAAGAAGCTCTCGCATCGATGGACTACACTATCGGGCCAGCCCGTTAGCTCACGCAGACTTTAAAAACAGCGGATGGACTACAGTATCAGGCCGGGACGTTAGTGAGCACAGAGTTAAAAAGACTGCAAAGAAAAAGGGGAAACCAGGGATCGATCCCTAGTCTGCGGGGTGAAAATGGTAACACCCTTTTTTATTTTGTGTGGGGGAGGGGGGAGGGGGGGGGGGGGGTCGTTCTTTCTTTTTTCATTGTCTTTCTTCGGGTTTCTTCATATCATTTTCGGTTTTCACTTTGTTTTTTATTTTATTTTTATTTCCCTTGTTTTCTTAGGTTTTGTTTCTTTCTTTCTTGTTTTTCATCGGTTTTCTTAAAATACCAGATTAATATTGTTTGAATCCCTGGTCAACATTTCTTTATACGCGTTTAACATTTTTTTGAAATGTTTTATTAACATTTTTCAAATACAAATATAGCATTTATGTAATACATGGTCAACATTTTTCCTATACACATTTAACACTTTCCAAAGGCTTGATTAACATTTTTCAAATGCATGTTCAATATTATTCAAATCCTTGTTAGCATTTTTGTATACATAATAAAAATTCATATTTTTTTAATAAAATTTTAACATTTTCTATATAGATTTAACATTTTTCAAACATTTGTAAATATTTTTCAAATACTTGATTAACGTTTTCATATACATGATAAACAAATTTCATAATATTTTAAGTACATGGTCACATTTTTCCTATACACATTTAACATCTTGAAATGCTCGATTAACATTTTCTTAAAATGCTTGATTTATATTTTTATATACATGGTAGCCAAATTTCATCACTTTTGTTAACACATGATCACATTTTTTATGCATCTTTAACATATCAAAGTGCTTGATTAACATTTTTCAAATACTTGTGCAACATGTTTTGAAATGCTTGGATAACCTTTTTTTGTATGCATGATCAAAAAATACATCATTTTTTAAATACATGGTCAACATTTTCTATACACATTAAAAAAAATTCAAATGCTTGATTAACGTTTACTAAATACTTGTTTAACATTTTTTGAAATGCTTGATTAATATTTTTTATATACATGATCTAAATATTTCATCATTTTTTTAATACATTGTCAAAAAAATATTCTATACACATTTAACATTTTTCAAATGCTTCATTAACATTTTTAAGAACTTATTCGATTATTTCTCAAATGCTTGATTAACATTTCCTGAATACATGATCAATTGTTTAAGACATTTTTCTTATATGTTATGAACTTTTTCTCTATACACGTTTAAATTTTTTCAAATTTTTGTATGTAGTGTTTTTTTTATTATATATATTTAGAATATTTTAAAGTATAAACAAAAGTAAAAAAATAAAGCAAAAAATGAAAACAAAAAACGTAAAAAACCCAGAAATAGGACATTGTAGCCTCCCGCACAGCTACAGCGAGACAAAGGGGCGCCCCACTGTCACACGGTGCGCTTGGTTTTCTGATATTTCTTTTTCTTCAGTTTTGTCCCAGTTTTCTTTTACCTTTTGTTTTCTGCTAGCTTTTTTTGTTTCTCCTGTTCTTAATATCTTTCATTATTCTATTTTTAAATACATGAATATATTTTTAACCTGAGGACATTTCTTGAAATACAAACATATTTTAAAATCCCAAATAATTTCAATTTTGGGAACATTGTTTTGCATGCTCGTGCTGCTGGGCGGTTTTGGCCCTGTGTTGATGTTAAGTAATAAAATTCAGGTGGGGGGGGGGGTCTGATCCTGGTGGCTGGCTTTTCAAAAAAAAAGTCATGATTATGTTTTATTTCATGAATATTTTATTTGTAAAAACTAATAGGATGTGAAATGATGGAAAATGTGCCACGCAGAAAATCAATAAAATATTCCAATCCAGTTGACCTTCCTCTTGATATTTTGAGACAAGTTAGTGCCTGCTCGGCTTCGAGATTTTTCCTAACATTCCATGGGTTGCAACATTTTGAGTGGGATTGCACCTGTCGACAAAGAGACCTACTGATACCTATACTCATTCCAACCTTCCTTTCCATTTTTGAATTGAGAGTCCATATCTATCGGGAGGTGTGAATGAGTGAGTAATGCCGGGGGTAGGGGAGGGTAGGAGCATCACATACATTTTATTATTCTTAAGACTTTTTTAATTATACAAGTATATAATAGTCTATAAATATTCCAGCAACTAATTTTCGGGGGAAAACCAACTGAGAAATGACTGAAATCGGAGCGCACGAACTGGGCCGCTAGCCCATGAGCAGCATACAGGAGCTCTTGTCACGCTGTCTTGGCCTGGAAGGAAGGAATAACAAACATTGGGTTGGTCGAGAGCAACTAGTTAATGAGCGCTTCTTCGGGAGCCTCGCAACGATCAGGGCCACTTGGCGTGCTCCCACCCGCCCCGCCACGTGTCGCGCTCTGGACGCTCCCTCCCAAATTTTTTTTTCGCACGCGTTTTTTTTTTCGCGAGAGTCACGATTTTGCTTTCGCGAAAGTCACGGCCGTGCCTCTCGGAAACGAAAAAAAACATGTTTTCTGATTTTTTTCATCCGCGAGAGGCACGATTTTGCTTTCGAGAGAGGCACGGTTGTGCTTTCGTGAGAGTCACGGCCGTGCCTCTCAGAAACGGCAAAAAAACGCATTTTCTATTATTTTTTTCTTTCGCGAGAGGCACGGTTTTGCTTCCGCAAGAGGCACGGTTGTGTTTTCGCGAGAGGCACGGCCGTGCCTCCTCAGAAACGAAAAAAAATGTGTTTTTTCTTCTTCTTTTTTCCTTCCGCGAGATGCACGGTTTTGCTTTCGCGAGAGGCACGCTTGTGATTTCACGAGAGGCACGGGCGTGCCTCTTTTGGAAAGGAAAAAAACCCGTGCTCCCGGTTCGGTTTTTTAGTCCGGTTTTTTTCGTCTGGTTTTTTTCGTGAAAAAAAAAGTTCGTCAAAACCTATCAACATGCGATCTAGTTTTGAAGATCTCGACACGAGGAATCTAACAGTGAAAACGGTTCGAGATTTGGACGCACGGTTTAAGAGATAAGACGTTTTGAATAAACGAATCTATGAAAAAAGGGAAACCTCTCAGGTTGCGACAAGTGGCACACATGCAGCGCGCCACTTGTCGCAACCTGGGAAGTTGGGAGTGATCTTTGCAAGGAGTACTCTTTAACTAGTGATTTCGGGGTTGGTCTGATTGAGCAGGCCCGTCTATAGGGAATGAAGCCAAGTTTTGATCATGCAAGCTATGCCTCGCTTACTACGAGACCTAAGCTCGTCTAGCAAAGGTTATATCTTGCTTATGACGAGTCTTAGTTCGGTCTCGCCCGAACCATCTACAGTTACGGGCCGGCTCATTCACACATACTTAAATTAAATTCAGTAGAGAAAGATAGAGCTACCGGGGATCGATCCCAGGATCTCCGGCGCGTTCATGTTAAGTAAGTACCGCATGACCAAGTTAAAGGAAAAGAGCCGATTTTTTTTTCTGGTTTTCTAGGTTTTTGTTTTTGTTTTTTGCCTTTTCTTGTTTTCACCTATTTTCCTTCGTTTCTTTCTATGTTTTTATTAGGTTTTTTCTTTTAATTATTTTTTTGCATTTCTTTCTTGTTTTTCACTGGCTTTTTTCAATTATTATTTCTTTGTTTTGTTTGTTTGTTTTCTCGTTTTTCAGCGGTTTTCTTTCATTTTCTCTCAGGTTTTCACTGTTCATAGACACATTTTTGTTATATATCTAATATATTTTTTCTAATAAATATTTAATATTTTTCAAATACAAGATTCACATTTATTAAATACATTGTCAAAAAAATTGTAGAAAAATCTAACAATTTTCAATTGCTCAATTAACATTTTTCAAATACCAGATTAGCATTTTATGAATACATTGTCAGCATTATTAATACATATTTAGCTTTTTTTAAGTGATTGATTAACATTTTCCAAATACAATATTCAGTTTTTTTATTACATGGTCAACATTTTTCTATTCACACTTGCCATTTATTTCCATACGCCTGATTAATATTTTACAGATACAAAATTATCATTTTTTGAATGCATGGTTAACATTTTTTCTATACACATCTAACATTTTTCGAATGTTTGATTAACATTTTCCAAATACTAGATTAACATATTTTGAATACATGGTCAACATTTTTTTATAGAAATTTTACAATTTTCTCAAATGTTTGATTAAGATTTTTCAAATCCAAGTTTAATATTTTTAATACATGGTCGACATTTTTTATACACATTTAACAATTTTCTAATACTTGTCTAACATTTTCAAATACTTGTCCAACATTTTCCAATACTTGCTTTAGTATTATTTTAAATGCATTATGATTTTTTTACACACATTATATATATTTTTGTATACATGAGAAATATTTTCTCTATGCACATTTAACATTTTCAAGCTGGCGCAAGTGGCCTGGCCCATAAGGTGCATTCATGTAGGTTCTGGGAGCGGTTTTGTGAGGCTTCTATGGACTGGTTCAATTATGTTCTAGAAGCTACCCCATGATTTTTCCGTGTGTTTTTCATATATTTTTCCTTTTACTTTTTCTTTCACTTTTTCCTGTTAGTTCTTTATTTTTCTTTTCTTTTTCGTTCTTCTTGATTTTTCAAATACATGCGAAAGTTTTAAAATACATGTTGAACATTTTTAATATATAGCATGAGCAATTTTCAGATACACGTTAAGCACTTTTTTAAAATAAGCATTGATTATTTGTCAAATGGACATTGATCATTTTTTAACACACATTAAACATTTTTTAACACACACTGGACATTTTTTATAATTGTCATGAATATTTTTGTAAAAATGTGTAAATATTTTTTAAGTGCAGGAAAATTTTTACAAATTGTAACAGGAACTTTTTGAATGGTGTAAAACATTTTTTTTTGTTATGTAATTTTTTTATACTGTATAAACTTAAAAAAAACTTTAGAACATACTTTTGAAAAGCGTGAACATATTAAAATGTGATGAACAATTATTTGAATGAGATGAGCACTTAACAAAGTACATGAACACATACATTTTGTTTAGAAAAATTCATGAACTAAATTTTCAAATGTGCGTACATGCTTTAAAAGTAGCGCAAACAAATGTTTTACTGTTCATGAACATTTTTTCAATGTGCGATGGGAGCTTTTGAAAATTAAATTTAATTAATTTCTGAAATATATGCATTTAGAATATTTTGAAATATAAAAAACGTAAACAAACAAAAATGGAAAAGGAAAGAAAGAAAGACTAAACGTTACGAATGAAAGAAGGAAAACCGAATGGAACGACCGCTAGTGGGCCGGCATACTATAGAGGTTTGCGGATTTCAAAAGCATCCATGAATCTGACAGAAGTTCTTGCCTTGAGAAAGTTTCTTGATTTTAAAAAATTGAAAAGAAAAGGAACAAAATAAAAAGCAAAAAGGTAGAAGAAAACAAAGAAAACTGCGAAAACCCGCCCAAAAAACCAGAGTAAACCTTCTAGAAGGATCCCAAAATCGAGCCGGGGAAGGGGGGGGGGGGGGGGGGTGTTGTAACATGGGCCGGCAGTCCATTTAGGAGTAAACTTCACATGATTACTAGCTACGTACGGCACCATGTACCGTTTTTCCTATATGCGGCGCCTTAAGTGCTAAATAGGAAATGGCGTTATGTTTTTCTTGAGCGATGGAAATGGGGTTATGTGATAGCCTAGTCAAGGAAGGTTCCTCATCTCCTCCGTACCTTCCAAGAGAAAAGCTATTTAAAAGCCCATCATCTGTATCTCTTTCTTCTTTACCACTCTCGTCCGGATTGTGCTTTACACAAGCAAGAAATCCATCTTTTGCTCAAAGAAGAAAAGAAGGGAAAAAGGTAAAACCCAAGTAAAAGCAAAACAGCAGAATAGGGGAGAGCTAGCAGAGCAAAAGGCAGCATACGTAGGTGAATGCAGACGCAGAACAATGCATGCCCGATCGATCACTGGATGGGAATAATTACCCGATAGAAGAGTCATAGAGACGAAAGGTATAGCGTAGCGCCAACAAGGAGCGTGCCAATCAATCGATCGAGATCGCAACGCAAGAGCAGCCCGGAGTGGGCTGCGATGGATGGATCGATCGATGCCCCGCTAGCTAGCTTTTCAGCTCAACCATTGGCGTGTGAATGCCATGGCAGAAAAGGTGAAAAAGAAGAAGAGCGGAGAGTAACAGTAACTCTGCACGATCACTTGAAAACTGGCGGTGACAGCGAGCGGGCTTGGCGCGGCGAATCATAGCGATCCGCCGGGCGGCACGGGCGGCCGGCCGGCCACCGATCGGGCGCAGGAGTACGGGCGTGATGTAAGGCATACGTTTCGTTTCCGATCCACGACGCGGTGGACAGGGCGAGTGGAGCGTCGAGATGGATCGAACGGGACGCGCGCGCGCTCGTGTGCGTGCCGTGGCAAGGCTGCAACGCCGCAGTGATCGATGGAGCTCCATAGCTGTGAACCAACTTTTCTGAGCCGTATCATTTCGATCGGCCGCTAGCTTCACTATACGTTCGTCGTCGTCGCCAGATCGACCCATCGATCGACGATCATTCCGCCGGTTATTAGTCCACGAAGTCCATCGATGGCGTACGCACACTGCCGGCCGGCCAGCCAGCCAGTCCCTCCATGATTCCGTTCCGTGAACGCGCTCAGACTGGCAGTAATACGCGCGCGCCTCGCTCGTGTTCGGTTGCTCGATTCAATCGATCGATCTAATCAAGCACGCACGCACTGTCCCAGCTGCATGCATGCAACGCGGGCAGTAGTCGTTTCGTAATCGAGGATTCGTCCACTTATTTCCTGGGCAGGCGCGTGTTGGTTGCCATGCTAGCCTGAGCGAGCTTTGCAGGCAACCATGGCGGCCGGCCGGGCGGCGCTCCGGCCATACCCATATATGAATGCAAGGTGCCGAAGCTAGCAATGATGGCGGCGAAGGATCGACAGGGCATACACGCACGCGGAGATCGAGCTCAGTGAGAGACAGCATGTAGCACAGGCCGGGAAGAGAAAGAATCGACGGATCCAGGAAAGAGATTGGAGAGGAAACAAGCTTGATGCTCACATCACATGCATATGCACGTAGTATCAAAAGTGGTAAGAGTGTGCCACAAGTATCTATAGCTCTCTATCTGTAATGTCTATCTATCCCGCATCGATCCGTCACCTTTTTCAGTAGCCGAAACGTGCTGCGTTGTCCCTTTCGCTTTACCAACCTCCATTCCTGCTTCAATCCACAGTCCCACAGGGCCACAACACGTAGGAGCGTATGAATAGCAACAAGTTGTATTTTCCTTTGGTCGTGTGTAGGTATGTCTGTTGCCGTACGTAAACCTCGATCCCCCACTAGACTGAAGGCCAGGTGCTATATGTTTTTCGTCGACCACCGATGTGTGTCTAACAGTCTATCAGCGTGCCGCCAAATTAATCCCTTGCGAGCGCCGCCGCCGGTCACCATGCAAGCATGCAGACATCCTGTGCTCGAAAAAATCTTGGCGAGTTGAAGCTCTAGCAGAGCAGTAGCATTTTGATCACGTTGCATGTACAGTTGCACCTGATAAGGCTTTGACAAGAAAAGGTAAAAGAGAGTCTTTCTCTTCAAGCAGCGGGCGAGCGCGCGAGCATAGTACACTATCCTGTACCGCAGTAGTAGTACACCGCATGCACTGTGGTGTTACTGTCAAGGTAGCTGTGCATGCATGCTATCCTTAGCCTTTTTGCCGCTTACGCCAAGCTAGCTCGCCAAGGAAGGATCGATCTCGATCGTCCCACACAATACACATATCTTTCTCCACCAAACGATCGGGAAAAGGCAGCCAAGTGCGCGCCCAAAAGGAAGTGACATGCATAGGCTGTCAGTCTCCGGGACGGGCCGGCCTATCCACGCCCGAAACCTGCAGCGTAGCACCCTCGCGTCGTGTCCATTACCCCGAATAACCGTGCAGATATCTCGTAAGTGTTGTTGATGGCCGTGGATTTGGTAGTATATAAGCAAGGTAAGTTTGTGCCGGTGTGTGCGCTTGAGCGTGCGCCGGCACGCTAAACTTGTGCGAGATAAGGAAGAAGAAGGGGAGAGCGGTGGTGGTGGGCGGCGGGGCCTACGGCGGACGGACGGCCGGCCGGCGTCGCGCACACGCCGAACGGGCAAGGGGATAATGATACCGGCCGGGAGGGGAGGCACGCTCATGATTGGGCGGGCGGATGGGCCGGTGACGTACTTGGGGCGCCTTTCGGACCGACCGACCGATCGACCGGGCGAGACGTGCATGGCCATGGCCATGGGCGACGACCCATCTCCATCCGCACCGCACCGCCCCACTACTTTTGTTCTGCTCCATCGGCAAGGACACTTCACTCTTCCTCAATGTACTATCCTCTCATGTGTAACTTGCATAATTGCATTGCATGCATGCAGTTCATTAGTTGTATTCCACGACTTGCATGTTCGTTTGACTCTCGATCTCTGAATCCATCTCAAGTCCAAACCAACTTCTGTGAAAAACAAAGCCGACGTCCGATCGACAAGCTTTACAAGCACGGTCATGTTCACACAGAAAAGGCTTTTCTTTCAAGCACGGTTAGGTAACTACTAATGATAGGCAGTGAACCAGTGAAGTCATTTTGATAGTGACGGTTAGCCTGCCTCCGCGGGCACTGCATGTATGTAGGATACAATCAGTCCGAGAGCGAGATGCCCCATACTCCAAAGTAAACACCATTTCAGAGTTAACTAACACAAAGGTAACATTTTACGGGATACGGCACGATCATGTGGACCGGGACCAGCCAATGAGAGCTAAGCAGAAAGATAAACCGTGATCGAGCTCGTTTGTGTGGTAGATAGATATACATGCATCGAGTACCGTCGTCTCTGGAAATGCATGCCCATAATGCTCCGCGCCTTTCCCGTCTACCCCGGCCTTATCTTTCTGTCCATGCATGCATATCGATCTTTGCTGTGGCTACCTTCGATCGAGTGCATATATGTGGCACTCATCGATCATCAACTTACGGCAGAAAGTAAAACATGCAGCCAGGAGTAGCGTCCCCATGTAATGCAATGCCCGTCACATCGCATCAAAAGTACGCCTCCCTTTCGAAAGTTCTGCGTGTAGTACGTCTTTTGACTTTTACTGCCCTGAGCTGGTCCACTGGCCCAGTTTCTAGAGGCAACAAATGTGAGTACACGTTTGAGAAACTTTTTTACTAATTAGCTAGGAGAAGCTCCACCTCAAAAAAAAAAAAAAAAGGCTAAGAGAAGCTAGGGGAAGATTGAAGGCGACGAACACGGAAGAACGCGTACTGTTTGATGTTAATTTGCACTCGATATATATGGGCTGCCTTTTGGCCTTCTCTTTCCCAATTTCGATCTCCACTTCATTGGCTGCAATGCATGCAGCTCCGGTGTACGCATCAACATACTGATCATATACGCACAGTTGTGCCAATGACGAAAGGGCACATGCATGCACATGCAAGTAGCAACACAAGCTGTACTTGCACCACATGTCTCCACCTCCATGGATCCCCCGTTTGTGCTTGCTAGCTATTGCCATGCATGGTACATGTGCATTCTCTGCCAGAACCCAGAGCCATCACCTACAACAAACTCACAAGTGGAAATCCTCGTAGCCCAAAATGCCGTCGAGTACATACGCAGAGACATACGTACGCGTAGTGTACCGTCTACGTAAAGCCGGCCGCCCTTTTGCAACTTGCCTGTCAGTTCGCGGGCGTACGTACGTGTCGAGTCCAGAGGGTGGCTGGCCGGCCATGAACGAAGAGTCGCACCGCATCGATCGTTTCAGCTGGTAGGGTCGGTTTTGGTGGTGCATGGCCGGCCCCAAGCAGCCAAGCTCTGGTCGATCTGCACCCCCGTTTCTTCTCCCACGGACACGTACGTACACACACCCGCATTTTTTTGCTTTACACATGCATTACATTGCACTACACTACTGCTACACTTCCGGGTTTCCGGATATATTTTTCTTCTGGTGAACTGCAGTTTCAGCCCCAGGATATGTTACTTAAAGTAGATGTATGTATTGGAAGCCATGACTTAGTGCTAGGATTACTAGCTAGCAGGATATTTTGTACTTGCACTATAGTATTAGTAGTAGTTCTCGATGCATGCATCATCGGAGCAGCATGATTTGTATATAGCTGGAGGCCCGGCGATTGGCCGCCGCACGTCTGTAGTTTATACGTGTGTGTACGTACGGCTGAAGCGTAACAGGCTAACAAGCTTATCCTGTTATGTGCACTTTTTGTTGGGTAGACAGATGCTGTTATGGTTAAGCTGGCTGCGTTGGAAGGGAAGGGCGACAGGCCATCAGCCTTAACCGGCCGCCCAACAACGGAACGGAACATGCATGCATCGCGTGCCGTTGCAGCTTTCCGATCCATCGGTCTGCATGCTGTTTCCCGCTCGTCCGATCGGTCGATCCATCGCTGCTGGCTATGCATGCTAGCTTAGAAAGGTCTGAAGTGAGGAATTTTGACAGATGAAAAGCGGTTGGCTTTATGAGAAAATATGTATGTGGTGAACGGCCGGCTGCTGCTACGTATGGTGGCAGTCACATGAAGGTGATGAACTGAATCAAATTCATATGTAAGTGGCAAATAAATGGCATCCACAAGTCCCATCTAGTTAGTTTTTGCTAGCTCGCTAGTTCATTTTCCTCAAAAAACAAAAACTCTTCTGAACTATCATACCATTAGTAGACTTTAAACGGGATTAAACGGGACCCAGTTGACATCTGGGTTCATATATTAGTAAAAGATTGCCAATTAAGCCAGCCAGTGCCTCACTTTTGGTACATACTCCCTCCGATATAAGTCTTTTTAGATATTCCAGTACAAACTACATATGGATGTATATAACCATAGTTTAGAGTGTAAATTCACTCATTTTGCTTCGTATGTAGTCCATAGTGGAATATCTAAAAAGACTTATATTTAGAAAGGGAGGAAGTACATATAAGAATGAACAGCACCGCTATGTGTTCTTACATTTGTCAGGTCGTTTGCATATTCAGGAGTTTCAGTACCATTCTTGACAGTGATAGATAAGCAACAGGAGACCACTATTTGTTCTCACATGGAATTGTCTGCCGTATACCAAAAAAGGGCGAGTGAAAAGTATTACTGCCGCCTGTCATGTTCTTCCCTAATGCTACCCAATGCAAGAACATCAGGGGTCACCAGGGGCGGGGCACCACTGAATTAAGTAGTGTTTAACCGGGAGTGATCTTTTCAGAGAACTCCTGACGTGTCGTCCGGGGAGCAAAAGCGGCGGCAGTCAGGTCAGGGAATGTCCCGTCTCATGTCGTGCGTGCTAGGTCCAGCCAGTGTGGCCATCGGGATTAGCGCGCGTGAGATTGTTTTCAGGTTACATGATGATTAGCAGCTGCCAATGGTCTACTTAATTACTTTCTCTCCCCTGTTTGACCCCTCTTCCCCTCTCTCTCTCTCTCTTGTCGTGAGGAGGAAACAAAAGGGCATGTGTCGCTGCAGGGCCGAATTATGATTGTCACCTCCGTCGCGAGAGCATGATGCAGACCCACCCAACCGAATTGCGCCAACGGTGGGGCCCTGTGTCCGTAATCCTTTTTCTCCATGGGCTCGCACCTATCTACTATCCTTGTTAGGCTTTTTTGAGGGTCTTGTTACAACAAGCAGATGGTCCAAGAACCAAAAGTGTATCATTGGTTTGTTCCGCTGTGTGTGTGTGTGTGTGTTAATTATCATCAAGGGGGAGAATTGTGAATGGATACATACGCTGGACTCCAGTTCTGCTTGGGCCTTATCACTTGTCCATCAAGTGTAGTATGTTAGTATTAGTGTATGTAACATGTTCAGCAATTGGTTGCGGGGTATTGATAAACAATTTTCTGTACATCTACTCGTGGGGGCGGCTGCCTTATATTGGGCAATGTGACTTACCAGAAATGATGTGATTTTTAACAATAAATGTGTTTCATCTCATGTGCAGGTTATTCATGCGTGTACGCGATGGCTCCGTACGTGGTCTATCCTGTAGAGGCCGGAGGACAGAGACCTTTTTATGCTGGCGTCTACACGGCTGGAGCATACAACCAGGGAGGTTTTCTCCCAACATGGATGGCGGTGTAATCTCCGAATAGGATTTGCCCCACCCTAAGCTGGACTGATTTACTTTTGCTGTAAAACGATATTTATTTTTAGACTTGTTGGACTTGTTGGGTGTGTGCATTGCTGAGTAAATAGGCAATTTTTCGACTAATTTAATCCATAGGTAAATCACTAGCATGGCATTGACTGAAATAACGACATACTGATTCTGATCTAAACATGCACCTACTACGCAAACAGTAGACACATCTACACGTACTGCTAGTACTGCTAATACGAAAATAAACAGGAGCGGGATAAACGTGTTATACCCTCCAGTAGGCCAGGCAGAAGCCGCAGCGACGGTAGCAGCAGCGGCGTCATCAGCGGCCTTCTTGTCGGCCTCGAGCTTCTCGGCGGCGAGATGGTCGGCTTCGGTCTGAGACATGGTGTTGACGAAGACGACGCGGACGTAGTGGATCGGAGGCGAGCAGTCGCGTAGTCGCTTAACAAAAACCTATTCGCCCCTCTCCCGTACAGGATCTGGAGAGGCGGGGTTTCGGAGACCTGCTCTCCCATCGACCGTGTACGCGGCGGACGGGATGGAGTCACCGCCGGCAGCAGCAGCAAAGGAACGACGGTGGGCGTGCGCGTGGAGCAGATGTGATCTGTTCGTGGTGGCTAGGGTTAGGAGACACCGCACACTTATATAGGCGCAGCCGCGTGGAGAGACGTGGGCTCGACCCACGTCCGAGTCCGTGACAGCCCATGATCCGACGTCTCAGATCATGGCCCAGCTGTCAGAAAACTCTCCGTTACTGACTGGCAAAAATAAGCGCGTAGGTGTGAGCTCGGCTCGGCTCATTCCCGCGGCACGGCGCGGCGCGGCGCGTCGTGACGAGGCGAGCGGCGGAGGAGGAGTGCGCGAGGGCCTCTTCTCTTCTCAAGCTCCAATAGCATGTAGAAGAGAAATCCTTATAAGGAGGTCCAACTCCTCTCCAACTTCCGGGGTGGGACTAACTTTCCCACTACACCTAGTGCCAACTAAACCCACATGGGTCCTTAGAGATTTTCAGAAATTGCTATATGGGCCTAAAGCCCATCCCAAATTTCAGCAATCCCCCACAAGATCTCGAGGGCCCATTGTGTCCTCTGTTCCAATTGCTGTTTCGATATACTAGTGTTTCAGTGAAGACCTGTTAAGGTTGAGCTTCACCTAGAGCAAGTAGCTACACTCCTTCACAACTGAACAATGGACTATGCCTTGAATTGTCAGTTTGGCGTAAAGAAGCTTCACCACGTGTCTTACTAGTACTAAGCTGCCGAAGGCTGACCCCTCGGATGGAGCATATAAGTCACACTCCTGGCCTATTCATGAGCTTACTAGAGATCACCCCAATCTCATAGACTGTGACCGGCAGTCGGGCTCATATAGGTGTGTTCCTCCAAAGATCGCTCTGTAGGATAGCATCTTGCTTACATAAGCTTTGGAACACATTAAGACAGTAGTCATCCTACCATACAGTATCGAGAGTATTGCATCTCCAACAGAGTGGGTTAGTATAGTTACTCTCCTCAGTTCACCACTGGCTTGTTTTCCCAGGTCCTACTTCACGGGATCTTCGATCACATAGGTTGGGTTACCACCATGGCAACTCATGTGGGTCTCATACCCATCTCCCTCGATGCACTATCTATCACAACACGTGATAGCCCTTTTGTAAAGGGATCTGCCAGATTGTTAGCCGTATGGACATACTCCAACGCTATCACTCCAGAGTTTCTTAATTTTCTGACAGCTTTTAATCTCATTCTTATGTGTTTGTTGGACTTCATGCTGTCCTTTGAACTCTTCACCTTGGTGATGACAGTCTGATTGTCACAGTTCATAAGGATAGCCGGAACCGGTTTATCAACCAATGGCAAGTCCATCAAAAGATCTCGAAGCCATCCTACTTCGACACCAGATGTGTCTAATGCTGTTAATTCTGCTTCCATTGTCGATCTCGTTAAGATCGTTTGCTTGCAAGACTTTCAGGAAACAGCGCCACCTCCAAGAGTAAACATATACCCAGTTGTGGCCTTCATTTCATCAGCATCAGAGATCCAATTCGCATCACTATACCCTTCAAGTACCGACGGGTATCCGGTATAGTGAAGTCCATAGTTCATAGTACCTTTCAGATAGCGCATAACTCTCTCAATAGCATGCCAATGTACATCACCCAGATTGGAAACAAACCAGCTCAGTTTGCTCACAGCAACGCGATGTCAGGCCTCGTTGCGCTCGCTAGGTACATGAGTGAACCAATGATTTGAGAGTATCTCAGTTGATCCTTAGCTGTCCTTCGAACTTTTGAACCAACACACTAGGATCATATGGTGTTTGAGATGGTGTGCAGTCCGAATATCCAAAACGACTCAACACCTTCTCAACATAATGGGATTGCAGAAGTGTAATCCCACCGTCATCATCTCTCAGTAGCTTGATGTTCAAGATAACATCAGCCACACCAAGGTCTTTCATCTCAAAGTTCTGAGATAGAAACGACTTGACCTCCTCAATGTCTTTGAGGTTGGTTCCGAATATTAGTATGTCATCAACATACAAGCACAGTATAACTCCTTCGCCCCCACCATGGCGATAGTATACACATTTGTCGGCTTCATTAACAACGAAGCCAACAGATGTCAAAGTTGTATTAAACTTATCATGCCATTGCTTAGGTGCTTGTTTTAGGCCATATAAAGATTTCAGCAACCTACACACTTTTCCTTCCTGACCATCTATCACAAAGCCATCCGGCTGTTGCATGTAGATTTCCTTGTTTAGCTCTCCATTCAGGAAAGCCGTCTTAACATCCATCTGGTGGACGAGAAGACCATGCGAGGCCGCCAACGAGAGTAATACTCGAATGGTGGTCAGTCTGGCCACAGGTGAGTAAGTATCGAAGAAATCTTCCTCTTCTTTCTGGTCATAGCCCTTGGCCACAAGCCTAGCCTTGTACTTTTCAATCGTACCATCGGGCCTAAGCTTCTTTTTGAACACCCACTTACATCCCAATGGTGACGCTCAGTGATCTCCCATGTCTCGTTAGCCATAATGGAATCCATCTCCCTATGGACCGCATCCTTCCAGTAGTCAGCTTCTGGAGAGGCATACGCTTCTGTAATAGAAGTGGGAGTATCATCCACGAGGTACATGAAGAAATCATCACCAAAGGTCTTTGCAGTCCTTTGTCTCTTGCCCCTACCAAGGGTTTCCTCGTCATCCTCCTCAGGATTTTCATCATGTGTTTGTTCATAACAATCCATAGGAATGGCAGGCTCAGGAGTCTCCTCAGATTCCTGTCTAGAAGTGCTTTGCATATCTCTCATAGGAAAAATATCCTCGAAGAATGTAGCATCCTTAGACTCCATAATTGTACCGACCTTCTGGTCAGGTACCTCAGATTTCACTACTAGAAATCTATAGCCAACGCTATTCTTAGCGTAGCCCAAATTAACGCAGTCCACAGTCTTTGGTCCAAGCTTACGCTTTTTGGGGATCGGCACATTGACTTTCGCCAAACAGCCCCAAGTACGCAAGTACGAGAGTGTTGTCCTTCTCTTCGCCCATTTCTCATAGGGAGTGATCTCATTATCCTTTGTCGGAACTTTATTCAGGACATGACATGCCGTCAATATAGTCTCCCCCCACCATGCCTTGGATAAACCTGATGTATCTAACATGGCGTTAACCAAATCAGTTAGAGTACGATTTTTTCGCTCGGCAACCCCGTTTGACTGGGGTGAATAGGGAGGCGTCCTCTCATGAATAATGCCGTGTTCCGCACAAAAAGAATCAAACTCACTCGAGAAGTACTCTCCGCCACGATCTGATCGGACTCGTTTAATTTTCTTTTCAAGTTGATTCTCAACTTCTGCCTTATAGATTTTAAAGTAGTGCAGAGCCTCATCTTTAGTATTTAACAGATACACATAGCAATATCTAGTGGAATCATCTATCAATGTCATGAAGTATTTCTTTCCACCTTTAGTCAACACACCATTCATCTCACAAAGATCAGAATGTATGAGTTCTAATGGTGCCAAGTGTCTCTCCTCCGCAGCCTTGTGAGGCTGGCGAGGTTGCTTAGCTTGCACACATGAAAGGCACTTAGAACCTTTGGCTAAAGTGAAACTCGGGATTAAATCCAGCTTAGCTAGCCGCATCATAACACCGAAACTAATGTGACAAAGACGTGAATGCCAAACTTCAGATTCATTAACACTCGAATGAATATGGTTCACGACTTTATTACCAAAATCTGCGAGGGAAAGGCGGAACATCCCTCCGCTCTCATAACCTTTTCCAACAAATAGTCCATATTTAGTAACAACTAATTTATTAGACTCGAAGACCAACTTAAACCCTTCTCTACATAGAAGGGAGCCACTAACGAGGTTCTTCTTGATGGCGGGGACATGTTGCACGTTCTTCAGCTGCACGATCCTTCCTGAAGTAAACTTCAGATCGACCGTGCCAACACCATGAACAGAAGCACTCGCGCCATTCCCCATCAATACAGACCTGTGGCCTGTGACCTGGTAAGAAGTGAACAATGAAATATCAGCACACATATGAACATCTGCACCTGTGTCCACCCACCAATCGGTGGGCTGAAACACTGAAAAGACCATAAATAAATTACCGTACCCAGATGCACCATTCTCATTGTTGCCCATAATCATGTTGACAGACTTGGAGTCCTGTCCCGACTCCTTAAACTTGTTTGGGCACTTGTTGGCCCAATGTTCAACCGAACCGCAAGTAAAGCAGCCCTCATCCTTCTTGTTCTTCTTGAAGGTCTTCTTACCCTTCTTCTTAAAGTCGGTATTGTGTTGGACACCGTTCTTTCCCTTGGGCTTGTGGGAGTTGAAGTTCCTCTGGTTCACCATGTTGGCGACAGAAGTCCCTTTGACTGCTTTCCCGTTCGAGTCCTTTGCCCTTGAGTTCTGCTCAACACTCAGATGGCCAATGACATCCTCCACTGAGAATTCACGCCTCTGATGTTTCAGAGTAGTGGCAAAGTTCCTCCAAGAATTAGGGAGCTTAGCGATTATGCAGCCCACGACAAACTTGCCCGGTAACTCGCACTTAAGAAGCTCAAGCTCCTTAACGATGCATATTATCTCATGAGCTTGCTCCAGTACAGGACGGTTTTCAACCATCTTGTAATCGTGGAACTGCTCTATAATATACATTTCGCTCCCAGCGTCGGTGGCCCCGAATTTAGATTCGAGCGCCTCCCACAAGTCCTTGGCAACATGCACATGTAAATATGCGTCGACCAGTTTATCTCCGATCACGCTAAGAACTGCTCCGAGAAACACGACGGTGGCCTCCCTGAACGCCTTCTCCTCTTCAGGAGCAATCGTTCCCGTGGAGACACCGATGACCCAGAACACATTCATGGCCGTGAGCCATAAAGTGGTCTTAGTCTGCCAACACTTAAAGTACGTACCGGTAAACTTATCCGGTTTCAGTGCAGCGGCAAAGGCACTTGCCAAAAAATTCCTACACATAATAGGTTTTTGGATTGCTGAGTAAATAGGCAATTTTTTGACTAATTTAATCCATAGGTAAATCACTAGCATGGCATTGACTGAATTAACGACATATAATTCTGATCTAAACATGCACATACTACGCAAACAGTAGACACATCTACACGTACTGCTAGTACTGCTAATACGAAAATAAAAAGGAGCGGGATAAAAGTGTTATAGCCTCCAGTAGGCCAGGCAGAAGCCGCGGCGGCGGTAGCAGCAGCGGCGTCATCAGCGGCCTTCTTGTCGGCCTCGAGCTTCTCGGCGGCGAGACGATCGGCTTCGTTCTGAGACATGGTGTTGACGAAGACGACGCGGACGTAGAGGAAGTAGTGGATCGGAGGCGAGCAGTCGTGTAGTCGCTTCCCAAAAACCTATTCGCCTAAAAAGGATCGAGAAGAGGGGTCTAGAGGGGGGGGGGGGGTGATTAGACCCTCAACAAGCAAAAGTAGCAGTTTTTAAATTCTTCAAGTTGAGGTGGAGTTTTAGCACAAGTTTAAGCATTCACAATACATTTCAAGCAAGCATGACAAGAGTATGAGCAGCGGAAAGAGTAAAGCATGCAATTTGCAAGAAAGTAAAGGGATGGGATTGGAGTGTGCAAACGCAATGAAGATACGGAGATTTTTGGCATGGTTCCGATAGGTGGTGCTATCGTACATCCACGTTGATGGAGACTTCAACCCACGAAGGGTAACGACTGCGCGAGTCCACGGAGGACTCCACCCACGAAGGGTCCACGAAGAAGCAACCTTGTCTATCCCACCATGGCCATCGCCCACGAAGGACTTGCCTCACTCGGGTAGATCTTCATGAAGTAGGCGATCTCCTTGCCCTTACAAACTCCTTGGTTCAACTTCACAATCTTGTGGGAGGCTCCCAAGCGACACCTAACCAATCTAGGAGAGACCACTCTCCAAAAGGTAATAAACGGTGTGTTGATGATGAACTCCTTGCTCTTGTGCTTCAAATGATAGTCTCCCCAGCACTCAACTCTCTCTCACAGATTTGGATATGGTGGAAAGATGATTTGAGTGGAAAGCAACTTGGGGAAGGCTAGAGATCAAGATTCTTGTGGTTGGATTGGAATGTCTTAGTCTCAACACACGAGTAGGTGGTTCTCTCTCAGAAAATGAGTAGTGGAAGTGTAGGCACGTTCTGATTGCTCTCTCTTGAATAGAGAAGGGGGTGGAGGGGTATATATAGCCTCCACACAAAATCCAATCGTTACACACATTTGACTCAACTCGGTCAGACCGAATAGAAGAACTCGGTGAGACCGATTTAGTTCAAAATGTGAACGTTAGGATTCTCGGTGGGACCGATATGATCAACTCGGTGGGACTGATGTGCTAGGGTTAGGGCAAAACCTCATCTCGGTGTGACCGATTGCATGAACTCGGTGAGACCGATTTCAGCAGTGAGCAAACAGAGAGTTGGTCAGGCAAATTCGGTGTGACCGGTTGCACATTTCGGTGAGACCGAAATAATTGCAACAGGCCACAGAGAGTTTGCAAGGCGAACTCGGTGAGACCGATCGCTCGTTTCGGTGAGACCGAAATGTTATGAAGGGAAACAGAGAGTTTGCATTGCCATCTCGGTGAGACCAAAATTCCTATCGGTGAGACCGAACTGATTAGGGTTTTGGCAGTGGCTATGTCAAAGGAACTCGGTGGCGCCAGATAGATCAAATCGGTGGGGCCGAGTTTAACTTTAGGTTTAGGACATATTTGGAATTGAGAAAGTGGTTGAGGGCTTTGGAGCATATCACTAAGCACTTTGAGCAAGTAGACCATTAAGCAACACCTCATCCCCTTTTAATAGGATTGGCTTTTCCTATGGACTCAATGTGATCTTGGATCAGTAAAATAGAAATGTAGAGTCTTGAGTTTGAGCCAATCTTTGTCCTTAGCATTTTGAAGGGGTTCCACATCCTCTTGTCCATGCCACGCCATTGTTGAACTTTCTGAAATATACTAGATGAAAATAATAGTCCAACAGGAGATATGTTGACATTAATTACCAAAATCACCCAGGGAGCACTTGTGCTTTCACAGGGAGCACTTGTGCTTTCAATCTCCCCCTTTTGGGTAATTGATGACAACATACATCAAAGCTTTAGATAAGGATATGAAAGGTAACAAGTAAAGCTTTGGAAGGACATGTAACATGCATAGGCTCCCCCTACATGTATGCAATCATGCAAAGATAGAACATGAGAGCATGTGAATGCATAAGCATGTCAGAGCAAGCAATGAGTTACATGTATCTTGGCTATGTGCATCAGAGCAAATGATATAGATACAGGGAATGTACCTTCATGTTCATGAGTCCTTCTTGCAAACAATATGTACATCAGGAAGAGATCATCATGCACATGAGTGTGATACATATACTTACCTTGTGATCTTGAGCTGGCTTTGGAAGAGATGACTCTGAGAAAACAGGGTTAGATAACACAGAAACACCCCTAAACAAAGCAAGTTCAGAAAACCACAAGAGTACCAAGACTGGGAAGACATGTAGTGAGTGAGTACTTAGTACTCTATTTGGGTATAGACATGTCCCCAAGGATTAAAGATATGCAATGAATTCCAAAGATTTTCTTCCCTTAGATATGAACTCTTTCTCCCCCTGAATCTGATATTGGATAATGGGAGAAGGTAGGGTAAGAGAAAATCAGAGCAACCGAAATCAGAGCAAAACAAACATACATTAACATGTCTTTCCCCTCTTAAAGACATGTGACTTCTCTCCTCTATTGTTAATAAGCATCCCATGTGATAAGCTTTGATGTGCTCTCTCTCCCCCTTTGACATCAATTTCCAAGAAGGATCCTTCTGGAGCATGAGTCAAATAGGTTTGGTCCTTGAAACACATTACAAAGCAGCATGTAGTTTAAGATGCTAGAGGATAAGAATCATCGAGTGGAGCTGGAGAAGAATTGATATTTGTAATGACAAAAAGTTTTATCAGCAGTGAAGTCGGTAACGCCGATTCATTTTCATCGGTGACACCGAGTTGGCAGTGTCATAGATGATGCAAATCGATCAGATCGGGCTAGTCCTCGTCGGTTGTACCGATGAACTGTCTACAATGTATTATTGCAGTTCGGTCTAGCCGATTTGCATGAATCGGTGAGGCCGAGTTCAATACTTAGGAAACAATTTGTCACCTCTGCTCACTTGGCAAATAAGATCTCACAAAGATTTGCAAGGAATTAACTAAAGGATTTGCAATGAATTAGATGCAGAAAAATGCAGAGAAAAATACAAAGGAAAAAGATCTAGATGAAGTTTTTTTTATAAGGGAACAAGCAAGAAACATATGCAAAACATAAAACAAGGAAACACTTGAGAACTTCATCTAGAAGGGGTCGGCGACAAAGTCACCTATGTTAGAGTATATTGACTGAGGAGTCAAGTGATAACACTTGATCGTAGGTCATACTCATCGTTTAAGCTCAAAATGGGGTTACCATTTTTTGTTTAAGCATTTTGATGTATTCACATCTTGTTGAGCTGCTTTGACCCATGTCTTGGGGTAAAGCTTCTCTAAAATGGACTAACATACCTTGGGTGGTGGTGTTGATCTTGATCATGTAGTCGAACTTGTGTTGGATGCTTAAGGTTGATGTAGTTCATCAAGAGTTGGGAGCACCTCTTATAGTTTGAGTTCATCTTCCTACATGGGTTAGACTTGCAAGGAAGAGCACTTGTGTATCCAAAATGACAATCATGAAACTTGATACCAAATGAAATTTGATATATAGAAATTGTCAAAGGATATGTTGTGTGGATTCAAGCTTCCTTGTCTTCATCCACCATATTGTAGAGACTTGGTGATGTAGAGATTGTTCTAGATGTGAGTGATTTGCAATCTCATAGATTTGAGCTCATCCAAGTACCTACAAGGGTTAGATAGCATGCAAGGGTACATGTATAGATCCAAGACATATGATCATCATCATAGGAGAAATATCAAGGATTAGTCAAAAAAGGCTCAAGCCTTGCATGTATCCACATGGAGTTTCTACTCCAAGTTTGAGGCATCAATGATGTTCAATTCACCTCTCAAACGGCAAAATACTTTCTCATCAAGCGGTTTGGTGAATATATCCACCAATTGCTTATCGGTACGAACATTCTTAAGATCGATGTCTCCTTTTGTAACATGATCTCGAATGAAATGATGACGAACTTCAATATGCTTAGTTCGAGAATGTTGCACCGGATTGTGAGCAATCTTAATTGCACTTTCATTATCACAAAGCAATGGAACATGTTTCACATATATCCCATAATCTTTAAGAGTTTGGGTCATCCAAAGTAATTGAGCACAACATGAACCAGCGGCAATGTATTGCGCTTCGGCGGTGGATAAGGATACCGAGTTTTGTTTCTTGGAGGACCAAGACACAAGAGATCTACCAAGAAATTGACACGTACCCGAAGTTGACTTTCTATCAACCTTGTCACTGGCATAGTCCGAATCGGAGTAGCCAACAAGATCAAAAGAAGACCTCTTAGGATACCAAATGCCAAAGTTTGGTGTATGAATTAAGTATCTCACTATCCTTTTCACAGCCTTAAGATGACATTCTTTTGGGGCCGCTTGATATCGTGCACATATGCACACACTGAGCATAATATCGGGACGAGAGGCACATAGATATAACAATGAACTAATCATAGAGCGATAAACCTTTTGGTCAACCGGTTTGCCATCCTTTGTCAAGTCAAGATGTCCACTAGTAGGCATGGGTGTTTTCATACCTTTGCTCTCTTGCATGTTGAACTTCTTGAATAAGTCCTTGGTATACTTTGTTTGGGAAACAAAGGTACCCTCCTTAGTTTGCTTGATTTGCAAACCAAGAAAGAATTTGAGTTCACTCATCATAGACATCTCAAACTTCTCCGACATTAGCCTTCCAAACTTTTCACTAAAATGAGGGTTAGTTGAACCAAATATGATATCATCCACATAAATTTGGCATACAAATAATTCTCCATTAACCCTTTTAGTAAAAAGTGTAGAATCAATCTTTCCAATCTCAAAGCCTTTTTCAATAAGAAACTTAGTCAAGCATTTATACCATGCTCTAGGAGCTTGTTTAAGACCATAAAGAGCTTTGTGAAGTTTGTAAACATGATTAGGTTTCTTGGGATTAACAAAGCCAGAAGGTTGTTTAACATAGACTTCCTCCTCAATTTCTCCATTAAGAAAGGCACTTTTGATGTCCATTTGATATAATGTAATATCATGATGATTGGCATAAGCAAGTAAGATGCGTATGGACTCAAGTCTAGCAACGGGGGCATATGTCTCACCATAGTCCATACCTTCGACTTGAGTGTAACCTTGGGCGATGAGACGGGCCTTGTTGCGTACAACTTGTCCATCTTCATCTTGCTTATTCCGAAACACCCATTTGGTTCCAATGACATTGTGCTTTTCATCGGGCTGTCCAACAGGCGTCCATACTTGATTCCTCTCAAAATTGTGTAGCTCTTCATGCATAGCGTTCACCCAATCCGGATCATCAAGAGCTTCTTCAACCTTCATAGGTTCAATGTTAGAAATGAATGAATAATGTTCACAAAAGTTAGCTAAGCGAGACTTAGATCGAGTAATTCTCCCGGTTTGAATATCATTGAAGATTTGTTCAACGGGATGATCTCTTGAAACTCTTGCTCTAACTCGTGAGAGCTTTTGTTTGGGTCGGGGTGGAACATCCTCTTCGTCATCTTGTTCTTCCTCTTGTCCTTCTTCATTGTTGTTGGCGTTGATGTTCTCTTGTGGAGGTGGAGAAGGAGGTTGATGAGGTTCATCTTGATGTACTTCCTCGTTTCCTTCATCTTGATGTGTTCCACTTGTGGATGCCTCCAAGTCAACTTGTGGTTCACCTTGGTGTGAAGTTGAGGCTTCCACTTGAACGGACGAGGTACTCTCCTTCACCTCCGTTGGGCGAATCTTGCCAATAGACAAGTCTTGAATTGCTTCCGAAGGGTCTTTATCTTTTACATCAATTGGCAATTGCTCTACTTGCGAGCCGTTAGATTCATCAAACTTCACATCCACCATCTCTTCAACCTTTCGGGTGAAATTGTTCTAGACACGGTAAGTGTGAGAGTTTGAGCCATAACCGAGTAGGAAACCTTCATGAGACTTAGGAGCAAATTTTGAATGACGATGTTTATCAAGAATGTAGCACTTTGAGCCAAACACTCGAAAGTATCCAACTTGGGGTTTGTTACCGGTGAGAAGCTCGTATGCCGCCTTGCCGAGTAGCTTGTGAAGATATAGTCGGTTTGTTCCATGACAAGCTGTCTCAACCGCTTCTGCCCAAAAGTGTTTTGGCGTCTTGTATTCATCAAGCATCATTCTCGCCATCTCAATGAGTGTCCGGTTCTTCCTCTCAACAACTCCATTTTGTTGAGGTGTGTACGTAGCCGAGAACTCATGTGAAATCCCTTCTTCGTCAAGAAAGGTATCCACATTTGCGTTCTTGAACTCCATTCCGTTGTAGCTGCGAACCTTCTTGAACTTCACTTCAAATTGATTTTGGGCCTTCCTAGAGAAGTTCTTCAAGATCTTTTGGACCTGCGATTTATCATCAAGAAAGAACACCCACGTAAATCTGAAAAAATCATCAACAATGACTAAACCAAACGAATTACCACCGAGACTCTTGTAGGCGTTGGGACCAAAAAGATCCATATGAAGTAGCTCAAGCTGTCTTCTCGTGGTCATGATGTTCTTCACGGGATGACTTCCTCCAACTTGTTTTCCTGCTTGACAAGCACTGCAAAGCCTATCCTTGTCAAATATAACATCTTTAACACCAAGGATATGATCACCTTTAATAAGCTTATCAAGATTTCGCATGCCCACATGACCTAACCTTCTATGCCACAACCAACCTTTGGAAGATTTAGCAATAAAGCAAGTTCTAGGTTGAGCTCTTTTAGAGAAGTCAACAATGTATAGATCACCTCTACGTATACCGGTAAACACCATATTATGATTATCTCTTCGAAACACTTGGCAGTCTACTTCAGTGAATAGAACACTAAGACCGAAATCGGCTAGTCTAGATACGGAAAGTAGATTGTAGCCAAGAGATTCAACGAGCATAACATTTTGGATGGAGTTGTCATGTGAGATGGCCACCTTACCAAGGCCAACCACCTTACCCTTTGAGTTATCACCAAAAGTGACATACTTTCGAGGGTCGTCGTTTTCAGCAAGCTCACGAAACATATCCTTGTCTCCGGTCATGTGATCGGTACATCCACTATCAAGAATCCATTCCTTTCCTCCAGCCATGTAACCACGAAGGTTAGCCATAAGACCAAGATGTCTCATAGACTCATCAAGATCAAAGTCACTATCATCATCCTCGTCATAATATCCATGTTCAACATCATCATCATATGAATGATCATTACCTAGAGAAGGCAATTCATTAGATTTATGACCATGACAATGTTCATATTTATGAATTCTAATGACTTGAGAGATGATGTCACTAATGATTCCTACATCTCCTTTGGCTTGCATGAGGTCACGAAGCTCAAATAAACAATCACCAAACTTAGGATCACTAGAATTCATCTTATTTAAAGCAATGGACTTTTGAAGAATCTCATCTAGATTTTTCAAGGAATAGTTTGGAAAGCGTTTCTCGAGGTATTTCCATATAGTGTAAGCACATTCAAGTGTAGGCAAGCACACAATCAAGTTTCTAGGCAATCCTCTAATGATAAGATTAACAGTTCTAAGATTGCGGATCATGTCAAGAGACTCATCAGGGGTAGGATGCAAAGGATCAATAGGAGGTGCATAAGGGCAAGTAATATACTTGTTCAAATCATATTCATTGAAAATCTCAAGCATCTCATTTTTCCAAGCATGATAGAACTCTCCATCAAGTAAAGGTACTCTACATCTAATACTCCCAATCATAGACTCATCCATCTTCCTCCAATGGTGATTAAACTAAAGCAATGGAGACCAATGCTCTGATACCAATTGAAAGGGGTCGAGAAGAGGGGTATAGAGGGGGGGGGGGTGATTAGACCCTCAACAAGCAAAAGTAGCAGTTTTTAAATTCTTCAAGTTGAGGTGGAGTTTTAGCACAAGTTTAAGCATTCAAAATACATTTCAAGCAAGCATGACAAGAGTATGAGTAGTGGAAAGAGTAAAGCATGCAATTTGCAAGAAAGTAATGGGATGGGATTGGAGTGTGCAAACGCAATGAAGTAACGAAGATTTTTGGCGTGGTTCCGATAGGTGGTGCTATCGTACATCCACGTTGATGGAGACTTCAACCCACGAAGGGTAACTGTCGCGGGAAACCACGGCCACCTATGGGACCAGGAGGCCCCTTGCTGGTTCGGCAGGGGGACGTCGCGTTGCACAAAGAGCAGACGAGCGTGTGGAAGCACGGCAGAGATCACACTGGCATTTTTACCCAGGTTCGGGGCACCGTGAGGGGTAAAACCCAAATCCTGCTTTGGTGGATTGATGGTGGAAAGGTGGTGGTGGAGCATAGTACACTTGCCCGGCAAGGGTTGCCTCAGGGCGGCAGTGGCTACGCGCGTGTGGGGCTCTGAGTTACCCAACCTTCTAACCCTCTCTACGGTCGCCATGGGCCTCCTTTTATAGATTAAGGGGTCACCACAATGGCAAAACAGTCATTATGCACTGATAAGATAGCAAATAGTGCTATCATACCTAACTCTGCGGGCTGACAGGGCGCATTAAATGCACCGGTCAACGTCACATCATTGGTTGCCCAGCAAGGCTTGCCGGGCTATCCTGCCAGCTCCACGCCTACTCGCTTGACACGTCGCAGGACGGGTGTCATCTGCAGGTGTTTCCTGTAGGGAGAGGCTGCCATGTGGTGAATGGCTGCCACTTAGTCACTCCACGGTTCGACACTGCACTGATTGATGACGTGGGTCATGGTGGAGTAGTTGGTGAGGTGGTTTTGCCTCCGTGTGCCCCGGCAGGCCCTGCCGGGACGTCTTGGACGTCGTCTTTCGGGGGTGGCCTCGCCCCTTGCCGAGCTCGCCTGCCCGGCAAAGGAGGCCCTTCTCCTGATGGTGCCTTGCTTCTTTGGCTTGATCTTGGTCCCTCTGATCTGCATGTTAGTCCTTTGAACCTCTTAGTCCCTTGTATTCTGACTTGGGTTGGTGCTTCAATCTCGTCCCCGTGCCTATGCACAGTCTGGGCAATGGACCCAGGGTTTGTTGCACCGACAGAAGCCCCCGGGCCTGCCCCGAACACGCTGCCGAGCGTCATCGGGGTAGGGCCTAATAAGTGCACAGGCGGGGTTGCTGAAGAGGCTGGTCTCTTGAGGTCTTCTTTGCTTCTTCATTAGCCTTGATTCCGGGCCAGTTTCTGGTTTCTCCGCACGTCGTGCGCAATGCTGTGGAAGAACTTTGATCGTGGCCTGCGGGTTCTCCTCGCCTTCGACGGCTGTGCCTAGGAGGAGAGGGACAAGAAAGGGCATTACGAGGCACTTATCTTTTTTCAATCTTAAATCCGCAGGCACTTGCCAAATTTTAATTCAAATAATGTAATCTCTCGAGTCCATGTTTGTGTTCTGTAATGCTCGTACTTGTATCAGCATATTAATGAAAAAGATGAACCTTGCCGGGAACCCATGCATGTGTATGTCCATGCAGAGGCAAGATGCCTCTTTAGTGTAAATAAATGAGTTTTCCCTGGCAGGCTATCCTGCCGGCACCTTTTCTGTCTGCCGGAGAGCTGTGTCTACCGGGCAATAGGCAAAGGGGCCAGCCCCCCGCCAACTTCTTTTTACCAAAGGCCACTACGACCATCCTGTCTGAAGTAACGTTCGAGTCAGGGATGGGAGCACCTTAGTCTCAAAAGAGTGGCGGGGTTTTCTTATGCACAAGTTATAACTTACAGAACACTAATGGACAGGAGGTAGAACTTATCTGTTTGGCTTGCCGGGGATCGCAGTGCCAGGCAATCTTCTCAACTCCTCGTCAAAGCTTCATGCGGATGAGAATGAATGCAGGATGCGATCCTATCTATATGCATATGCAAATGCTCATGAAATGCTTATGCAGTGATCTTGGAATGCTCATGCATGCAATCTTGGTCGGGGGCCCCCCCACAGCACTTCTTTATTTTCTCTTGCACAGGGTCATCGCCCTGGCTTTGTACAAGGGGTTACATGCAGCTGAGGCAAGGCCTGTACAAAAGGGTGGCTGCCGGGCAGGGCCCGACATCCGCGCCTTATGGGCAGAACTTGCGGAGATGCTCAATATTCCATGAGTTTTGCAACTGAATGCCATCTCCGGTCTCCAGACGGACTGCGCCTGGTCTGGTGACTCGTACTACCCGGTAAGGGCCTTCCCACTTCGGTGACAACTTGTTTGTACCCTTGGCGGACTGAATGCGCCTAAGGACAAGGTCACCTTCCTCAAAACACCAGGCGTGAACCCTGCAGCTATGATAGCGATGCAGGGCTTGCTGATAGCGTGAAGCATGCATAGCAGGCTGGAGACGGTTCTCCTCGAGTAGCACAGCGTCGTCACGCCGGTGCTGATCTTGCGCTACTTCATCGTAGGCAAGCACTCGAGGCGACCCGTAAATGAGTTCCGTGGGGATAACTGCTTCTGCCCCGTAGACCAGGGAGAAGGGAGTCTGCCCGGTAGCTCGGTTTGGTGTCGTTCTGAGGGACCAGAGAACTACCGGCAGCTCCTCGATCCACCGCCTACCATGCTTCTGTAGCGTATCAAAGGTTCTCGTCTTGAGTCCACGTAGCACTTCAGCGTTCGCCCTCTCAGCTTGCCTATTGCTCCCGGGGGTGTGCCACAGAGGCAAATGAGATCTTGCATCCGAGGGCATGAACATATTGCATGAAGGCGCGGCTCGTGAACTGGGTGCCGTTGTCGGTAATGATCCTTGCCGGAACTCCAAAACGACACACCAATTCTTTCAAGAACTTGATAGCTGACTGAGCAGTCACCTTTCTCACGGCAGTCACTTCCGGCCACTTTGTAAACTTGTCGATAGCAACGAACAAGAATTCAAAGCCCCCGATTGCTCGGGGGAAGGGGTCGAGGATATCGAGCCCCCAGACCGAAAATGGCCGTGATAGAGGGATTGTTTGAAGAGCTTGGGCAGGTAGGTGGGTTTTCTTGGAATGGAACTGGCAGGCTTCACATTTGGTGACTAGCTCGACCGCATCTTGGAGGGCTGTGGGCCAATAGAATCCTTGCCGGAATGCTTTCCCAACTAGTGCCCTTGATCCAATGTGGGAGCCGCACATGCCTTTGTGTATCTCAGCCAGCAGTTCCTTTCCTTCTTCCCGGCAGACACACTTTAATTTCACACCGTTGGGCCTCCTTCTGTACAGAGTGTCATCGACAAACTGATACATACTAGCCCTCTGGGCTACTTTTTCAGCTTCGTCTTGGTTGCCGGGAAGTTCTTCGGTTTGGAGGAAGTGGACAATGTGCCTTGCCCAAGTTGGAGCCTGGGGCTCCGCAACGAGGACTAGCGGCACCTCCTCTGTTGCGGGAGCACATGCCTCGTTCGCGGGGTCCATGGGCCCGACTGGAGGGTGTGGTCCGGCAGACTATGAGGAGTTGTTTCCGGCAGGGTCTCTGCCAGGAGCGGACGGCTCTACCGGGAGAGGCTTACCGGAGCCCAACTTTCTCCTTTTCTGAGCCATTGTTGCTGGGGATACGGAGGGCTGAGTGAGATGGAGAACAAAAGTCTCTGGTTCCCCAGGGAGCTTCTGCGCAGCGCACTTTGACAGATGATCAGCTATGCTGTTTTGCGCACGGGGTACGTGCTTTGTTTGCAATCCGTCAAAGTGCTCCTCCAGTCTCCTCACTTCCTCGATGTATGCCTCCATCAATGGACTTTGGTAATCCTTATTAACTTGTCTCACCACAAGCTGTGAATCTCCTTGAATGATCAGCTTCTTAATTCCCAATTCAGCTACAATCCTGAGCCCGGCAATGAGCCCTTCATATTCTGCGGTGTTGTTGGTTGCTTCTTCCCGGGAAAAATGCATTTGGACGACGTACCTCAAGTGCTCCCGGGAGGGGGCAACAAGAAGCACGCCAGCTCCTGCACCTTGTAGGAAAAAAGCACCATCAAAATACATAATCCATTCTTGGGGTGATTCCTTGCCGGGGATAGCTGTCTCTGTCACTTCCTAATCAGGGGTTGGCGTCCATTCTGCAATAAACTCTGCCAATGCCCTGCTCTGAATAGTTGACGTGCTTTCAAACTTCAAACCAAAACTGGATAACTCCAAAGCCCACTCTACTATTCTGCCGGTAGCCTCAGGGTTTCGGAGTATCCGTTGCAATGGGAAACGAGGGACAACCGTGATCTCATGGGCTTGGAAGTAGTGGTGCAGTTTCCTTGAGGCCATGCTGAGACCAAAAATCAACTTTTGCATGCCAGAGTACCTCGATCTAGCCCCCTGTAATAAGGAGCTGACGAAGTACACTGGGCGCTGCACCACTTTCTTCCTTGCCGCGTCCTTGGGGTTGCTCTCGTTGCCATGCTCATTGCAGTCCTGATCCTTCTCTGACTCTGCTGGTCTCTGCTCACTCTCTGCCTCATCCACTTCTCGCTGCACTACCAAAGCTGCACTGACTACTTGGTTGGTTGCCGCTAAGTACAGCAGCAACGGCTCCTGGGGTTTGGGAGCGACCAAGGTAGGCACGGAGGACAAGTAGGCCTTCAACTCTTGCAAAGCTGCATCTGCTTCCGGGGTCCACTTCATGGGTCCTGCCTTCTTCAAAATTTTGAAGAACGGCAGGGCGCGCTCGGCAGACTTGGAGATGAATCTGCTTAGCGTGGCAACGCATCCTGTAAGACGCCTCACATCCTTAACTATCCTTGGTGCTTGGATCTGCTCGATAGCCTTGATCTTGTCGGGATTGGCTTCGATCCCGTGATGGGATACAAAGAACCCAAGCAACTTGCCGGAGGGAACACCAAATACACACTTCTCCGGGTTGAGCTTCAAATTGATTTTGCGTAGATTAGCAAACGTCTCCTCCAAATCTTTAATAAGGGTGGACCTATCCTTGGTCTTGACCACAATATCGTCCATATAGGCTTCTATGTTTCTGTGCAACTGTGGCTCAAAACCAATCTGGACTGCCCTTGCAAAAGTGGACCTGGCACTCTTTAACCTGAATGGCATGTGGACAAAACAGTACGTACCACATGGAGTGATGAACGACGTCTTCTCTTCATCTTCCTTGGACATGAAGATCTGGTGATACCCAGAATACGCATCCAGAAAGGAGAGCAAATCACAACCTGAAGTGGAATCCATAATCTGATCGATACGCGGCAAGGGAAACGGGTCCTTCGGGCAAGCCTTGTTGAGAACTGTGAAATCTATGCAAAGCCTCCACTTCCCGTTAGCCTTCCGGACTACCACTGGGTTTGCCAACCACGTGGGATGCAGTACTCCTCTGACCAATTCAGCTGCCTCTAGTCTCTTGATCTCTTCTCCAATGAACTGCTGCCTCTCCAAGGCCTGCTTTCGGACTTTCTGCTTGACAGGTCGGGCATGTGGGCAAACAACAAGGTGGTGCTCGATTACCTCTCTGGGAACACCGGGGATATCAGATGGTTGCCAGGCAAACACATTGATATTCACCCGCAGGAAGGCAATGAGCGCGCTCTCCTATTTGTCATCGAGGGTGGCGCTGATAGTGAAAGTACCATCAATGCCAGCCAGCCCTGCCGGGACCTTCTTCACTTGGGGTGCAGCGACCTTGGATCTCTTACCATTGGAACACTCCGGCACATCGTCAACGGGTGCCGTGCACTCAGTGGGGGCACGCTTCCCGGACTCTTTGCCGGAGTCCCTGCAATCCCTCTTCTTTCCTTTGCTTTCCTTAGCGGGAGCTGCTACTGCCGCTGCCTCTGCTGCGACCGCATCCCGGTACATCTTGTCCACACAAATGATTGCATCCTTCTCATCTGATGGGATGGTGATGACTCTCAGTGGCCCAGGCATCTTCAAGGTGTTGTAGGCATAGTGAGATGCTGCCATGAACTTAGCCAGGGCCGGGCGTCCAAGAATCCCATTGTATGGCAGGGGGAGATCAACCACATCAAACACAATCCTCTCAGTCCGGTAGTTCAGTTCTCCCCCAAACATTACCGGCAACGTGATCTTTCCCTTAGGACGGCTCCTGCCGGGATTAACTCCTTGAAACGTGCCGGTAACCTCCAGCTCTTCCTCTGCTATCTGAAGCTTGCTGATAACTGCTGGGGAAATCAGATTCAGCCCGGCCCCGCCGTCCACCAACATCTTCGTGACCTTGAGGTTGCGGATTGTTGGGGAGACCAACAATGGCAAACACCCTACCGCAGTGGTACGGCTAGGATGATCCTCCTCATCAAAGATGATGGGCGTACGGGACCACTTGAGCGGCTTCCGGGCCTCGGGCGCTGGCTCCACGGCATTGACTTCTCGCGCCCACCGCTTGAGTTGGCGGTGAGAGGTGTGCAGAGATGCACCCCCGTCAATGCACAGGGCGTCGGTGGCCTTCTGAAACTCTTGCTCACTGGTTTCCTCTTCATCCCCTCTATCACTCTCATCACCACAGGCTTCCTTCTCTCGACCTCTGGCGGGTTTTCCTTGGTTCCGAAAGGGTTTGCCGGGGTGATTTACTTCACCACCTTGGCCCTTTCCGCCAGCAACATTCTGACCCTTTTCCTTGTCACGCTTCTCATACTCTGCTTTCTGTCTTTTGACAAGCTGCTCAACCTGATAACACTCTTGAAGGTCGTGGCCCTTGGTCCGATGAATCCTGCAATACGGCCCATCACCTTTCCCGGCTTTCTCGGCAGCAGCGGCCTCCCGGCAATCAGCGCACACGGCAGCTCCCTTGCCGGGGGCCTCAGCTTTGGCCTTTTTGCCGGTACTAGGCGTACCCGATCCTTCAACAGTCATTACTGCCTTATCCCTTTGCTTCTTATTGCGCTTCTTGCTCTTCTTCTGACTGGTTGATTCATCCTCATCCTCTGAATCAATATTGGTGCAACCTTCCTCTCCGGGCAACTTTCTTCCCTCCTCCATCCGAGCACACTTATCCACCAACGTGTAGAGCTCCTTCATAGTCTTGGGCAACCATACGTTCATCTTGGAACGAATCCGGCGGTTGCGCACATTGGACTGGAAGGTGGCTATCACTGCTGCCGGATGGATATTTGGGATATTCCTATGAACTTTGCTGAATCTCTGTAAATACTTACGGAGGGTCTCTCCTTCCTTTTGTTGGAGAAGCTGCAAGTCGCTGGGTCGGCCCGGCTCTTGGTGGCCACCGGTGAAGGCACCGATGAACTCATGGCACAGGTTTGCCCATGACGAAATGGAGTTCTCCAGCAGGTGCATCAGCCAAGACCTCACATTGGACTTGAGGGCCAAAGGAAAGTAGTTGGTGAACACCTTCTCATCTCTTCCCCCGGCAGCCTGAACAGCGATGGTGTAGATGCTCAGGAACTCTGCCGGGTTCAGCCTCCCATCATACTTCTCAGGTATCTCTGGCTTGAACGTGTGTACGGACGGCCAACGGACTTGCCGCAGCTCACGGGTAAAGGCAGGGCAGCCAACCTCGAAAGGTAGGCACCCACCAATACCGAGAGCAGGCTCGTCGACGCCGGGGCCGTCGCACCCATCGGTCCGGCGGAGGTCATTGCGGCGTTGCTCGACAACGGCGCGCGTGTCTCCTCTCCGCCTATCCTCCGGGGCTCGTCGTTGGCCTGGACGCGCTCGAGGGTCAGATGAGGCCATCGAGACATCGTCGGGGTCTGGATTCTGTTGCGCTCGCGCTGGCTGTCATGGCGGGGATTGCAACATGGGGATGGCCCCTTCTGTATGGTCAGTAGCATGAGCCGTTGCTGTCGCTTGGGGCGGCCATGGCGGGCCAGCTCGCCGTGAGCCCCCAGCTTCGACGAAACCGAGCAGGCTTTGGATGGTGGCACGCCATTCGTCCATTTGCTCGGCCGCTGGCGAAAACCTCAGCAGCAGCTGAGCCCGCGCCATGGCCTCCGAGGCTGTACTTGTCATGGGTGATGATGAAGTTGATCGCACCGTCGCTCGGCTCCTGACGGTGCCAGTGGCAGCAGCACTGCGCCCCCGCTGCTGCGGGGCGACCACCTGGATGGCAGGGTGGTGCGGTGAAGGCGCTCGAGGGCCAGTGGCTCCGTCGGGTGCAGTGGCTTGGTCGAATCGTCCCGGGGGATGTGCACGCGCCGCGACCGCACCCATGGTGGGAGCGGTCGGAGGGCAGTGATTCGCCCTGGCCCGAGCGCCGTTGCTACTGCTGTGCCCATCGGCGGGTGGAAGGGGCGCAGATGGAGTAACCCCTTCACTCGGACCTTGTGGAGCGTGGCCGTCGGGATGTTGCTGATGCTGCTCTCCTCCGATGTGTCCTGCTCCTGCGTCGGCCACTGGGGAAGTGGTGATGGTGCCGCCTGCTCCGACCACATCCCCAGCAGCGTCCGCGTCCTCGCGTGTCTCCGCACCCCCCCGCAGCGTTAGAGGCCGCGGGCGGCGGAGCCTTCGAGGTGGAAGTATGAGCCGAAGAACCGGGTTTCTTCTTGGGCGCCATGGTCGATGGCGTCGTCGAAGATGCTGATGGTGCTGAAGGTGACGCGCTACACACGCCTTTAGGTTCGCGCAAGCGGTCCCCCTACCTGGCGCGCCAAAGATGTCGCGGGAAACCACGGCCACCTATGGGACCAGGAGGCCCCTTGCTGGTTCGGCAGGGGGGCGTCGCGTTGCACAAAGAGCAGACGAGCGTGTGGCAGCATGGCAGAGATCACACAGGCATTTTTACCCAGGTTCGGGCCGCCGTGAGATGTAAAACCCTACTCCTGCTTTGGTGGATTGATGGTGGAAATGTGGTGGTGGAGCGTAGTACACTTGCCCGGCAAGGGTTGCCTCAGGGCGGCAGTGGCTACGTGCGTATGGGGGTCTGAGTTACCCAACCTTCTAACCCTCTCTACGGTCGCCATGGGCCTCCTTTTATAGATTAAGGGGTCACCACAATGGCAAAACAGTCATTATGCACTAATAAGATAGCAAACAGTGCTATCATACCTAACTCTGCGGGCTGATAGGGCGCATTAAATGCACCGCTCAACGTCACATCGTTGATTGCCCGACAAGGCTTGCCGGGCTATCTCGCCAGCTCCACGCCTGCTCGCTTGACACGTCGCAGGATGGGTGTCATCTACAGGTGTTTCCTGTAGGGAGAGGCTACCATGTGGTGAATGGCTGCCACTTAGTCACTCCGTAGTTCGACACTGCACTGATTGACGACGTGGGTCATGGTGGAGTAGTTGGTGAGGTGGTTTTGCCTCCGTGTGCCCCGATAGGCCCTGCCAGGACGTCTTGGACGTCGTCTTCCGGGGGTGGCCTCGCCCCTTGCCGAGCTTGCCTGCCCGGCAAAGGAGGCCCTTCTCCTGATGGTGCCTTGCTTCTTTGGCTTGATCTTGGTCCCTCTGATCTGCATGTTAGTCCTTTGAACCTCTTAGTCCCTTGTATTCTGACTTGGGTTGGTGCTTCAATCTCGTCCCTGTGCCTGTGCACAGCAAGGGCAACGGACCCAGGGTTTGTTGCACCGACAGTAACGGTTGCGCGAGTCCACGGAGGGCTCCACCCACGAAGGGTCCACGAAGAAGCAACCTTGTCTATCCCACCATGGCCATCGCCCACGAAGGACTTGCCTCACTCGGGTAGATCTTCACGAAGTAGGCGATCTCCTTGCCCTTACAAACTCCTTGGTTCAACTCCACAATCTTGTGGGAGGCTCCCAAGCGACACCTAACCAATCTAGGAGACACCACTCTCCAAAAGGTAATAAACGGTGTGTTGATGATGAACTCCTTGCTCTTGTGCTTCAAATGATAGTCTCCCCAACACTCAACTCTCTCTCATAGATTTGGATATGGTGGAAAGATGATTTGAGTGGAAAGCAACTTGGGGAAGGCTAGAGATCAAGATTCTTGTGGTTGGATTGGAATGTCTTGGTCTCAACACATGAGTAGGTGGTTCTCTCTCAGAAAATGAGTAGTGGAAGTGTAGGCACGTTCTGATTGCTCTCTCTTGAATAGAGAAGGGGGTGGAGGGGTATATATAGCCTCCACACAAAATCCAACCGTTACACACATTTGACTCAACTCGGTCAGACCGAATAGAAGAACTCGGTGAGACCGATTTAGTTCAAAATATGAACGTTAGGATTCTCGGTGGGACCGATATGATCAACTCGGTGGGACTGATGTGCTAGGGTTAGGGCAAAACCTCATCTCGGTGTGACCGATTGCATGAACTCGGTGAGACCGATTTCAGCAATGAGCAAACAGAGAGTTGGTCAGGCAAACTCGGTGTGACCGGTTGCACATTTCAGTGAGACCGAAATAATTGCAACAGGCAATAGAGAGTTTGCAAGGCGAACTCTGTGAGACCCATCGCTCGTTTTGGTGAGAACGAAATGTTACAAAGGGAAACAGAGAGTTTGCATTGCCATCTCGGTGAGACCGAAATCCCTATCGGTGAGACCGAACTGATTAGGGTTTTGGCAGTGCCTATGTCAAAGGAACTCGGTGGCGCCGGATAGATCAAATCGGTGGGGCCGAGTTTGACTTTAGGTTTAGGACATATTTGGAATTGAGAAAGTGGTTGAGGGCTTTGGAGCATATCACTAAGCACTTTGAGCAAGTAGACCATTAAGCAACACCTCATCCCCTTTTAATAGTATTGGCTTTTCCTATGGACTCAATGTGATCTTGGATCACTAAAATAGAAATGTAGAGTCTTGAGTTTGAGCCAATCTTTGTCCTTAGCATTTTGAAGGGGTTCCACATCCTCTTGTCCATGCCACGCCATTGTTGAACTTTCTGAAATATACTAGATGAAAATATTAGTCCAACAGGAGATATATTGACATTAATTACCAAAATCACCCAGGGAGCACTTGTGCTTTCACAGGGAGCACTTGTGCTTTCATCGCCCCTCTCCCGTACAGGATCTGGAGAGGCGGGGTTTCGGAGACCTGCTCTCCCGTCGACCGTGTATGCGGCGGACGGGATTGAGTCACCGGCGGTAGCAGCAGCAAAGGAACGACGGTGGGCGTGCGCGTGGAGTAGATGTGATCTTTTCGTTGTGGCTAGGGTTAGGAGACACCGCACACTTATATAGGCGCAGCAGCATGGAGAGATGTGGGCTTGACCCACGTCCGAGTCTGTGACAGCCCATGATCCGACGTCTCAGATCGTGGCCCAGCTGTCACAAAACTCTCCGTTACTGACCGGCAAAAATAAGCGCGTAGGTGTGAGCTCGGCTCAGCTCATTCCCGCAACCCGCGGCGCATCGTGACGAGGTGTGGCATGGCGAGGCAGGCGGCGGAGGAGGAGTGCGCGAGGGCCTCTTCTCTTCTCAAGCTCCAATAGCTTGTAGAAGAGAAACCCTTATAAGGAGGTCCAACTCCTCTCCAACTTCTGGGGTGGGACTGAACTTCCCACTACACCTAGTGCCAACTAAACCGACATGGGCCCTTAGAGATTTTCAGAAATTGCTATATGGGCCTAAAGCCCATCCCTAATTTCAGCATGCATCGCGCTATGAAGAGGCCGGGCATTCTTTCAATGCGGTTGTATCACCTCGATGTATCAATTGAATGAAATGTTCTTTATCAAAAGAAAAAAGTTACATTTTACATATGAAAAGACACTCCGATCTTTTAATCAAAAAGGAAATTTGCAGGGGCTAGCAGGTGTAGGAGCACACTAAGTTTTAAGTTTTAATTTTTGAAACTTCCAATTTCGCAGATCGCGGCTTCTGAAAATTACGATTTTGTTGGTCCCCCGTATCAAGTTTCAGAGTTGAAACTTTGAGCTCATGTTTTTGTCGGTCGCACGACTGAAATTTGTGGTTTTGTTTGTCGCTAATTACTAAGTTTCAAAAGCTGAAACTTCAAAAAAAAAACTCACCAAAAATTATTCAAAATGGATCTCATTTGAAAGTCCTCGTCACGAGAAACATGAATATGAAAATAGAGCTTAATTTATACTTTTTGTTCAAAAATTCTGAAAGATTAAAAATAGGAATCCAAAAGAAAAAGCACGTGTGATGGGGCTCGATGCCCCGCACCTACGTGCCACAAATCCTCTCCCTTAATCAAACTAGCAGTACAAACAACCAAAAAACAAGTAGTTATACTCTCAGGTAAGCCAATTAATGTACACAAGTCGTTGATGCCCGGAATGAAATTTATTTTTTCAAAGCCATGGAAGCTTTTGTACCCAGAAAACCATTGGTAGGTTAATGAGTTACATAAGCCGTACCCTGGTTAGGGCACTCATCCCCTCCAAGCATTGTCGACAAGCCCATGGATCCACCATGGTGCCTTGGATCCGACTAGTAGTTTAGGTTAGGGTTTTTATTCTCATACGGCCGCATTTCGACGAATGGCGGAGCTTCATCTTCGAGTTGATATTCCGGGCTCTGATCCTCCCTGAGTTCATCCATTGGGACGGAGTTGACAGAGCTCCAGTCTTGATTCCAATTGTCTTAGCGAGGTTATGATTTTTCCCCATATGCGTGCACAAGGCAAGATTTGGTGTCAGGTGTTTCAGGTGTTCAATGGCGACGACTGCGACTCTGGGTCACTAGTCCTTAGGACACGTGCACGAAGATTTTTCACTTGTTATTGTGTAAGTGCATCTAGTGCCCCCTTTGTGGGTTTGTAGTATTGTAGACAAATGAGTTAAGGGACTAATATGATTGTCAGTATACACAGGAGAAAAGCCCCTGAAGATTTGGTTTAACCGAGAAAGACGACCCCTAAAAAATATATGTTTATATTGAAGAAATTGGTCCGCCCTTTGAAGAAATTAAAGTGAAGAATTGGAGCGTGAAGACTTTGTATTTCATAGTTTATTTTTTGTTATTTTGAGTCATAGGGAACACCGTACTGTTAAAGGGGGTCTAGTTGATACATAGGCATATTTCCAAAGTGATGCTCAACCTACCTATTTCTTCGAGTGAAGATTTTGGAAATCTCTTGCATTACAGTAGAGTTCTTTAGCGACAGAGACGATGTTCTTGTGGTCGTTGATGAAATTAGTCGGACTGAAGAGTTAGGAAATCACCAGTGCGATTCTCCTACAGTGAGGAAAATGAGAGTTCAAATTTCCTAATGTTGCTAAGCAAGTGCCAGCTGTCGACTGAATCCTTATATTGACAATGGTTGTGTCTGAAGGGCATGATAGTCAATTCATGTCAGGTTGCCCCAAGGCTATAAATAGCCGCCTCCACCCTTTGTTGGTTGGCTGCTCCAAGTGATTGCATGACAAGTGTCATCTAGAGCAACCCATCCTCCGAAGAACTTGTGAGAATCCTAAGTGAGGAAAAACCTAAACAGCAAAAGCCAAAGTGACTGAGCATCACTCAAGAGATTCTCCTGTGTGATCCAACACTTGTTACCTTTGAAGACTGTGGTCTTCCAGATGGTTAGGTGTCATGTTCTGAGCATCCAAGAAGAAATTGTGGAGTGCCTTAAAACGAGTCTATGAAGGTTTTGGAAGTCTAGCTTGAAGACTGACCACGAGTGATTGGGCAAGGTCTAAGTGACCTTAGCTCAAGGAGAATAAGGTGAAGACTAAGTATCTTCTGAGTTGAATCTCAAAGCTCTCCAACCAGACACATACAATTGTCACAACAACCAGAACTACCATGGTTCAAACTCCTCAACGCTTTACTTTAGGTGATTCTACGTTGAAGAATTTGTCTCCCTCCATTTGAAGACTTTGACTTGAAGACATTCATCATTCCTTTTCTCTATCTTCCAAATCGTAGTTCTTAAGGTTGTTTCCATGTATGTTCGCCTGTTCTACATATACTGCTACCTAGTTTGCCTGCTCTATTCTGTTCTTATGACTTTGTCTTAATTCTAAATTGCATACTTGGCGTAGTTTACCTTCTATTGTGTGTTTCTTTGCACTGTTATTCTTCAAAGAATTCACTTCCTTGAAGAATTTGTTAAAATCTTCCATTCAACCCCTCTAGTTGATAACCTGCACTTTTAATTGGTATCAGAGCAAGGCACTCCCTTGTGTGGCGCATGATTACTATAGCTTCATATTTCTTCTTTGAACTATTGATTTGATTTGGCCAACTAGATTGATTTATCTTGCCATGGGAAGAGGTGCTTTGTAATGGGTTCTATCTTACGGTGCTCAATCCAAGTGACAGAAGGGGACATGACACGTATGTATCGTTGCTATTAAGGGTAAAAAGACGGGGTTTATTCATACGTGATTTTATCTTGTCTACATCATGTCATCTTGCTTAAGGCGTTACTCCATTTTTTCATGAACTTAATACACTAGATGCATGCTGGATAGCGGTCGATGTGTAGAGTAATAGTAGTAGATGCAGAATCATTTCGGTCTACTTGTCTCGGACGTGATGCCTATGTATGATCATTGCCTTGGATATCATCATAATTATTTGCTTTTCTATCAATTGCCCAACAGTAATTTGTTTACCCACCGTATGCTATTTTCAAGAGAGAAGCCTCTAGTGAAACTATGGCCCTCGGGTCTATCTTTTATCATATATTAAAACCAAAAAATGCATTGCTGCAATTTTCTTTTATTTATTTTATTTTGTATTTTTGTCCGATCTATCTATCAAAAACTATACAACTTAATCTTGCTGGTAACCGTCAAGGGATTGACAACCCTTTGTTCGCGTTGGGTTGCAAGTATTTGTTATTTGTGTGCAGGTGTTGTTAACGAGTCATTGCTTGGTTCTCCTATTGGATTGATAACCTTGGTTTCATAACTGAGGGAAATACTTAATTCTTATGTCTACTGTACTACATCATCCTCTCCTCTTCGGGGAAATCCCAACGCAGCTCACAAGTAGCAAGATCGATATGATGTAATCCTTATGGTGTGGCATGTTGGTTGGGATCCAATTAATTGTGAGTTTATGATCAGATTATTCATTGAAAGTAATTGAGTTATATTCTGAACTTTATTATGTGTGATTGTTATAGCTATGTAATGCTTTTTGATTTATTAGTTATTTTTGGCCAAATTAATGATTAGATCTTCAGTGGAACTGGTGCATAGTAGTAGGTTCAATTTTGCGGTGTCCTAACCTCCTGACATAAAGGGTAGCGAGGCACTTATTTGTGTTGTTTCTACTAAGGGTAAAGCGATAGGGTTCGATCATATTAGTTGATCTTATTTTGTCTATATTATGTCATCATGCTCCAAACATTACTCTATTTGTCATGAACTTAATACCTCAAGATGCATGCTGGATAGTGGTCGAGGGCTAGAGTAATAGTAGTAGATCCAGATGGATATCAGTCTACTTGTCACAACGTAATGCCTATGTACTGATCATGCCATGAATAACACTATAACTATGCACTATTTTATCAATTGCCCAATAGTAATTTGTTCACCCACCGTATCGTTATGTTTATGAGAGAGATGCCTCTAGTGAAAACCATGGCCCTGGGGTCTATCTAAATCATATTACTAAAACCCTAAATACTGCAACAATTTATTTAATTTAATTTTACTTTGCAATTTATATATCTCCTACTATTAAATTTGATCCTTGCAATTATCGAGTACAAGGGGATTGACAACCCTCTTGCCCGCGTTGGGTGCAAGTATTTGCTCTTGTGTGTGTAGGTACTGCTAAAGATGGTTTGGATAATTCTCCTACTACTCGATAAACCTTGGTTCTTTACTGATGGAAATACTTTTTGCTACTATATTACTTCACCCTTCCTCTTCAGGGAAATCCCAATGCATTCTATAGGTAGCAATGAACTTTTTTGGTTGCTCAAATGTCATCTCTAACACGGTGATCATAATGACAACTTACAAGCTCATCGGAAAGTTTGACAAGGGACTAGATAGCTCAAGAGCGGGATTTGTTCCTCCGATGATGGAGAGATATTCTTAGGCCCTCTTGGTGTGACGGCATCCATCATCGTCTGGATAGACATAGATGACTAAGTCACGGGGATGCCAAAACATGTCAACGAGAAAGAAGAACAAAACCAGTAACAAGGAGACCGGTATTGTGAGCATGTGTATGACTCACGAGGATACTGATATATCTCGCCTCAAGTTCTGTAAAGTGTCACGAAGCAAAGGGAATAGCACATGATAACCAAAGGTTCACTCGAATGGCACTCGTGTACTCATAGGGATCGATATGGACGGCCACGGTTCCGCTATTAGTCATTGAACAAAAGGGGTTTTGTTCATGTCTATGTTTTACCAAACCTACAGGGTCACGAGTTTAAGATAATCATGATCTATAGAGTGATGGAAATATGCCCTAGAGGCAACAATAAAATGGTTATTATTATATTTCCTAAATCATGATAAAGGTTTATTATTCATGCTAGAATTGTATTGACCGGAAACTTAAATACATGTGTGGATACATAAACAAATACCGTGTCCCTAGTGAGTCTCTACTAGACTAGCTCGTTGATCAAAGATGGTTAAGGTTTCCTAACCATAGGCATGAGTTGTCATTTGATAATGGGATCACATCATTAGGAGAATGATGTGATGGACAAGACCCATCCGTTAGCTTAGCATATGATCGTTCAGTTTATTGCTACTGCTTTCTTAATGTCAAATACATGTTCCTTCGACCATGAGATCATGCAACTCCCGGATACCGGGGGAATACCTTGTGTGCTATCAAATGTCACAACGTAACTGTGTGATCATAAAGATGTTCTACAGGTATCTCCGAAGGTGTCTGCTGAGTTGGCGTGAATCGAGATTGGGATTTGTCACTCCGTGTATCGGAGAGGTATCTCTGGGGCCCTCTCGGTAATACAACATCACAAGAAGCTTGCAAGCAAAGTGACTAAGGAGTTAGTTGCATGATGATGTATTATGGAACGAGTAAAGAGACTTGTCGGTAACGAGATTGAACTAGGTATGAAGATACCGACGATCGAATCTCGGGCAAGTAACATACCGACAAACAAAGGGAATTACGTATGTTGTCATAAAGGTTCGACCGATAAAGATCTTCATAGAATATGTAGGAACCAATATGGGCATCTAGGTCCTGCTATTGGTTATTGACCGGAGAGGAGTCTCGGTCATGTCTACATCATTCTTGAACCCGTAGGGTCCGCACGCTTAACGTTCGTTGACGATATAGTATTATATGAGTTATGTATGTTGGTGACCGAATGTTATTCGGAGTCCCGGATGAGATCACGGACATGACGAGGAGCTCCGGAATGGTCCGGAGGTAAAGATTGATATATGGGATAATAGTGTTTGGTCTTCGGAAGGGTTCCGGAATTCACCGGAAGGGGTTTCGGATGTTTCCCGAAATGTTCTGGTGCGAGAACACTTTATTTGGGCCAAGGGGTAAAGCCCACGAGGTTTTTGGAAAGTGCAAAAGGAAGTTTTGCGGAGGCCAGGGGCCAGACGCCGGGGACCCTGGCGTCTGGGTCCAGACGCCGGGAACCCTGGCGTCTAGTCCTGGAGTCCGAGAAGGACTCTTGCCTTTCTGGCAAAATCGACTTTGAGGAGGCTTTTACTCCAAGTTTCAACCCCAGGGCTCAACATATAAATAGAGGGGCAGGGCTAGCACCCAAGACAGATCAAGATTCACCAAGCCATGTGCCAGCAACCCCGTCCCCTCTAGTTTATCCTCCGTCATAGTTTCCGTTGTGCTTGGCGAAGCCCTGTGGAGATTGTTCTTCACCAACACCATCATCACGCCGTCGTGCTGCCGGAACTCATCTACTACTTCGCCCCTCTTGCTGGATCAAGAAGGCGAGGACGTCATCAAGCTGAACGTGTGCTGAATGTGGAGGTGCCGTACGTTCGGTACTTGATCGGGACGGATCGTGAAGGTGTACGACTACATCAACTGCATTGATAAACGCTTCCGCTTAGAGATCTTCAAGGGTATGAAGATGCTCTCCCCCTCTCGTAGCTATGCATCTCCATGGATAGATCTTGTGTGCGCGTAGAATTTTTTTGTTTTCCATGCAACATTCCCCGACAGTGGCATCCGAGCCAGGTCTATGCGTACATGATATGCACGAGTAGAACAGAAATGAGTTGTGGGCGGTGATGGTCATACTGCTTACCACCAACGTCTTATTTTGATTCGGCGGCATTGTGGGATGAAGCGGCCCGGACCAACCTTACATGTCCACGTACATGAGACCGGTTCCACCGACTGACATGCAACTTGTTTTGCATAAATGTGGCTGGCGGGTTTCTGTTTCTCCTACTTTAGTTGAATCTATATTGACTACGGCCGGTCCTTGAAGAAGGTTAAAATAGCAAACTTCATAATCACCGTTGTGGTTTTTGCGTAGTTAAGAACGGTTCTTGCTAGAAGCCCGTAGCAGCCACGTAAAATTTGCAACAACAAAGTAGAGGACGTCTAAATTGTTTTGGCAGGGCATGTTGTGATGTGATATGGTCAAGATATGATGTGATATATGTTGATGTATGAGATGATCATGTTTTGTAATATCGACAACCGGCAGGAGCCTTAGGGTTGTCTCTTATTTATTGTATGAAATGCAATCACCATGTAATTGCTTTACTTTATCGCTATGCGTTGGCAATAGTTGTAGAAGCAATAGTTGGCCAGACGACCCCGACGCAACGATGGAGATCAAGGTGTCGAGCCGGTGACGATGGAGATCATGATGATGCTTTGGAGATGCAGATCAAAAGCTCAAGATGATGATGGCCATATCATGTCACATATTTTGATTGCATGTGATGTTTATCCTTTATGCATCTTATTTTGCTTAGAACGGCGGTAGCATTATAAGATGATCCCTTCACTAAATTTCAAGATAAAAGTGTTCTCCCCGAGTATGCACCGTTGCCAAAGTTCGTCGTTTCGAAGCACCTCGTGATGATCGGGTGTGATAGACTCTATGTTCACATACAATGGGTGTAAGACAGTTTTGCACATGCAGAATACTTGGGTTAAACTTGACGAGCCTAGCATGTACAGACATGGTCTCGGAACACTGGAGATCGAAAGGTCGAATGTGAGTCATATAGTAGATATGATCAACATAGAGATGTTCACCATTGATAACTACCCCATCTCACGTGATGATCAAACATGGGTTAGTTGATTTGGATCATGTATCACTTAGATAACTTGAGGGATGTTTACTTAAGTGGGAGTTCATTAGTAATTTGATTAATTGAACTTAAAATTATAATGAACTTAGTCTTAATAGTTTTGCATATCTATGTTGTAGATCAATGGCACGAGCTACCGTTCCCCTGAATTTTAATGCGTTCCTAGAGAAAACTAAGTTGAAAGATGATGGTAGCAATAATGCGGACTGGGTCCATGATCTGAGGATTATCCTCATTGCTGCCCAGAACAATTATGTCCTTGATGCATCGCTAGGTGACAGACCTGCTGCAGGAGCTGATGCAGATGTTATGAACGTTTGGCAAGCTTGATCTGATGACTACTTGATAGTTTAGTGCGCCTTGCTTTACGGCTTAGAATCAGGGCTTCGAAGATGTTTTGAACGTCATGGAACATATGAGATGTTCCAAGAGCTGAAATTGGTGTTTCAGACTCATGCCCGTGTTGAGAGGTACGAGACCTCTGACAAGTACTTTGCCTACAAGATGGAGGGGAATAGCTCAGCCAGTGAGCATGTGCTCAGAATGTCTGGGTACTACAATCGCTTGAATAAAGTGGGAGTTAATCTTCCAGATAAGATAGTGATTGACAGATTTCTCCAGTCACTTTCACCAAGCTACTAGAGCTTCGTGATGAACTATAATATGCAAGGGATGAAGAAAACAATTCCCAAGCTCTTCGAGATGCTGAAATCGGCGGAGGTAGAAATCAAGAAAGAGCATTAAGTGTTGATGGTTAACAAGACCACCAGTTTTAAGAAAAAGGGCAAGGGAAAGAAAGGGAACTTCAAGAAGAACGACAAGCAAGTTGTCACTACCGTGAAGAAACCCAAAGCTGGACCCAAGCCTGAAACTGAGTGCTTCTACTGCAATGGAAATGGTCACTGGAAGCAGAACTGCCCCAAATATTTGGCGGATAAGAAGGATGGCAAAGTGAACAAAGGTATATTTGATATACATGTTATTGATGTGTTCCTTGCTAGTGCTCGTAGTAGCGCCTGGGTATTTGATACCGGTTCAGTTGCTAAGATTAGTAACTCGAAATAGGAGTTGCAGAATAAACGGAGACTAGTTAAGGGCGAGGTGACGATGTGTGTTGGAAGTGTTTCCAAGATTGATATGATCACCATCGCACACTCCCTCTACATTCGGGATTAGTGTTGAGCCTAAATAAATGTTATTTGGTGTGTGCGTTGAGCATGAACATGATTAGATCATGTTTATTGCAATACAGTTATTCATTTAAGTCAGAGAATAATTGGTGTTCTGTTTACATGAATAAAACCTTCTATGGTCATACACCCAATGTAAATGACTTACTGAATCTCGATCGTAGTGATACTATATTCATAATATTGATGTCAAAAGATGCAAAGTTGATAATGATAGTGCAACATACTTGTGGCACTGCCGTTTAGGTCATATTGGTGTAAAGCACATGAAGAAACTCCATGCAGATAGACTTTTGGAATCACTTGATTATGAATCATTTGATACTTGCGAACCATGCCTCATGGGCAAGATGACTAAAACTCCGTTCTCCGGAACAATGGAGCGAGCTAATGACTTATTGGAAATAATACATACCGATGTATGCGGTCCGATGAGTGTTGAAGCACGCGGTGGGTATCGTTATTTTCTACACTTCACAGATGATTTGAGTAGGTATGGGTATATCTACTTGATGAAACATAAGTCTAAAATATTTGAAAAGATTCAAAGAATTTCAAAATGAAGTGGAGAATCATCATAACAAGAAAATAAAGTTTCTACGATCAGATCGCGGAGGCGAATATTTGAGTTACTAGTTTGGCCTTCATTTAAAACAATGTGGAATAGTTTCACAAGTCACGCCACCTGGAACACAACAACGTAATGGTGTGTCCGGACATTGTAAACGTACTTTATTAGATATGGTGCATTCTATGATATCTCTTACCGATTTACCACTATCGTTTTGGGGTTATGCATTAGAGACAGCCGCATTCATGTTAAAAGGGCACCGTCTAAATCCGTTGAGACGACACCGTATGAACTATGGTTTGGCAAGAAACCTAAGTTGTCATTTCTTAAAGTTTGGGGATGCGACGCTTATGTCAAAAGGCTTCAGCCTGATAAGCTCGAACCCAAAGCGGAGAAGTGCATCTTCATAGGATACCCGGTAGAAACTATTGGGTATACCTTCTACCACAGATCCAAAGGCAAAATCTTTGTTGCTAAGAATGGGTCCTTTCTAGAAGAGTTTCTCTTGAAAGAAGTGAGTGGGAGGAAAGTAGAACTTGATGAGGTAGTGGTACCTGCTCTCGAATTGGAAAGTAGTACATCATGGAAAACCACTCCCATGATGCCTACACCAACTAGAGAGGAAGCTAATGATGATGATCATGAAACTTCAGATCAAGTTACTACTGGACCTCGTAGGTCGACCAAAACATGTTCTACACCAGAGTGGTACGGTAATCCTGTCCTGGAAGTCATGTTGTTGGACAACGGCGAACCTACGAACTATGAAGAAGCTATGACAAGCCCAGATTCCGAAAAATGGCTTGAGGCCATGAAATCTGAGATAGGATCCATGTATGAGAACAAAGTGTGGACTTTGGTGGATTTGCCCGATGATCGGCAAGCCATTGAGAATAAATGGATCTTCAAGAGGAAGACAGACGCCGATGGTAATGTCACTGTCTACAAAGATCGACTTGTCGCAAAAACATTTTCGACAAATTCAAAGGGTTGACAATGATGAAACTTTCTCACCCATAGCGATGCTTAAGTCTGTCCGAATCATGTTAGCAATTGCCGCATTTTATGAAATCTGGCAAATGGACGTCAAAACTGCATTCCTTAACGGATTTCTTAAAGAAGAGTTGTATATGATGCAACCAGAAGGTTTTTCAATCCTAAAGGTGCTAACAAAGTGTACAAGCTCGAGCGATCCATCTATGGACTGGTGCAAGCATCTCGGAGTTGGAATATATGCTTTCATGAGGTGATCAAAGCATATGGTTTTATACAGACTTACGATGAAGCATGTATTTACAAGAAAGTGAGTGGGAGCTCTGTAACATTTCTGATATTATATGTGAATGACATATTATTGATTGGAAATGATATAGAATTTCTGGATAGCATAAAAGGATACTTGAATAAGAATTTTTCAATGAAAAACCTTGGTGAAGCTACTTACATATTGGGCATCAAGATCTATAGGGATAGATCGAGACGCTTAATAGGACTTTCACAAAGCACATACCTTGGCAAAAGTTTTGAAAAAGTTCAAAATGGATCAGTCAAAGAAAGGGTTCTTGCCTGTGTTGCAAGGTGTGAAGTTGAGTAAGACTCAAAGCCCGACCACGGCAGAAGATAGAGAAAGAATGAAAGTCATTCCCTATGCCTCAGCCATAGGTTCTATAATGTATGCCATGCTATGTACCGGACCTGATGTGTGCCTTGCCATAACTTTGGCAAGGGGGTACAATACTGATCCAGGAGTAGATCACTCGACAGCAGTCAAAATTATCCTTAGGTACCTAAAGAGGACTAAGGAAATGTTTATCGGTTATGGAGGTGATAAAGAGTTCGTCGTAAAGAGTTACGTCGATGCAAGATTTGACACCGATCCGGATGACTCTGAGTCTCAATCTGGATACGTATTGAAAGTGGGAACAATTAGCTAGAGAAGCTCCATGCAGAGCATTGTGGACATAGAAATTTGCAAAATACATACGGATCTGAATATGACAGCCCCGTTGACTAAACCTCTCTCACAAGCAAAACATGATCACACCTTAGTACTCTTTGGGTATTAATCACATGGCGATGTGAACTAGATTATTGACTCTAGTGCAAGTGGGAGACTGATGGAAATATGCCCTAGAGGCAACAATAAAATGGTTATTATTATATTTCCTAAATCATGATAAAGGTTTATTATTCATGCTAGAATTGTATTGACCAGAAACTTAAATACATGTGTGGATACATAAATAAATACTGTGTCCCTAGTGAGCCTCTACTAGACTAGCTCGTTGATCAAAGATGGTTAAGGTTTCCTAGCCATAGACATGAGTTGTCATTTGATAACGGGATCACATCATTAGGAGAATGATGTGATGGACAAGACCCATCCGTTAGCTTAGCATATGATCGTTCAGTTTATTGCTACTGCTTTCTTAATGTCAAATACATGTTCCTTCGACCATGAGATCATGCAACTCCCGGATACCGGAGGAATACCTTGTGTGCTATCAAACATCACAACATAACTGGGTGATCATAAAGATGCTCTACAGGTATCTCTGAAGGTGTCTGTTGAGTTGGCGTGAATCGAGATTGGGATTTGTCACTCCGTGTATCGGAGAGGTATCTCTGGGCCCCCTCGGTAATACAGCATCACAAGAAGCTTGCAAGCAAAGTGACTAAGGAGTTAGTTATAGGATGATGTATTACGGAATGAGTAAAGAGACTTTCCGGTAACGAGATTGAACTAGGTATGAAGATACCGACGATCGAATCTCGGGCAAGTAACATATGGACAGACAAAGGGAATTACGTATGTTGTCATAAAGGTTCGACCGATAAAGATCTTCGTAGAATATGTAGGAACCAATATGGGCATCCAGGTCCCGCTATTGGTTATTGCCCGTAGAGGCGTCTCGGTCATGTCTACATCATTCTCGAACCCGTAGGGTCCGCATGCCTAACGTTCGTTGACGATATAGTATTATATGAGTTATGTATGTTGGTGACCGAATGTTATTCGGAGTCCCGGATGAGATCACGGACATGACGAGGAGCTCTGAAATGGTCCGGAGGTAAAGATTGACATATGGGATAGTAGTGTTTGATCTTCGGAAGGGTTCCAGAATTCACCGGAAGGGGTTTCGGATGTTTCCCGAAACGTTCTGGTGCGAGAACACTTTATTTGGGCCAAGGGATAAAGCCCACGAGGTTTTTGGAAAGTGCAAAAGGAAGTTTTGCGAAGGCCAGGGGCCAGACACCAGGGACCCTGGCGTCTGGGTCCAGACGCCGGGAACCCTGGCGTCTGGTCCTGGAGATCGAGAAGGACTCTTGCCTTTCGGGCAAAACCAACTTTGAGGAGGCTTTTACTCCAAGTTTTGACCCCAGGGCTCAACATATAAATAGAGGGGCAGGGATAGCACCCAAGACAGATCAAGATTCACCAAGCCGTGTGCCGGCAACCCCGTCCCCTCTAGTTTATCCTCCGTCATAGTTTCCGTTGTGCTTGGCGAAGCCCTGCGGAGATTGTTCTTCACCAACACCGTCACCACGCCATCGTGCTGCCGGAACTTATCTACTACTTCGCCCCTCTTGCTGGATCAAGAAGGCGAGGACGTCATCGAGCTGAACGTGTGCTGAACATGGAGGTGCCGTACGTTCGGTACTTGATCAGGACGGATCGTGAAGGTGTACGACTACATCAACCGCGTTGATAAACGCTTCCGCTTAGCGATCTTCAAGGGTATGAAGATGCTCTCCCCCTCTCGTAGCTATGCATCTCCATGGATTGATCTTGCGTATGAGTAGAAAAGTTTTGTTTTCCATGCAACGTTCCCCAACATAGAGTAATGATAAAATATTTATGGAATAGTTTCATTAGTATTTGAAATAGTTTTGAGAGGAACCGGAAGCGTTTCTGGGTCATCGGAAGGGCTTTGGGGTTTACCGGGTAATACCAATAAATTATATATCAGTAGAAATAGTTTCTGAGAATGTTAAATTAATATGTAAAGGATCTAAATGTGATTAGGAGGCTTTTATATTTAATTATATATCAATGGTCTTAAAAAGGCCAAGTGGTGGAAAGGATATTGGGCCACTTGGGCCCAATAGGAGGTGGTGTGTGACGACCCCAGCTTAATCGTGCACTAATCATACACGCAAATGCACACGATCAAGCCTAAGGACTCACTTGAAGATATCACAACACAACTCTAAAACATAAATAAATTCATACAAGCTTAATATTACAAGCCAGGCCCTCGAGGGCTCGAATACATAGCTCGATGGCATACAAGTGTCAGCGGAAGCGTCAGATATCTGGGTACAGATATATCACAGAACAGAGAGATAAGCCTTCACAGAGGCGGGGCAAAATAAAAACTACGATCGAAAAGGTGTGGGCCTACTGCCCTGGACCCTCCGATCCTACTCCTGGTCGTCAGACGGCTCCTCGTAGTAGTAGTACTCTCCGGGCTGGTAGTAGTAGTGGTCGTCGACGGGGACATCTGGCTCCGGGGCTCCGTCGTATGGATGCGACAAAGGGGTAAAGGAGGAAAAAGGAAAATAAAGCAAACGTGAGTACTCATCCGAAGTACTCAGCAAGCAAGGATCTACACTACATATGCAACATTTTCAAAGGGGGGGCTGTATATGTGGACTGGGCTGCAGAATTGCCAGAATAGAGGGGGAAAGCCTAGTCCTATCGAAGACTAGCATCTTCAGCATCTTCAACGGTCTCACAGCATTAGAAGAGAGCAGACCAACATAATGTAAATTATAGCAGTAATGTCATCAACCTCGGCTGGGGATTCTTCCTCGACTCCCTACGAGAAAGCAATCCCAGAGCCGTACTAACCAGTTCTCATCACATGTTCTAGTTGTACCGATCGGGATACAACTCCGAGTGTCCGTTACCGTAGGACAGGCTATCGATAGAAGTTTCTTCCCTGCAGGGGTGCACCAACTTACCCACCACGCTCGCTTAACTCCGGCCGGACACACTTTTCTGGGTCATGCCCGGCCTCGGCTAAGCAACACGCCGCAACCCGACCAAATACTTAACAGAGAGGTCAGCACACCAGACTAACCTATGCCCCCAGGGGTCTTGGGCCATCGCCCCGGACGCTCCTGCACGTTGCGTACACCGCCGGTGAGCAGACCTAGCAACCCCTTATACAAGCGCGGTTGCGTTCCCAGTCCAACCGAGCGTGTGCCGCTCAGTTGCTGACGTCTATTAAGCTTCGGCTGAAGTATACGACGCAGAACGCCCATACTATGCCCACGTGATGGTTAGTGCTATCAGGCCAGAGGCCCCTCGGATCAAATATCCAAATCGTAGTGGATTAGGAGCGCGCGGAAACGAGCAGAGACTCACGATCGATGTGACCCCGTCGCCCCGTCTCGAGGACTTGCGGCAAGTGCTAAGAATGCCCGGCCACGCCTCGTAGTTATCTCGCGGGCACCTCTCAGGTCAACCCGACTCCACATCACTTCGCATTTATGCTCGCGTGGGTACCCCTCAGGGCCGACCCGTCTTTAGTATCAAAGTTCAGTAATCAGTCATAGTATCCAAAGTCTCCGTGTGTCTGACACCAAGGGGGAACCCTGAGGAATCACCCTCGAAGGAGTCCCACCTGATGTTCTCGTCAAGGTGAACGAAGGAGGTATCACCCTCGAGGTCCACACTTGAACAGTTGCACGATGATGTCGTTATCGGGGGTGGTGTAGGAGGAATCACCCTCGCTTACCACGACCGATTAACTAACCTGCAAGGTTATCATCAAAGTGCTGACGAGGTATCATCCTCGGCACTCGATAGTAACCCAGCAGTGTCGAGCATCTTAGGGGAAGTGACGTGCGGTGCCAGGTTCTAATCTTCGATCCCGTTGCTCGGGTCTTCTGAGAGTCCAGCGGGGCAGTCGGGACAAGTGGGTCTCTGATCAGGCTCTACCCATCCTATCTAAACAGTTTAGGATAACAGGCAGGTATCAACAGTAGGCTACAATTAAACAGGCTATGCAACAGATATAGGATGGTAATAGCAGCAGTAACATCTAATGCAAGCATAAGAGGGAAGAGAATAGGTGATATCGGAATGCTCAAAATGGGGGTGCTTGCCTGTCTGCTCGACGGCAAGGGCAGGGTCGTCGGGGACGTAGTCGTGCTCCGGAGCGGCGTCTGCCTCAGGAGCTACGGCAACGTCTGGGTCTACCGAAAGAGAAGAGGGGGAGGAAACAAGTAAATATAATGCAAACAGATGCAACACAGTGCGTGCGATGCTATGATGCAGTGCAGGGTTGCCTAAATATGATTCTAAGTCATTTTAGTTATTTTTAGAACTAACCGGGGTTTTATTAACCGATGTGTGTGCACTATTCATCTGCCGGATTCGGGTCCGGAGTTACGAGTTCTTCTACGTAGGGGGTTCCGACAAGGAAACAGACGGCACGATCAGACTCGTCTCGTCGTTCTGAGCAACTTTCATGTTTTAACTTTTTCGATCTGAGCTACGGTTTAAAAGTTATTAATTTTCGAAGTTTAAATGATTATCTAAAATTATATTTATTTACAGAAATGAATTATGACATCAGCATGACGTCGCTGTGATGTCAGCGGTCAACAGGCGCTGACCAGAGTCAATCCTGACATGTGGGACCCACATGTCAGTCTCTGTTAGACTAATAGTGAATTAATTAAACTAACAGGGTTAATTAGGGGGTGGACCCCACATGTTAGTGGGTCATTAGTCTAATTAATTAGTTTTTATTTATTAAACATTTTAGCTAATTAACTGAGCTGTGGGGCCCGCGTGTCAGTGACACGGCGCCGCCACGTCAGCGCATTGACTGGTCAAACCAGTCAACGGGGCCGGCGGGGCCCACTGGCAGCGTCACTGGGGTGGCCCCAGGCCTGCCAGCGTGGCGGCGGCCGGCGGCTCATCGCCGGTGGCGTAAAACGCAGCGGCGCGGCTCGGGCTTCGCCGGAAAATGGCTACAGGGGGCCATTTCGCGCGCGCCCGGGTTCGTTCGAACGGGCAGCTCAACCCGCGTCCAACCGTGATGGTCGGAGCGGCTGGGGTGGCCGGAATCACGCCGGCGTCGAGCCGCGGCGGCGATATGGTTCGGTCGCAGTGGGGAACACGGCTACGGCGCGAGTGCGGGCGCGCAATCTAGCTAGGCCAGTGCAGCAGCTCTCCAGGAGCCCGACTGAGCCACTGGCTTGAGCTGACGAAGCTCGGGTGCGCGTTAATGGCTACGGCGGCGGCGGTCAGAACGCAGCACGGCGGCGAGCTAGCTGGTGAGCACGCGCGGCCGGACGGAGAAAGGAAGGTGGGAGGAGGAGCTTACGGAGCGGCACACGGAGGCCCTCGGGTGAACGGGAGCGCAGAGGGAGGCCGGCGGCGGCGGGATTCGGCGGCGTTCAGGAAGGAGAGGGGCGGCTCTATCTGCTCGTCGTGGAGCTCCCCTGCTCCATCCAGTGGCACCAGAGGTTGGGGAAGACGACGGCAGAGCTCCTCGACACGCTCAGTGGACACGGGGACGCCGGTGGCCGCGGGGACGACGGAGTTGCAGCGGCGAACGCGCTCGGCTGCGCGGATCTGGGGAGGGGAAGAGGGCGGAGCGAGCGAGAGAGGGAGAGGGAGAGTGATCGAGGGAGCCAGGGGGAGTGGTGGAGCTCGACCTTATCCCCTCCTCGCCTCCCTGTATCGTCGGCGCCATTGGCGTGTCGGCGCGCGGACGGTGCGCGCGCGCTCGACCAGAGGGAGGTTGACAGCGCGAGGGAGAGAGATGAGGTGGGCCTGCTGGGCCGGGGTTCGGGGCACTGTGCACTAAGGCCCAGTGCACAGTGCCTCGTTTTTATTTTTTCTGTTTCTGTTTCTCTTTTTCTTTTATTCTTTTCTGTTTTGTATTAGTTAGGGCTCTTTTGCATTTTTGTAAGGTATGAGAGTTGTCCCCAATATTACAATGCAATATTCCCTTCCACCGAAAATTGGTTTGGGCATAGTTAGATTTCATTTGAATTTAATATAATTTTAAATGGATTTAGTATTGCTGTTTTGGTGCTGTTTCAATTTGTTTAAGTCATTTAATTTGTCCAAGTGCTACTGGTGTTATTTTTATGTGTGCTCTTGGAATATTTGCTAATTAGTGAACATTTTTCCAAAGGTGTTTGAGCAAGCTTATTTTGCACTTTTGAATTTGAGTTGATTTTCAGAATTGAATTTGAATTGGATCCTTAACCCATGTGACTTGGTACTGCAAATGGTCATGACTTGGCAAGATTAACAGAGTGTCACAGAGCTCATTACAAGGGGGTGTTACAAGTTCTCCTCCTCTAAAAGAAATTCTCGTCCCGAGAATTTAGGAGGTAGAAGGAAAGAGGTCGGGATATTCTTCCCGAAGATGATCCTCACGTTCCCAAGTGGCTTCATCTTCAGTGTGATTCGACCACTGCACTTTCAGAACTTGGTCGTCTTCTGACGAGTTCGATGTTCAGCTTCGTCGAGAATGCGGATGGGATGCCCTTTATAAGATAAGTCATCTTGCAGTTGGAGCATCTCGTGATCCACTGCGCGGTGTGGGGATTCTTTGAAGCATTTACGGAGTTGTGACACGTGGAAGACATCATGGATATGGGAGAATTGTGGTGGCAACTCCAATTTATAAGCCACCTGTCCACGTCTGGCAACAATGCGGAAGGGACCAATATAGCGAGGAGCTAGCTTGCCCTTGATTCCGAAACGACGGGTGCCTTTCATAGGAGTGACACGAAGATAAGCATGATCACCTGGTTGATATGTCAGACCCCATCGTTTGCGATCATAATTGCTCTTCTGGCGGTCCTGAGCTGCTTTGAGATTCTCCCTGACAATTCTGACTTGTTCTTCGGCATGCTGAATAATGTCCGGTCCAACAAGAGGTCGTTCCCCAGTTTCTGACCAATTCAGAGGGGTTCGACACTTACGTCCATAAAGCACTTCGAAGGGGGCCATTTTCAAGCTGGCTTGATAGCTGTTGTTATAAGAGAACTCGGCATACGGGAGAGATTCCTCCCATTTCTTTCTGAAGGATATAACACAGGCTCGAAGCATGTCTTCAAGCACTTGATTAACGTGCTCAACTTGGCCTTGGGATTGGGGATGATAAGCTGAACTCCATGTAATGTGAGTTCCCATAGCTTCTTGGAAACTTTCCCAGAACTTGGACGTGAAAAGACCACCACGGTCTGAACTTATCTCCTTCGGAATACCATGGAGTGAAACAGTTCTAGAGATGTAGAGTTCTGCTAACTGGCTAGCAGTAATAGTCTCCTTGACAGGTAGGAAATGAGCAACCTTGGAAAGTTGATCGACGACGACAAGAATAGCGTCGTGACCTTTCTGAGACTTGGGAAGACCAGTAATGAAATCCATCTGCACTTTATCCCACTTCCATAGAGGAATAGGGAGTGGTTGAAGAATTCCAGCAGGTTTCTGATGTTCTGCCTTCACGCGACGACATACGTCGCATTCGACAACGTATCGAGCAATGTCCTGCTTCATTCTGGACCACCAGTACCTCTGTCGGAGATCGCGATACATCTTGGTGCTACCCGGATGGATAGACAGCGGTGTATCATGAGCCTCCTTCATGACCTTGTCAGTCATCAGCTCGAAGCGAGGTACTACAATGCGGTCTCGAAAATATAATGTTCCATCTTCAGCAACTGAGAAATCCCGGTACTTATCAAGGTGAAGCTCTTTCTTCATCAAGTCAATTTCAGCATCTTTGGCTTGCGCTTCCTTAACAGCCTTCTGAAGGTCTGGCTGTACCACAAGGTTATTAAGAGAACCTTGGGGAACAATTCACAGATTCAGCTGATTTAATTCTGCATAGAGACGAGGTTGAGCTCGCCTAACCATGAGGTTGTTACAATATGACTTGCGGCTCAGGGCATCGGCCATCATGTTAGCCTTGCCCGGGGTATATGAAATACCGCAGTCATAGTCTGTAATTGTTTCTAACCATCGTTGCTGACGAAGATTAAGATCCGGTTGGGTGAACAAGTATTTCAGACTTTGGTGATCGGTATAAATCTCACACCGATTACCCAGAAGGTAATGACGCCATAACTTTAATGCATAGATCACTGCAGCAAGTTCAAGATCATGCACTGGATAATTTTCTTCATGCGGACGCAATTGACGTGAAGCATACGCAATCACTCTTCGTTCTTGCATTAGGACACAGCCTAATCCCTGACGAGAGGCATCGCAGTATATGACAAAGTCCTTGCGAGAATCAGGAGGAGCAAGCACTGGAGCAGAAGTAAGCTTGTCCTTGAGGGTCTGGAAACTTTCCTGACATTTGTCTGTCCACTCAAACTTAATGCCTTTGTGGAGCAGATTAGTCAAGGGCTTGGCGATCTTGGAGAAGTTCTCGACGAATCAGCGACAATAACTGGCTAGACCGAGGAAGCTTCGGACTTGCTTGGCATTCTTCGGAGGAGTCCAGTCAAGGATAGCCTGAACACGCTCTGGGTTAACGGTAATACCGTCCTTGGAAATCACATGTCCAAGGTAGGTTACTTCGGAAAGCCAGAATTCACATTTGGAGTACTTGGCATATAACTTGTGCTCTCGAAGCCTCTCTAGAACAAGGCGAAGATGCTCGGCATGTTCTTCCTTATTCTTCGAATATACTAGGATATCGTCCAGATATACCACGACGAAGTTGTCGAGGTAGTCCATGAATATGTAATTCATTAAGCGGGAGAACGTAGCCGGAGCATTCGTTAGGCCAAATGACATGACGGTGTACTCATAGGAGCCATATCGAGTAACGAAGGCGGTCTTTGGAATATCCTCTTCTCAGACACGGATCTGGTGATAACCCAACCTCAAGTCGAGTTTTGAGAACACCGAAGATCGATCAACTTGCTGGATCCTACTCTCCGTGTGCACTCTGATGCAGAATCCGGTCTTATCGAATGACAACTCGGAGCATAATACAACTCGGAGAGAAAGGTTAAACAAAACAATGGAAAGGAAAATGATTATCAGACTAATCACATCAATATCAGGGAAATCGCATAGAATCCAGCTCTTCGGGTGGATAGAATTTACGAGATCCTAAGTGTCGGTGTTAGTAAAAAATTTAACCCGAATAGAAGAGAGATCAGAGTCCCAGAGTATAGGTCGAGGAGTAAAAGATCCTAATACCACCCAGTTGGCGATGTGGGCCCATAAGCCACACAGCCAAGTTAGTAAAACATTTTTGACCACTAGACTCAACTTCGGCCAAAGAGTTGGAAAGGGGGATTCCTAGAGGCAGTCGGCTCTGATACCAACCTGTGACGACCCCAGCTTAATCGTGCACTAATCATACACGCAAATGCACACGATCAAGCCTAATGACTCATTTGAAGATATCACAACACAACTCTAAAACATAAATAAATTCATACAAGCTTAATATTACAAGCCAGGGCCTCGAGGGCTCGAATACATAGCTCGATGGCATACAAGTGTCAGCGGAAGCGTCAGATATCTGGGTACAGATATATCACAGAACAGAGAGATAAGCCTTCACAGAGGCGGGGCAAAATAAAAACTACGATCGAAAAGGCATGGGCCTCCTGCCCTGGACCCTCCGATCCTACTCCTGGTCGTCAGATGGCTCCTCGTAGTAGTAGTACTCTCCGGGCTAGTAGTAGTAGTGGTCGTCGACGGGGACATCTGGCTCCGGGGCTCCGTCGTCTGGATGCGACAAAGGGGTAAAGGGGGAAAAAGAAAAATAAAGCAAACGTGAGTACTCATCCGAAGTACTCAGCAAGCAAGGATCTACACTACATATGCAACATTTTCAAAGGGGGGGTTGTATATGTGGACTGGGCTGCAGAATTGCCAGAATAGAGGGGGAAAGCCTAGTCCTATCGAAGACTAGCATCTTCAGCATCTTCAACGGTCTCACAGCATTAGAAGAGAGCAGACCAACATAATGTAAAGTATAGCAGTAATGTCATCAACCTCGGCCGGGGATTCTTCCTCGACTCCCTGCGAGAAAGCAATCCCAGAGCCGTACTAACCAGTTCTCATCACATGTTCTAGTTGTACCGATCGGGATACAACTCCGAGTGTCCGTTACCGTAGGACAGGCTATCGATAGAAGTTTCTTCCCTGCAGGGGTGCACCAACTTACCAACCACGCTCGCTTAACTCCGGCCGGACACACTTTTCTGGGTCATGCCCGGCCTCGGCTAAGCAACACGCCTCAACCCGACCAAATACTTAACAGAGAGGTCAGCACGCCGGACTAACCTATGCCCCCAGGGGTCTTGGGCCATCGCCCCGGACGCTCCTGCACGTTGCGTACACCGCCGGTGAGCAGACCTAGCAACCCCTTATACAAGCGCGGCTGCGTTCCCAGTCCAACCCAGCGTGTGCCGCTCAGTTGCTGACGTCTATTAAGCTTCGGCTGAAGTATACGACGCAGAACGCCCATACTATGCCCACGTGATGGTTAGTGCTATCAGGCCAGAGGCCCCTCGGATCAAATATCCAAATCGTAGTGGATTAGGAGCGCGCGGAAACGAGCAGAGACTCACGATCGATGTGACCCCGTCGCCCCGTCTCGAGGACTTGCGGCAAGGGCTAAGAATGCCCGGCCACGCCTCGTAGTTACCTCGCGGGCACCTCTCAGGTCAACCCGACTCCACATCACTTCGCATTTATGCTCGCGCGGGTACCCCTTAGGGCCGACCCATCTTTAGTATCAAAGTTCAGTAATCAGCCATAGTATCCAAAGTCTCCGTGTGTCTGACACCAAGGGGGAACCCTGAGGAATCACCCTCGAAGGAGTCCCACCTGATGGTCTCGTCAAGGTGAACAAAGGAGGTATCACCCTCGAGGTCCACACTTGAACAGTTGCACGACGATGTCGTTATCGGGGGTGGTGTAGGAGGAATCAACCTCGCTTACCACGACCGATTAACTAACCTGCAAGGTTATCATCAAAGTGCTAACGAGGTATCACCCTCGGCACTCGATAGTAACCCAGCAGTGTCGAGCATCTTAGGAGAAGTGACGTGCGGTGCCAGGTTCTAATCTTCGATCCCGTTGCTCGGGTCTTCTGAGAGTCCAGTGGGGCAGTCGGGACAAGTTGGTCTCTGATCAGGCTCTACCCATCCTATCTAAACAGTTTAGGATAACAGGCAGGTATCAACAGTAGGCTACAATTAAACAGGCTATGCAACAGATATAGGATGGTAATAGCAGCAGTAACATCTAATGCAAGCATAAGAGGGAAGAGAATAGGTGATATCGGAATGCTCAAAATGGGGGTGCTTGCCTGTCTGCTCGACGGCAAGGGCAGGGTCGTCGGGGACGTAGTCGTGCTCCGGAGCGGCGTCTGCCTCAGGAGCTACGGCAACGTCTGGGTCTACTGAAAGAGAAGAGGGGGAGGAAACAAGTAAATATAATGCAAACAGATGCAACACAGTGCGTGCGATGCTATGATGCAGTGCAGGGTTGCCTAAATATGATTCTAAGTCATTTTAGTTATTTTTAGAACTAACCGGGGTTTTATTAACCGATGTGTGTGCACTATTCATCTGCCGGATTCGGGTCCGGAGTTACGAGTTCTTCTACGTAGGGGGTTCCGACAAGGAAACAGACGGCACGATCAGACTCGTCTCGTCGTTCTGAGCAACTTTCATGTTTTAACTTTTTCGATCTGAGCTACGGTTTAAAAGTTATTAATTTTCGAAGTTTAAATGATTATCTGAAATTATATTTATTTACAGAAATGAATTATGACATCAGCATGACGTCGCTGTGATGTCAGCGGTCAACAGGCGCTGACCAGAGTCAATCCTGACATATGTAACCCACATGTCAGTCTCTGTTAGACTAACAGTGAATTAATTAAACTAACAGGGTTAATTAGAGGGTGGACCCCACATGTTAGTGGGTCATTAGTCTAATTAATTAGTTTTTATTTATTAAACATTTTAGCTAATTAACTGAGCTGTGGGGCCCGCGTGTCAGTGACACGGCGCCGCCACGTCAGCGCGTTGACTGGTCAAACCAGTCAACGGGGCCGGCGGGGCCCACTGGCAGCGTCACTGGGGTGGCCCCAGGCCTGCCAGCGTGGCGGCGGCTGGCGGCTCATCGCCGGTGGCGTAAAACGCGGCGGCGCGGCTCGGGCTTCGCCGGAAAATGGCTACAGGGGGCCATTTCGCGCGCGCCTGGGTTCGTTCGAACGGGCAGCTCAACCCACGTCCAACCGTGACGGTCGGAGCGGCTGGGGTGGCCGAAATCACGCCGGCGTCAAGCCGCGGCGGCGATACGGTTCGGTCGCAGTGGGGAACACGGCTACGGCGCGAGCGCGGGCGCGCAATCTAGCTAGGCCAGTGCAGCAGCTCTCCAGGAGCCCGACTGAGCCACTGGCTCGAGCTGACGAAGCTCGGGTGTGCGTTAATGGCTACGGCGGCGGCGGTCAGAACGCAGCACGGCGGCGAGCTAGCTGGTGAGCACGCGCGGCCGGACGGAGAAAGGAAGGTGGGAGGAGGAGCTTACGGAGCGGCACACGGAGGCCCTCGGGTGAACGGGAGCGCAGAGGGAGGCCGGCGGCGACGGGATTCGGCGGCGTTCAGGAAGGAGAAGGGCGGCTCGATCTGCTCGTCGTGGAGCTCCCCTGCTCCATCCAGTGGCACCAGAGGTTGGGGAAGACGACGGCAGAGCTCCTCGACAAGCTCAGTGGACATGGGGCCGCCGGTGGCCGCGGGGACGACGGAGTTGCAGCGGCGAACGCACTCGGCTGCGCGGATCTGCGGAGGGGAAGAGGGCGGAGCGAGCGAGAGTGGGAGAGTGATCGAGGGAGCCAGGGGGAGTGGTGGAGCTTGACCTTATCCCCTCCTCGCCTCCCTGTATCGTCGGCGCCGTCGGCGTGTCGGCGCGCGCGCGCTCGACCAGACGGAGGTTGACAGCGCGAGGGAGAGAGATGAGGTGGGCCTCCTGGGCTGGGGTTCGGGGGCACTGTGCACTAAGGCCCAGTGCACAGTGCCTCGTTTTTATTTTTTCTGTTTCTGTTTCTCTTTTTCTTTTATTCTTTTCTGTTTTGTATTAGTTAGGGCTCTTTTGCATTTTTGTAAGGTATGAGAGTTGTCCCCAATATTACAATGCAATATTCCCTTCCACCAAAAATTGGTTTGGGCATAGTTAGATTTCATTTGAATTTAATATAATTTTAAATGGATTTAGTATTGCTGTTTTGGTGTTGTTTCAATTTGTTTAAGTCATTTAATTTGTCCAAGTGCTACTGGTGTTATTTTTATGTGTGCTCTTGGAATATTTGCTAATTAGTGAACATTTTTCCAAAGGTGTTTGAGCAAACTTATTTTGCACTTTTGAATTTGAGTTGATTTTCAGAATTGAATTTGAATTGGATCCTTAACCCATGTGACTTGGTACTGCAAATGGTCATGACTTGGCAAGATTAACAGAGTGTCACAGAGCTCATTACAAGGGGGTGTTACATGGCGCTCCCTTCCCCCTTGTAGAAGGAAGGGAGCCGAATTGGAGGGTGTTTCCCCCTCCTCATGGCCGGCCATGGGGGGAAACCTTTCCCCTTGTGTGGCGCCCCCTCCCCCTCCTACAACCTATATATACTAAAGTGTTTGACACTTATGGAGACACAAGTTTATGGAGCCTCCTCTAGCTCTCTAGTTCTAGTTCTAGTTTATCCAATTAGAGCTAGATCTAGATCCTCTCTAATCCTCATAATTAGAAACCCCAGTGTGGTTCAAATCTCCTCCCTTTAATTCTCCAGTGACGATTAGCTCTGGACGGTGAAGCACTGTCGGATCGTGAAGACCGTACGCTTGCAAACCGTGGAGAGGTCGTGCTTTCGGTCTTCCGTTCGAGGGATCATTCATGAACGGTTCGAGGGACTTCAAGTGTGATCTATGCTGACTCATATTCTTCCACTGCAACTCGGAGTCGGTAATGATCTGATCCAAACCGTTATTCTATCTTCATAGTGTTCCTGGTTGATTGTAGGGCGATTTTTTTGTTTTCTACTACGTTTCCCAACACTCCGGTATGTGCTGCTACTTGTCATAGTGTTGGGCTTTCCCCGAAGAGGAAGCGGTGAAGTAGTATAGTAGCAGATAGTATTTCCCATAATTAAGAACAAAGGTTTATCAAACCAATAGGAGACACCACGCAAACTAGATAAGCGGTACCTGCACACACACAAAGCAAATGCTTGCACGGAACAAAGGCAAGAGGGTTGTCAATCCCCTTGTTCCCGCCAGTTGCAAGGATTAAATCAGATAGGGGTAGATATATAAAATAAAATAAAAACAACGAGCAAATTTAGGGTTTTAGGAAATATGGAGAATGGATCCGGGGGCCATAGGTTCACTAGAGGCATTTCTCTCATGAGCATAGCAACGGTGGGTAAACAAACTGATGTTGGGCAATTGACAGAATAGCGCATAGCTATGATTATCATTCTTCATGGCATGATTCATATATAGGCATTATGTCAATTCTAAGTAGACCGTTAAACTTACTGACGCCTACTACTATTACTCCACCCCAAGACAGCTATCGACCATGCATCTCAAAGTATTAAGTTCATGACAAACAGAGTAATGCTTTAAGAAAGATGACATAGTGTAGACAAAGTAAGACTAGTTAATATGTTAGAACCCCATCGTTTTATCCTTATTAGCAATAATACAATACGTGCCTTGCAACTCCTCCCGTCACAGAGTAAGGAAACCGCAAGGTTGAACCTACTACCAAGCACCACTCCCACTGAAGATAAATCAGTCTACTTGGCCAAAGAAGATGGATAGATCGGAGAGAAATACAAGGCTGTCAAATCACACATAAATAGATCTCAAAAGGATTCAAATACTTTTAAATGGATAATCTTATCATAAACTCACAATTCATCTGACCCAACAAACACACCGCGAGAATTACATCGAATAGATCTCCAAAGAGATTATTGCATTGAAGATCAAAAAGAGAGATAGAAAGCCATCTAGCTACTGCTATGGACCCGTAGGTTCTGTAGGAACTACTCACACATCACCCCCTCAGGCAGAGTACCGGAAAAGGCCATCAGATGGGATCATCGAAGAGCAGAGGCTTGCGGTGGCGATAAAATTGTTTCGGGTCTCACTTTGGGGGTATTGGAATATTAGGGAATTTATAGGCTATAGATTAGGTCAAATGGAGCCATGTGGGCCCTACAAGTGCTGATGGCGCGGCCACCACCCTGCGGCCCGCCCCTTGAGCATTTAGCTCCCTCGTGCATCTTCTGGTCTATGTCCCGAAGCTTATAGGGTCTCTTCTAGTCAAAAAAATCACCGTAAAGTTCCATCTTGTTTGGACTTCGTTTGGTATGGTTTTTCTACGAAACAAAGAAATAGGCAAAAAATAGAAACTGGCACTGAGCAGTAAGGTAATAGTTTAGTTCAAAAAATGATATAAAATGGCATATAAAAGATACAAGATTGCTAATATAATAGCATGAAACAATAAAAAAAATTAGGTACGTTGAAGACGTATCACGTACCACCTGGGAAAAAAACCTCATTGATTTGGAAAAACGAGTCCTGCAATTTTATCTTATTCCTAAATTTTTTCGATGACTTATACACACACTTTTAATAAAATTACAGAGTAGCGGGGTCGAACTTGCAGATTGTTGCGCGACTGCCTCTTCAGGCGTGATAAAAATTATTACCTTGGCTCCGCTTGCACATTGGCAAGATATGGCTTCAGGGGTTGTCCGTGTCTGATGGCTCTCGAGTTGTATACTTCATCAATTTATTAGGGGTCATCCCACCTAGATTTGATTTTACCTGCGAACATCTTTAAGCGAGTGAATAGCATAAAACTACCACAATTCGTGTTAGGGTTCTAAAAAACTACCATAAATTTATTTGTGACTGATAACTACCAGAATCGGCGTCGGCTGTTTCAAAAAACCCAAATCGCCGAGTGCTTTGCACTTGATCGCGATTATGATAGGCCGGGCCCGCACCTAAACAAACCGTCTGTTTGACCGTTTGTTTGACCGTTAACTGACATGTGGGGCCCACATGTCAGTGTCTCTTACACTCTAATAATAATATCTCAAAATATATGGCCTAATTGTTTTACAGAATAGTCCCTGTAAGTTTTTAAAAAAAGCAATCGGGTCCCTATAAGTTTAAAAAAAGCAATCGGGTCCCTGGGGGAAGCCGCATTCGCCACGAGGAATGGCACCGGCGGCTCTGCGGCGTCCAGGTCGCGCGCAACAGCGTAGCTGGCGGTGGAGTAGCTCGAGGCGCCGGCGGCTCGGCGGTGGCAGGTCGCGGGAAGTGGCGTGGCCCGCGGTGGAGCAGCTCGACGCGTCGGCGGCCGGGTCGTGGGCAGCAGCGTGGTCGGTGGTGGAGAAGCTCGACGGGCCGGTCGATGGCGGCGCCGGCTCGAGGTGGTGGCGGTGTGGCCGGCCTCGGAGGGGAGACGGGGCTCGTCGGGCCCGTGCACCTCCTTCATGGCGGCGGTGTGGCTGACCTCGGCGCCGGCTCAAGGTGGTGGCGCCGGCGCGGAGGCGGGGCTCCTCCAGATGGGCGATGGGCTCGGTCCAGGTGGAGTCCTTGCCGGCCGCGCCTGCTGCTCCTTGCTGGCCGCACCTGCTTCTCCCTGCTGCTCCCTACTGCTATTCTTTGCCGGTCGCCGTTGTTGCTGCTCCCTGCCGGCTGGCAGAGAGAGAGAGAGAGAGGCAAGGGAGAGAAGGAGGAGGAGGAGGAAGAGATAACTGCCATGTGGGCCCTACATGTCAGTTAACGGTCAAACAAACAGTCAAACAGACGGTTCGTTTAGGTGCGGGCCCGACCTGTCATAAACCGATTTAATTTCTTAGCCATGGGTGTTTTGGGTTTTTTGAAACAGTCGACGTTAACTCTGGTAGTTATCAGTCACAACCAAATTTGTGGTAGTTTTTTGGAACCCTAACACGAATTGTGGTAGTTTTATGCTATTCACTCTCTTTAAGCAGGAATTGTAAAGGATAACCTTGTCTCCAGCACGAAACTACCATTTCTGGATTTTTCTTGTCATGCCAAAGCTTTTTTTTAAATACGGTGCACCTCCATGGCCAACCACGACCAAACCCGGTCCAAGTGGGCCTGCTCGACAGACACCTCCGACTGCAGTAGTAGAACCACCACTGCTACAACCTAGTTCCTTCCTCCGCTGCCGCAACCTCAAGCAACTACAAGATTGGTCTCCTACCTCTACAGTGAGACCCTACCTTTTCCCAAGATGTTTCCGCGAGAAAACAACCTCGCCGCCACTTTTTTTTTTTTTTTGGAAAAGGAGGAAAGCCCACCGCCCGTCGCCACTGTTACCGCATAGGCTTTATCAATCGGTGTCCATGGGGGCGGTGAGGGGAGGGGACCGTGATAGAGTGGAGAATTGTCTAGGGTCACCGCCCATGTCGCTCTAGTTAGAGCGGAGCAATGCCGAAGGCTCGGGGTTTTACGAAAGAAAAATAATAGAAGTGTGATTTTACGAATTTTGATTTGACTTCATAATATAGTACCTAGTGTATTGCGAAAAACAGATCAATGGAGTCTATTCTTGGTATATTTTATTTGGAACTGAAAAATAAACATTATTTGCTTGACAAAACAAAAACCTTGCTTTATCCATGTGCGACGTTTTGATTTAATTAGACACATTTTTATTAATCATCGATCATCATATCAAACTAGCTACTCCGTAGATTTCATTGACTTGGCTCATGATACCGTTAGTTGTAGTTGGATTTTGGTGTAAAGTTGTTCAGATCACATAGAAAGTTTTGGGGCTGTCCTGGTTACCAAACTTTTTAACTTTCTATCCAATACTCATACAAATAGAAAGAAGACCAGGTCAATAAAATAAGTATGCACATGTCTTTTATCGCTTGGTTTTCTCTAATTAACTGAGCAGCTCTATTCGATACATGTACAATAATTTAATATATTTATAAGTGTTCAATTCCTTAAATTGTGTGTGTGTGTGTGTGTGTGTGTGTGTGTTACCTTCGATCATGAGTTGATCAGCAACTAGCAAGCAATGAGAACCGGAATGATGTGAGGGCACCCAAATTTGATTCATCCTTATGTGGGATGGATTTGGTGTTGCCCTAACATTAGTAGGTGAGGACTGCGCATGGCGCAGTGGTTGGAGTTGCCGGTGGGCACTCCATCCGCCCGAGTTCGATCCCCGTAGGGGACGAATTCCGGTGTCTCACCTCGCGGCACTGTTCATTAGGAACAGTGTTCGCGGTACTGTTCACTATGAACAGTACTAATAACTTTCGCAGGTACCTCTCGACGTCTTCGAGCCATAGGTGAGGATGACGTGCCCGTCGTTCCCGGAGTCCAGGACTTCGGAAGTCTCACAAGACGGTTGGGAGATATAGGTTGTAGGTCTTGTTTAGGCGCATAGTCGGGGGTGTGTGAGTTGTGGTGTGCGTGTGTGTGGTGTGTGTGTCTGTGCGTTCGAACAGATACTACAGCTTGTATTCTCAGTTGAGGCTCAAAAAAAAAAACATTAGTAGGCGGTATCATACTTAGCACAAGCACATGTATTGTAATGCATGCCTACGCCCCAGTGTTGATCGACATCATAATTCCTATTGATCATGCTTCTGGAAATAATCAATAGGATGATAGTGGCTAAGGCTAACGGATGCCATTAGTCCCTTATCAGTTTGGTGCATGCATGCTCTGTCGACGCTGACAGCACGAATTTCTAGGTAGGACACGAATGGTAATCAAGAGATTAATGAGATCGATCGGCCGGTTTGCGTTGCACTTGGCATATGAAGTGAAATTTACTGGACTGTGATGTGAAATTGCTAGCTAGATATAGCTAGGTAGCTATGCTGAGGTGGTTGTGATACTCACATCAAATCAAACTTCTACATCTCAAAAATCTTCCACAGAATTGATGGATGTGCAGTGCGATCTTTTACCAGAGAAATCTAGTGCAATGATACAAAGGATTGATCATCATACCTGGACAACTGTACGGCTCTACATACTGAGTAACTTGTTCATCTGTCGATTGGGCAGCATGGTCCTATAGACAGCTGAAAGCACACACGGTGTGGTACCATTGGTAAGAACATACACTTTGACCGCAGCAAAACCCAACTTAACCACACAGATGAAAAGCATTTTACCACATGCTATAACACCCTATGCATGTCCCCACCCCGGCTAAAAAGTCCAGCCTGCCGTAGGGTGGGTACTCATGCATGCATTTGACTTGTCTCAAGGTTTTTCACGCACCCAAAATAATAAAGGGCATGTGCAATGCAAGAGGACTATACGTGAGCACTTAAATAGAAAGAGACATAACATCATTAGCACATGTGATAACTTAGTCAATTTTTTCAGGAGTCTAATGCAAGTCTATTTTGAACCCTCAATTGAGCCTCAGTTATGGTACTTGAACCCTAAAGTGTTATCGGTTTTAGATGGTGTTTTGCAAAAAAAAATAAAAAAAATTGCATTTGGAACAAGCTGAGCCAATTAATTCATGCAGTTTCCTAATTAGATAACGTAAAAAAAAACTATTGCCTTCAGATCTCATGCCACCTGGTACCCAAAAATAAGGCACATTTCCTAGAAAATTACAAAGTTAGAACTCATGCCATGGCCCAAAAATGATCGTATATAGCACACCACCTTGACAGTTTGGCGCAAGCACATCCATGTCGAGGCATAAACGCTCCAACAATATTTGCAGTCGTCGACTATCCGTGACCATAAATTCTCCAACAATATTTGCAGTCGTCGACTATCCCCGACCATTCCCGCAAAAAAAAAAGAGACTATCCCCGACCATTAGCTTCTTGAATCTTGACCTTCGACCGCTGAAGCATAGATAGACCAAGACTGCAAACGATGGAATGACAAGAAGATAGCCAAATTAACCAAGTCGTCGCACTTCCTCTCACTAAATTTAGGGCGTGCGCAACCACCGATTAAAACCTGTAACCAATTAATGTGCAAATTAGCGTGCCAAGAGAAAGTATCTAGCGGAAACCAAATTGTGAAAACTCCATGGAAAATGTATCAAAGAGTTATCAAAAATTATCAAACAAAATAACAAATACAATATGTATATATATTTTTTCTAGAGCTAGAGCTAGGTCCGTTCAAAAGTGGACGTGTACAACTGCTGGCCATTAGCCCATCACCACAGTCCATGGTTCCCAACGAGCTATAGGTAAGGTACAGTGGATCTATCATGCCAATGGCTCGAAGACAAAGAGACAAAGCTACGGCTAAGCTCATTCTGTTCCTTTTGTACTGCACTCTACAGTACGCAGTGCCGGGAGAATGAGATCGAGTAGCAAAGAAGGGTCCGTGACGTCAGCAGTGGGGCCGGGCGGGTCCCACAGGCGCTCATTCCCCTCGCCCACGCGCGACGGAAAGGAAAGGCTCCTCCCTTTTTTATACTCGCCACCTTCTCCCCGTCCTTTCTCCATTCTCTCATCCTGCCTGTATATACCTGCGAGCCCTCCTCGCCTCTCCTCCACCGCACCTCGACGATCTCATCAACCTGTTCATTCTTCTTCTTCTTCTTCCCTACATACACAAGCTATAGCCTGCTCTCGCCGATGATCAAGAAGATATAGTACATCGACCCAAGCTAGCTAGGAGAAGAGATCGAGGTCTGATCGATCTCTGTGATCTAGAGCACGTAGTTGATCATCTGAGGTGAGTGTGCATACATATCAAGCTACTGATTGATCAATCCAGCTACTTTGCGTGTTCATAGTTCGTCGATCTCCAATCTTTGTTTCTTCTTTTCATAATTTTGGTGGCGGTATACGTACTGATGTGTGTGGTGTCTTTAATTACCCTCTCTTCCCTGGCCACTTTCCTCTTCACTTGGGGCTAATCGATTTTCTTCGTATTCGTTTTCATATCATATGCATATGTCGTCCAAGGTATACACATATCTCGCTGCAATGGGTCTTGGTATTTATGGATCCAAAAGCTTCAACATATATCATGGGTGTTGATCTTCAAAAAACTGCATTCTGGTCGGAAGGAACGCGGGGTATTTGAGCAAGGCAATTAAATATTACTGAATTTGCACATACATGCTATTTGGAATTTCTGAGGTACTTCCATGTGCTTAGTATTGCACAATTTCACAATACATATGTTGCTCCCTAAATTATACCCATAGTTTTCCCATCATCAACTGAAGTTTTTACAATTTTTCCTACAACTTGTCACTTCCGAAGATTATTTGTCACACTAAAACTAATATACTCTCAGAACCAATAGATCCGGCCGTAGAGTTACGAGGTATGCAGCCAGTACACTAGTTCCAATTGTCCGTGGTTGCAATCTTGGTGTCTAAGTCCCCCCCCCCCCCCCCCCCCCCCCCCCCCCCCCCCCCCCCCCCCCCCACCCCCCCCCCCCCCCCCCCTCCTCCCTTTCTAGATCCTTGAGCATACAAGGTGGTCTAATTGATGCGCAAACATATATGTTTACTGAACCAGAATTTAGTATATATATTGTACAGTCTGTATGCATTGACCATGATATACCTGTTCTTTTTCTCTTGAATGAGAAATAGATATTCTGTTAGCATGGTTAGTCACTCTTGAGGTGTATATATGGATTGAGGGCATACTAATGATCCAAGAAAAAAAACATGTGTTTTAAATAAAAAAAATCTTATGATAAACTAAAATTGGTCTTTATATAGCATACATTTCAAATTGGAATTGGAGAATGTTTCCTTGCGTTAATGCAAGTGCATAAAATTTCCAAACATTCCATCTATGGAAAGTGTGCCAACATTTTGATTCAACCAAACATCCCTTTGTTTATTGTTAATGCTAAATAGAAATGTATAGAAGGATACACCTCGCCTTTTAAATTCAAATATGCATACCTAAAAATTTCACAACATATATAGCTTGACAACTTATCATAATCATGTACAGAATGAAACTCATTTTTTTCACATTGAAAGGGATGACAAATCATTTTTCAGCATACACACAAGCATTTAACCACACATCTAGCACACTTTCAAACATGAATCATTGCACATACTTAAGGCAGCAACACACCCATCTTTGCTCCGGAACCTAACATAGATTCTCTTTAAGGTGGTGAGTGTTAAATTGTTCGAGTTACTTTGCAACATCTAATAATAAGCTAGTATATACATATTTGGCTGGTTGCCACAATTTTCCAAACCTAAATTAGACATGTCTTATGCCGTTAGGCTATTTTTGGTCTTTTATGAGATTAATGATGTGGTAAACCTTTTTTAGAGAAAAAAATGGGGCAAGAATTGGCAACAAAAAAAATCCGAAATTTTGGTAGAGAATAGCAAACTTTTGCTCGGGAACTCTACAACCTAAAGTCCCGCTCGGAACGTAGGGATTTCCACGAGTTCCGAAAACGAATGAAAGTGATCGTATTGAAATTCTTATGTTCCATCCAATTTCTTTCATAGATTGTTTTCTCATTTTTCTTTGTTTTATCTTGATTTGAGAATTGGTTTGTAGCCCGATGTAAGGACTTGGTGGTTGCCTATATGTGTCCTTGCTGAACATGGTTCAACTCTAGTTAGTACTAGTAGCAAATCATGTTATCTCGCAGTCGTTTCAATCTTAACTAAAACTCCACGGGCCTCGTCCCCCGCTCGACTAGTTTTTTCTCAATTCAGAGGGACAGAAAATATAGAAGGAGATCCGGTAGTGATGACCCCTCCTTCCTCTCTGTCTCTCATGCTAATATGCAAGATAGATGCGACAGTGAGTGATGCACCCCACAAGAGGCCAAAGGCGAAACACAGGGAATGATTGATCTCCCTCCCTGGACCTCATTCTTCTTGATCCACCCCACACTAGGGAGGGAAGGTACGTACCATGCGTTCATGCATGCCCTACCTCGCCAGCACAAAGTCTCCCGGCCGGCCGGTAGCCCGGTACGGTGGGCACTGCAGACCACTGTTGAGCCGCAAGTTGCAAGAAGCTGCAACAGCGAATATGAACGCATGATCTGGGCAGCAGAAGGAATTCCTCGACAAAGGGACAGGGCGGTCAGAGGCCGTGCTACGGTGCAAGGGCGGGAGCCAACCGGTGGTCGTGTGCGCCCCCTGGCCGCTGCCGCCTTTTCCTCCGCTCTCTTTGCGTTCGCATGCTTTGGCTATCAGCCGGAGCACTCCACTGTCCACTCCACTCCAGTGAGTGGCTTTTTAGCCGCTTCTCCTTTGCACTTTGCAGGCCTGATCCGAGAAAGAGCCTTCATTACCTCTCCTCCTCCTCGACCTCTCCCTTCGTCTCCGATCCTCACGTTTTTATTCCCGGGCCTGCCTTTTCCTCGATCAATTTCCAGCCCCACAACCTCAGCGTGCCAAGATGTAGTACTGCAATTTTTCCCAATTCGCTTGCGCCCTGGCCTATTGTTTGTGTGCTAGGCTCTGGTTGAGAGCTAGCCATGCATGCATATGCATGCACCATCTTATAGCTAGTTAGTTGTGCTTTGTTGCACTATCTGGTTATTATATAGCAAGTGTTCTTGATCAGAGCAAACTAGCTACTCGTACGACTACTAGCTGGTTTGGATCGAAAGAGGAAGCTAGCCTGTTTTCTATGCACGTCAATTCTGTGGGAACGACTAGATGTCTCCGTCGCTCTCGTTCCTCTGTATTTGCACTAGTCTAGATGTTAAATTGCAAGAAAACCCAAAGCGCAATATATGCAGGTAGCATTTCTTTACAGGCCTCTGGCTCTGCATTGTGCTTGAGTTGTGTGCATTGCATATGAGGGCTTTATGATCAATCGGGATGAGTAGGGAATCATTAACACTTGCTGCTAACTAGCCTATTAGCTATTTTGTCTTAAACAATATATTATGTTGATGTGATATAGTATATCGATATATACACATTTCAGTTTTTTCATTTCACTCATCCCAACTCCCAGTTAAGTTACACCAGACAAGATCGACCACATCCTGCTGCTGCTATAATTCGCTGCTGACTATAGCCCACATGCCCTCTCATTCCACACTCCAACAGTCGACAGTATCATTCACAGGCCTGTAACTTTCCCACGTTTGTCTGAACCCTCCCTGCATGCTGCCTCTTGCATGCCCAGCCTTTGCCCTACGAGTACTAGTATATCATCATACGATAAACTGGAGTGCAGAACCCCAACATGGCTCGATTAAATTTTACCAAAGCACTGAAACCCATACGCTCACTCTCACACTCACACTCACATAGGAATACTATACTATACTTCAGTCTGTATGCTACTCATTCAGTACCGATCCACACCCAACCAACTGTCAACACCACTGTTCCCTTCTGCTGCAACTGAACCTCCCCTATCTGCAGTCACCTTTGCAGTATAAAGAAATGCAGGCTTGCATAGCATCGAATGATTCACGCGAGCACTTGCATGCTTCTTTGTTTACTACTAGTGCCAGTACTACTAGTACTCGCGAGCTATATCATTCGTAGGCCGATCGAGGAGTTGCTGAATTTTATGCACATCCAACCTATGCGCGCAGGTAGTGGTGGTGGTGTTGATCATATGGACTCCATGGAATCATGCGTCCCTCCTGGGTTCAGGTTCCACCCCACCGATGAGGAGCTCGTAGGCTACTACCTCCGCAAGAAGGTGGCCTCCCAGAAGATCGACCTCGATGTCATCCGCGACATCGATCTCTACCGCATCGAGCCATGGGATCTCACAGGTACCTTATCTCTACAACTCTTTTATATATGACCTGACATATGTCATGCATGCACATTGGTTCACAGTTCTTAGTCCTAATTTTTTGCTCAAATCTATCTGAATGTATTGAAGAGCACTGTGGCATCGGGTACGAGGAGCAGAACGAGTGGTACTTCTTCAGCTTCAAGGACCGCAAGTACCCGACGGGGACGAGGACGAACAGGGCGACCATGGCAGGGTTCTGGAAGGCGACGGGGAGGGACAAGGCGGTGCACGAGAGGAGCAGGCTCATCGGCATGAGGAAGACCCTCGTCTTCTACAAGGGCAGGGCGCCCAACGGACAGAAGACCGACTGGATCATGCACGAGTACCGCCTTGAGACTGACGAGAACGCGCCACCACAGGCAAGCTACAAGCTCTCTACTCCTGTTACCATTTCCAACGCTCGTTTTGATCAAGGAAATGTAGAGTGTAAATTAGCTTTCACATTCCCAACCAAATGGTATTTTCAACTAGTTTACCACATTAAGAAGTTGGTAGGTCCACAGCAACTAACCAATATATGAATGTTACTCAAACAGATACTACTCCCTCCATTCCAAATTATTTGAATTTTTATGTGTGTCTTAGGTCAATCTTCTTTAAGTTTGACCAAGTCTAAATATATCAACATTTACGACAAAAATATAGTTTCATTAGATTCATCATATAATATATTTTTATACTATATATGTTGAATGTTGTAGATATTAACTAGCGATCTTTTATAAACTTGGTCAAACTTTAAAAAGTTTGACTTAGATCAATGTTTGAGTTTTTAGTAATTTCGAACGGATTGAGAACTGTATTTAAGATTCTAGCCTACAAATTAACTGATTTTCTTTCTTTCACCTAAAGAAACTATATGAATACAAAAACTAATAAGAAAAAGAACTTGGGTTGGGATACATTTGATAATCAGTAATCGATTTTATAATTTCACATGCAACATATGGTTGTGGACAAATATTGCACTCACTAAAATTGGTGTTTTTTCATGCTTTTCAGAAGGGGAAAATGTGTGATATTTTTTATGTAAAATAAAACACAATTTTTCACTCATGCATGCTACTTGACTTTCTAAGAATGGTTTTTTACTTTTAACACCAATTCTACGACGATTGATTTAAATGCATCCTCAAAATATCGCGTGGTAAGCGTGATAAGCAATTCCAAACCTATAAAAAAATGCATCCTCAAAATATTATCACGAATATATATGTGCTTCGTACTCATGGGGAAAAAAGAATAAGCACATACAAAGGAAAACACATCTTAAATCTTAATGACTTAATATAATCTGATAGACAATGATTTTTATATATTGCTAAAGTAGCACTCACAAGTTTGCCCAGGCGCATGCATGTACTCTAACTCAAGCACAGCACCACTAATGGACCATACAGACAAACACATCACTGGTAGCAAAGCACCGGCAGCAAGATAAGCACCCTTTTCACGAGTCTTCCAAAGTCTTCTACTCTTCCTAGATAAAGCTAGGCATGCAAGACTGCATGCATCCAGTGTTGCCATCCCGACCATGCCACTTGCAAAGACCCTTTTGAAGTTCTCCTTGAGAAATGCATGCGCATGCTGCATGCATGTACTGGTCTAGGGTTTCCCAATGTGAACATTCTAGCACGCTCGTGCCATTGTTTACATGCTGTCTGCACCTAGCTAGGACTAGCACTACTCATGAAATGCATTGTACAATGCCACAATCACTAGCAGAGAAAACCAAAGTTTCAGGACTCTACTACACAGTGGAGAGATAGCTAACTTTAGTGGATTCCTTTCACTTGCAAATTAATATTTTCAGAAGCTTGCAGATCTCTTTCACATCAGCTAACTTGGTAGTGTCCATATGTGTGTATACAGGAAGAAGGATGGGTGGTGTGCAGGGCGTTCAAGAAGCGGACGGCGTACCCGAACCGGGGCATGATGGAGAGATGGGGCTCAAACTACTCCTACAACGAGGTCAATGCCATGTCCGGCGCGCCGTTCCGGGACCCGAACATGGCGTCGACGTATGCGGCCACGCAGATTGGCAGGGGTGCGAGCTTCAAGGAGGAGGCGGAGCAGCTGGACGGCGCCGCCGCCCTGCTGCGGTACACCTCCAGCCACCTCGTCGAGCTGCCGCAGCTCGAGAGCCCGTCCGCCCCGCTCCCGCGGAAGAAGGCCAGGGCGCCCGAGGAGGAGGAGGATGCCGCCTCCGGTGGCAGTAGGCGTCGACCTCGCAAGCACGCGCAGGCCGACAATGCGGCCACCACGGACTGGAGGGCGCTGGACAAATTCGTAGCGTCGCAGCTCAGCCCCGGCGGCGAGTGCGCCGCTCTGGAGACAACCGCGGCGACCACGGCGGCTGCGGCTGCCGGTGCGAGCTCGCAGGCACAGGCGCAGCTGGACCGCGACGAAGACGATATGGCCGCATTTCTGTTCCTCAACAGCGACGGAAGGGATGAGATGGAGAGGTGGACGGGGCTGCTCGGCTCGGCCGGTGCCGGCGTCGACAGCGACCTTGGGATCTGCGTGTTTGATAAATGATGAAGAAAGGGCCGTGTCGATCGTACGGGATGCGTGGATTATCCATGATATATGGTTATTATAGCTGAAAGTTCATAATTTGTTGTCCCTTTTCTTCTCTACTTCTTCTTTTATATATGTCCCCAAATGTGATGTTGTAACTTTATATATCTGTGAGTTTCAAAAAAAAAAACTTTATATATCTGTGCCTGTGCAGTCATAAGATGCGTGACATCGCTATGTGCTTGATATCAGCATTCGTGTTTTTATGCTTTTCATATGATTGGTAACCACTAGTAGAAAACAGGGCTTTGGTCTAGGCTCGATAAGGGCATTAATCCCGGTTCTCTTACGAACCGGGACCAAAGGGTGCATCAGTCCCGGTTCGTGAGGCCAGGGCGCCGGCCGGGCCTCGGGGGCCATTGGTCCCGGTTCGTGTAACCCTTTTGGTCCTGGTTCCAGACACGAACCGGGCCCAATGGGCCTCGCTCCTGGCACAGCACCTTTAGTCCCGGTTGATGGCTGGAACCGGGACTAAAGGTCAGTCTTCTGTCCCGGTTCTGGCCACCAACCGGGACTAAAGAGATGCCTATATATACCCTCGCCCCTGCCCACCCTCTCCTCTGTTTTTTGGCCATGTGGGAGGTGTGCATGCGCTGCTCTGTTCTCCCTTCTATGTATGCACATGTGGTGTTCGATGAAATGCCCGAGCCACACTTAAGCTTTCTCCTCTCCAAGCTCGACCTCCAAGCTCCATTTTCCTCAAGATTTGTTTAGGTTTGGCAGTCCGTCCCGTCCCGTCCCCGTCCTCACCGCCGTCGATCGCCCGCGCCGATCTCGTCGCCGGCACCACCGTGGTGAGCCTCTTGTTCTTATCTTCTTTATAAAAGAAAAAACATTCTTACTTGTATGATTTAGATAGATACTTGTATAATTTTCTTACTTTTATTATTGTTTATTATTATATAGTGCTATGGTTTTGGTATCCGCCCCCGTCGGCCCTCGTCCTGTCTATGATTCGGATGTGGTATATTATCTTTTATAACTATTTGTTTCATTTAGTGTTTATGACAATTATGCCGACCAACGTGACATAGATGTTTTTATCTAGGAGGTATGTGAACCGGAAATTTCAACCGACCCTCTTGTCGAGAGGTTAAATTTAGTTGAAAAAAAACAATTACTTGAAGAAAAAATTGAAAAGAATTGAGGAGGAGAAGATGGAATTGGAGTTGCATGTTGCGGATGTCGTCGATAATCACAAGATCAAGATGGATATAATGCGCTTGAAGATTAGAAAGATTAGAAAATATGCCATTGATACTGAGGCTTGGTATCATTATGCCGTTGGATCAGTTGTTACCTTAGTTGCGATTATGATCGCATTTGTTGTTGCATTGAAATGTTTTACGTAGTTTCAATGTATGTTTTAATTAGATGCTCTAGAGAGCTATATGTTGTTCAATGAGAACTATGTATGAATTTTATGTATTTATTTTTTCAGTAATAACATTTGATCACTACTGTACTTTGGTTTTAATGTGATGATGAACTTGTATTAATTTGGTCATTTCTCTATTCATGATGTTTTGTAATGGTTTTTGATACACTTAATTATATAATGCACGCAGATGAACCGGCAATGGATGTACGGTGACACACGCACCTCCGAGTACATTGAGGGCCTGCATAATTTTCTCGAAGTGGCTGAGGCAAACAAACAGAATGGTTTTATGTATTGTCCATGCCCTATCTGTGGGAATACGAAGGATTACTCTGACTCGAAAACCCTTCACGTCCACCTGCTTGAGAAGGGTTTCAAGCCACACTATAATGTTTGGACCAAGCACGGAGAAAGAGGGGTTATGATGGAAGACAACGAAGAAGAAGAGGATGATGACAACTATCCCCCTGAATACGGTGATACTGCAACGGGGGAATCTGAAGATGAAGAGGAACCAGACGATGTGCCCGATGATGATCTTCGCCGGGTCATTGTTGATGCAAAGAGACAATGCCAAAGTGAAAGGGAGAAGTTGAAGTTCGATCGCATGTTAGAGGATCACAAAAAAGGGTTGTACCCAAATTACGAAGATGACAACACAAAGCTCGGTACCACACTGGAATTGCTGCAATGGAAGGCAGACAATGGTGTATCTGACAACGGATTTGGAAAGCTACTGAAAATAATGAAGAAGAAGCTTTCAAAGGATAACGAATTGCCCGACAGTACGTATGAAGCAAAGAAGGTTCTATGCCCTCTAGGATTGAAGGTGCAGAAGATACATGCATGCCCTAATGACTGCATCCTCTACCGCGGTGAGTACGAGGATTTGAACGCATGCCCGGTATACGGTGCATTGCGGTATAAGATCAGACGAGATGACCCTAGTGATGTTGAGGGCGAGCGCCCCAGGAAGAGGGTTCCTGCCAAGGTGATGTGGTATGCTCCTATAATACCATGGTTGAAACGTCTGTTCAGGAACAAAGAGCATGCCAAGTTGATGCGATGGCACAAAGAGGACCGTAAGAAAGACAGGAAGTTGAGAGCACCCGCTGACGTGTCGCAGTGGAGAAAAATCAAGAGAAGATGGGGGGACTTTGCAGGTGACGCAAGGAACGTATTGTTTGGTTTAAGCGCAGATGGCATTAATCCTTTTGGGGAGCAGAGCAGCAATCATAGCACCTGGCCCGTGACTCTATGTATCTATAACCTTCCTCCTTGGTTGTGCGTGAAGCGGAAGTTCATTATGATGCCAGTGCTCATCCAAGGCCCTAAGCAACCCGGCAACGACAATGATGTGTACCTAAGGCCATTAGTTGAAGAACTTTTACAGCTATGGAATGGAAAAGGTGTACGTGTGTGGGATGAGCACAATCAGGAGGAATTTGACCTACATGCGTTGCTGCTTGTAACCATCAATGATTGGCCTGCTCTCAGCAACCTTTCAGGACTGACAAACAAAGGATACCACGCATGCACGCACTGTTTAAATGACACCGAAAGTATATATTTGGACAAATGCAGGAAGAATGTGTACCTGGAACATCGTCGATTTCTTCCGACCAACCATCAATGTCGAAAGAAAGGCAAGCATTTCAAAGGTGAGGCAAATCACCGGAAGAAGCCCGCCTTCCGTACTTGTGATCACATACTTGATATGGTCAATGATTTACAAGTAATCTTTGGAAAGGGTCCTGGCGGACTATTTGTTCCGAATGACGCTGAGGGACGCGCACCCATGTGGAAGAAGAAATCTATGTTTTGGGACCTACCCTATTGGAAAGACCTAGAGGTCCGCTCTGCAATCGACGTGATGCACGTGACGAAGAATCTTTGCGTGAACCTGCTAGGCTTCTTGGGCGTGTATGGGAAGACAAAAGATACACCGGAGGCACGGGAGGACCAGCAACGTGTGCACGAAAAAGACAGTATGCATCCAAAGCAGTATCAAGGTCCTGCTAGCTACGCTCTTATCAAAGAAGAGAAGGAAATCTTCTTTGAATGCCTGCTCAGTATGAAGGTCCCGTCTGGCTTCTCGTCCAATATAAAGGGAATAATAAATATCCCAGAGAAAAAGTTCCAGAACCTAAAGTCTCATGACTGCCACGTGATTATGACGCAACTGCTTCCGGTTGCATTGAGGGGGCTTCTACCGGAAAACATTCGATTAGCCATTGTGAAGCTATGTGCATTCCTCAATGCAATCTCTCAGAAGGTAATCAATCCAGAAATCCTACCAAGGTTAAAGAATGATTTGGTGCAATGTCTTGTCAGTTTCGAGCTGGTGTTCCCACCATCCTTCTTCAATATCATGACGCACGTCCTGGTTCATCTAGTCGACGAGATTGCCATTCTGGGCCCTATATTTCTACACAATATGTTCCCCTTTGAGAGGTTCATGGGAGTCTTAAAGAAATATGTCCGTAACCGTGCTAGGCCAGAAGGAAGCATCTCCACGGGCCATCAAATAGAGGAGGTCATTGGGTTTTGTGTTGACTTCATTCCTGACATTAAGCCGATTGGTCTCCCTCAATCGCGGTATGAGGGGAGACTGACTGGAAAAGGCACGCTAGGAGCGGACTCAATAATATGTAGGGACGGGTATTCTTGGGCTCAAGCACACTACACAGTTCTACAGAATTCTACCTTGGTGACCCCGTATGTCAATGAAGACAAGAATATTCTGCGCTCCAAACACCCGGACCAGTGTGACGACTGGATTACATGTGAACACATCAGGACTTTCGGCAGTTGGTTGCAAACACATCTCATGGGTGACAAAATTGTTGGAGATGAGCTGTACTCGTTGGCTAGGGGACCATCTTCGACTGTATTGACTTACAAAGGGTACGAGATAAATGGGAATACATTTTACACGATCGCCCAAGATCAAAAGAGCACCAACCAAAACAGTGGTGTCCGCTTTGATGCAGCAACCAAGAGGGCAAAGGGCACACATTATGGTTACATAGTGGACATATGGGAACTTGACTATGGACATGATTTTAAGGTCCCTTTGTTTCGGTGCAAATGGGTCAATCTGTCAGGAGGCGGGGTACAGGTAGACCCACAGTACGGAATGACAACAGTGGATCTGAACAATCTTGGGTACACAGACGAACCATTCGCCCTAGCCAATGATGTGGCACAGGTTTTCTATGTGAAGGACATGTCTACCAAACCGAGAAAAAGAAAAGATAAGGAAGCGAATACATCATACGATGAGCCAAAGCGCCACATAGTTCTTTCAGGAAAAAGAGACATCGTGGGAGTGAAGCGCAAGACAGACATGTCTGAAGATTATGAAAAGTTTCATGAAATTCCTCCCTTCAAAGTGAAGGCTGGCCCAAGCACCCCGTTAAACGATGAAGATTATCCATGGTTACGGTGCAATAAGCAAGGGACACACGCGAAGAAAAAGTGAAGACTTTCTCTCCACAACTATTCTGATGATGGCTCTGATGATGGATTTGATTACGCGAAGAAATGAAATCCCTTTGTAGTAGATGAGTTTTCGTCCGAAACCCTGATACTTCGAAATAGATTGTCCAGTTTGTACATGAAGTGCATCTAGTTTTTTCCGTAACCCTCTCAACTTTTTAGCACATGCTATGTGGTTGAAATGATGATACCATGCCAACTTTCAACCTTTTTAGAGTTCATTTGTAGTGCTTTTCAATTTCAGGGTCATTCAGCTAAAAAATCAGTAAATGCATGAAAAATACAAATGAAGTCAGAAAGGGTTGACAATTGATGATGTGGCTTTGAATGGTGCATGTTGAACACACAAAAAGTCTGGAGTTGAAATAAGTTAAAAAAAATGAAATGCCTTTGTAACAGATGAGTTTTCGTCCGAAACCGTGATACTTCGAAAGAGAATGTCCATTTTGTACACGAAGTGCATCCAGTTTTTGCCGTAACCCTCTCAACTTTTTAGCACATGTTATGTGGGTGAAATGATGATACCATGCCAACTTTTAACCTTTTTAGAGTTCGTTTGTAGTGCTTTTCAATTTCAAGGCCATTTAGTTAAAAAAATCAGTAAATGCATGAAAAATAGCAAATGAAGTCAGAAATGATTGAAAATTGATGATGTGGCTTTGAATGGTGCATGTTGAACGCACAAAAAGTCTGGAGTTGAAATAAGTTCAAAAAATGAAATCCCTTTGTAACAGATGAGTTTTCGTCCGAAACCGTGATACTTCGAAAGAGATTGTCCATTTTGTACACGAAGTGCATCCAGCTTTGCCGTAACCTCTCAACTTTTAGCACATGCTATGTGGGTGAAATGATGATACATGCCAACTTTCACTTTTCAGAGTTCATTTGTAGTGCTTTTCAATTCAGGGCCATTTAGCTCAAAGAATGAACTAATACAAAAAGAATGAACTAAAAAAAACTCTAATAGCAAAAAGAATGAACTAAAAAGAATCAATTAAATATAATATTCTTCAATAGCAAAAAGAATCAACTAAAAAGAATCAAAATAATATTAACTAAAATTATCAAAGTATTTATTTGTTAAAAAGAATGAACTAAAATATTAACTAAAAAAAATGAACTAAAAAGAATCGACTAAAACATTAACTAAAAAGAATCAACTAAAATATTAACTAAAAAAATGAATTAAAAAGAATCAACTAAAATATTAACTAAAAAGAATGAACTAAAAAGAATCAACTAAAATATTAACTAAAAAGAATGAACTAAAAAGAATCAACTAAAATATTAACTAAAAAGAATTTTCATAAAAAAATGCCGCCTACTAGGCCACCACGGCCTGGATACGACTAGAAACCCATCTGTACATGGGCCAGGATGCAGGCCCACGGGCCCAGCAGGCCCAACAGGGCATTGACAAAGTTTAGGCATGTACTGCCTTCAATAGAGAGGAGTTCGATAGCACTGTCGCAGCGGGGCTTATAAACCAGTGCACACGCCTCTCAACTAGCGAGGTGGGACTAAACATGTGGCTACGGCAGCACCTGCCCTTTGGTCCCGGTTGGTGGCTCCAACCGGGACCAAAGGCATCCTTTGCTCCCGATTGGTGGCACCAACCGGGACGAAAGGCCCCCTTTCGTCCCGGTATGTGTCACCAACCGGGACTAAAGGTCAATGTCCTTTCGTCCCGGTATGTGTCACCAACCGGGACTAAAGGTCAATGCTGAAATTGACTTTTAGTCCCGGTTGGTGACACATACTGGGACGAAAGGGGGCTTTCGTAAGGTTGGGAACAACAGGGGACAAATGCTTTGTGTATATAAGCAGCACTTACGCAGTTTTAGTCTCAGTTTATTGTGATTTTCTACGTAACTCTACTTGAAAACCAAGAGGCCATTGCCAGAAGCTGCTAGGAGAAATACTACACCTGTCCCGTAGACCCGACGAAAACTGAAAACGGTGCCAGAACCCCTAGCGGCGCGAACGGAACTACCTAAACCCCGTGGCCGCAGACACGTTACAGTCCCGAATAGAAGGAGCGAGATCGGTGGGAATATACCGCTTAGTTGTTTTTTGGGTTTGATTGCCTTCGTGTGGTCTGCTCTGTTTTCGTCCTCTCCTCTTTTCTGCTGTAGGCCCCTGATCGAGCCCGCTCCTGTCGCCAATCGGCCCCGTCAACGGCCTCCAGCTCCATCTCGCCGCCCCCAGTGAGCTCACCCCCCCCAAGGTCCCCTGCTCATGGTGGCCGCCGCTGCGTGCTCTTGCCGCCGCCGCCACTGCTCATATGCGTTGCCCTTTTTTATTAGATTTTATTAGATAGATGGATTTGATAGATAGATAGATGGATGCATGTTAGATGGATAGATAGAATATGGATGAAATGTAACAGGTAAAAGTGTGGAAAAAAAAATTCGGTGCACAATTTTTTTTAGGTTTTGTGAAGATGAGATGAGATGAGTGGAAGAGAATTTTTGTGAAGATGAGATGAGATGGAAGAGATGGATAGATAGATATATAGATGTTTGTGAAGAGAGATGAGGTGGAAGAGAATTTTGTTGTGGCAAAGTTATGAAATTTAGTAATTTTGTGGCAAGCTTTTGACTAATTATATGGCAAAGTTGTGGTAATCTTTAGTAATGTTGTGGCAAACTTTAGTAATGCCATGGTAGAATGTTGTGGCCAAACTTCATAAAAAATTGTTTTTTTGCAATGTCAAGTGTTTTTTTGCCATGTCAAGTTTTGTGTAGTTTTACTAGGTTTTTAGATATAATATATATATATATATATATATACTCAATGTGATAGCTAAAATCTTCCATTCTATCCATTCTTCCATTCTACAACTTCGACATGAGGCGGGGGGGGGGGGGGGGAGGGGGGTCGTTAAAACATAACCCCGATAACTTCGACATGAGGGGGGGTGTTAAAACATAACCCCGTTAACTTCGACATGGGGGGGGGTCGTTAAAACAGAACCCTCAATAACTTCGACATGAGGGGGGACGTCGGACAGGCATGAGAGAGGCGGTCCGCAAAGTATCCTCTCTCGAAAGATATATAGGACGACTCATCAGACATGAGGGGGAGGAGTCCTCAACGATGTTTGCCACTAATCCATTGCTCATATGCATATGATTCCTTGTTGTGATATTAAGTCCATGTTTGCCACTATTCCATCTCTCGTGTTTGTATATTGCCATGTTGTAATATTTGTAGAAACTATGGACAGAGACTTAGAAAAAAAAAGAGTTATTGGGGGATATAATCCGCGACGGAGGTGATCCCTTGTCGTTTCTCAACGACGCCGATGGTCAGGAAGGAGAGGATGATGGCTCCGGTGATCCAACAATGGAGGAGGAAGGAGATCATGACGGCTCCGGTGACCGAATGGCGGAGGAAGGAGATCATGATCACGGCTCCGGTGACCGAATGGAGGAGGGAGCCTTAACTGTTGCAAAGTCCGGCGATGTATATCTATATATATTATTATATATATATTATATATATATTATATATATCTATATATATATATATTATATATTAGTATATATTAAGCCTGTGCTGACTTGATGCATTAATTGTTTTGTATGTACATATATTAACGCTTCTTTCTTCTTTTAGCCCTCCGGATCGGGCCAAACTTCGGTAAGGAGACGAGGCCCAAAGAAAAGGTTGCGCCAGGATGAAAGGTTCATGATCACAGAAGTCGCTCGAGATGGCCAACCGATTGCTCCCAAGCGGACCAAGGACACATTTGTACATCAGTGCGGAGTTGTTGTTAGGGATAGCGTCCCGATCAGCATCCAAGAATGGAATAAGAAGAAGGACCCTGAAGTTTCTTATGTCCAGGATAGACTGAAAGATGATCTTTGGACCTCGCTGATGACAAATTTCAGCCTACCGCCAGAGGAGGATCCAAATAACCCAGTTATAGAGCAAAAGGTCAAGGCGTTTGCTCTTAAGAAGATGGCAGAACTATTCAAGAACTGGAAGAAAGAGTTGAACATAAAGTTTGTCGAGAAAGACGAGACTCCAGAATTCATCGGTCGATATGAGAAGATAAGAGATCACTGGCCCGCATTTGTGGCCTACAAGAAATCGGACAAGGGTAAGCAAAGGTCACTGACAAACAAGCAAAATGCTACAAAGAAGAAGTATCACCATACCACGGGGTCAGGTGGCTACAGCAAAACCCGACCGTTGTGGGACAAAGCTGAGCAAGACCTGCTTGCTAAAGGGGTCCAACCAGCGACATTGCACTGGCCAGATTGGGCAAGGACTTGGTTCTTCGGGGTTGGGGGAACTTTGGACCCAGAATCAGGGAAGTGTGTTTGGAGGAACGATCAACTTGCAATACCCGTCATGAAGCTTCAGGAAGCAATCAAGGCAGCGCAGGAAGGGAGGTTCCGGCCCGACAGAGAGAAGGACGAGCTGACAGAGGCCCTCGGGAATCCTGAACACCCTGGACGAACACGAGGCACTTCAGGCTCCGTTCCGTGGGTGCATGGGTTTCCCGACATCGGTGGTTATAGAAGCCGACAGAGAAAGAAGCAAGAGGAAGCAAGCGAAATGCAGAAGATCAATGCAAGATTAGTGAAACTAGAGGAACTTGAGAGGCAGTGAGCTACCGGCCAACCATCTTAGCGGCACGAAGATCCTTCCTTCGACACTGCCCTCGAAGCTACCCCACCATCTCGGCGGAGAAGCAGCGTGGCTTCCACGGAGCTCGTTCAGCCTGATATCATGGCTCCTCGGTACCCCATGGATAGTATCACGGAGGCTGAACATTGTGTGCTAATGGCGAAATGCCAGAACCTTTACTTGAAGGCGGCGGTCGGCTCTGTCGTACCTCCTCAAGCTGAGGGAACTTTTCATTGCCGTCCGATTCCACATGGCTATGCTATTGTCATGGTGGATGAAATAATGGAGGGATTTGAGGGGCTGGAGCTTGACCACCCTACAGATGAAGGGGATATTTTTCTGGAAAATGCTTTAAGGAGTACATGTCTATGGAGAAAGGAGAACATCAAGCTTCCAAACTAGACGCCGCCTCAGCAGACTCAGCTGGATGAGGCCCCTCAGCAGACTCCTCACAGTCCAGCTCAGCTGCCTGAGTCGTCTCTGGCGCGTGAGCTGTCTCCGCTGCCTCAACCGCCGTCTCCGGCGGAGGAGGCCCCTCGGTAGAGTCCTCTTCCTCCTCCGCCTCCTCCGGCGCGTCAGCTGACTCCGCCTCCTCCGGTGCGTCAGCGGACTCCGCCGCCTCAGCAACGGCGGAAGAGAGCCGCCGCCGCTCCGGCGGCTAGCAATACAACAGGCGGGAAGAAATTCAAATTTGGTCCAAGTCTCGAGCCTCTTCCAAAGTTACCATATGAGAGGACTGACGAGCAAAACAAGGACATCGTGGATGCCGAAGTGAGGGCCCATTTTGAACGGAAACGTCCACCTTCGAAGGAAACAGTAGATCCGGTGAAAGCGAAGCGCACTCTGGATGCCCTTAAGCGACCACCACCGCCTCCGCCGCAATCACACTATGATCGCTGTATTGGAATAACATATGGTGAAGCGCGGCGGTCGGGAAGTACTACCAGTGCTGCAAAACGAAGTGGGAAAAAAATTCCTCAGCTCGGCGAACAGGAGAAGCAATCGTGCCCCCTGCTCAAGGTGTCTAGTGATATCACTAATCATCCGGGGCTACTGCCCGGTACCACTCTTGGTGATTACGTGGGTGATGATGTACAATTTGAAACGGCTGAGGTAATAGAGCAATTTAGATACGAGTGATACGTCTCCATCGTATCTACTTTTCCAAACTCTTTTGCCCTTGTTTTGGACTCTAATTTGCATGATTTGAATGGAACTAACCCGGACTGACGCTGTTTTCAGCAGAATTGCCTTGGTGTTATTTTTGTGCAGAAATAAAAGTTCTTGGAATGACCTGAAACTTCACGGAGAATATTTTTGGAATAAATAAAAAATATTGGCAAAAAAATCAACAGAGGGGGACCCACCTACAGTCCACAAGGGTGCAGGGCGCGCCCACCCCCGGGCCCCCTGCCTTGTGGGTCCCTGATACGTCTCCAACGTATCTATAATTTATGAAGTATTCATGCTGTTATATTATCTTTCTTGGATGTTTTACAATCATTTTATAGCAACTTTATATCATTTTTTGGGACTAACCTATTGACACAGTGCCCAGTGTCAGTTGCTATTTTTTGCTTGTTTTTTACATCGCAGGAAATCAATACCAAACGGAGTCCAAACGACGCGAAACTTTTTGTGGATTTTTTATGGACCAAAAGACATCCAATGGGCCAGAGCAGCACCTGGGGGGTGCCCCGAGGGGGGCGCGCCTGGGCCCCCAGGCGCGCCCCGGTGGGTTGTGCCCACCTCGGTGGCCTCCCGCACTGCCTCTTCGCCCTATAAATTGCCAAATATTACAAAAACCCTCGGAAGAAACCCTAGATCAGAAGTTCCGCCGCCGCAAGGCCTCTGTATCCATGAGATCCAATCTAGACCCCGTTCCGGCACCCTGCCGGAGGGGGAGATCATCACCGGTGGCCATCTTCATCATCCTGGCGGTCTCATTGATGAGGAGGGAGTAGTCCACCCTCGGGGCTGAGGGTTTGTACCAGTAGCTATGTGTTTAATCTTTCTCTCTCGTGTTCTTGAGATGTCACGATCTTGATGTATCGCCGGCTTTGTTGATATAGTCGGATCTTATGGTGTTTTCCCCTCTCTATCTTGTTGTGATGAATTGAGTTTTCCCTTTGAGATTTTGTTTTATCGGATTGAATACTTTTATGGATTTGAGAGCACTTGATATATGTCTTGCATACGAATACCCGTGGTGACAATGGGGTATTATATTGATTCACTTGATATATATTTTGGCACTCAACTCGCGGATTCCCGAGGTGACATTGGGGTAATCTATGCATAGGGGTTGATGCATGTTCTTGTCTTTGTTTCTCCGGTAGAAATCTTGGGGCACTCTTTGAGGTTCTTTGTGTTGGATTGAGCATTACGAATCTGAATTAGCTTTGGTGTTATTTTAGTACGAACTCTTGGATAGATCGATCGGAAAGGATAGCTTTGAGGTGGTTTCGTACCCTACAAACAATTTATTCTTATGTTCTCCGCTAGATAGGAACTTTGGAGTGATTCTTCATCGCACGTTGAGGGATGGTTATATGATCCAATTATATTAGCATTGTTGAGAGATTGCACTAGCGAAAGTACGGACCCTAGGCCTTGTTTTCAAGCATTGCAATACCATTTGTGCTCACTTTTGTCACTTGCTACCTTGCTGTTTTTATTTATTCAGATTATAAAAATATATTTCTACCATCCATATTACACTTTTATCACCATCTCTTCGCCGAACTAGTGCACCTATACAATTTGCCATTGTATTGGGTGTGTTGGGGACACAAGAGATTTCTTGTATTTGGTTGCAGGGTTGTTTGAGAGAGACCATCTTCATCCTATGCCTCCCACGGATTGATAAACCTTAGGTCATCCACTTGAGGGAAAATTGCTACTGTCCTACAAAACTCTGCGCTTGGAGGCCCAACACGAGTCTACAAGAATAAAGTTGCGTAGTAGACATCAAGCTCTTTTCTGGCGCCGTTGCCGGGGAGGCTAGGTAAGCGGCACACACATCTCGTCAACGAAGCTCTTTTCTGGTGCCGTTGCCGGGGAGGTGAGTGCATGAAGGTATATCTTAAATCTTGCAATCGAATCTTTTAGCTTCTTGTTTTATCACTAGTTTGGTTCATAAAAGAAAACTACAAAAAAAAAATGGAATTGAGGTTGCATCATATTGTTCATCTTTATAATGTCTTTCTTGAAAATGATGGAAAGGAAAATTGTGCTCAATTGATAGAGGAAGAATTCTATAAAATGTTTGACAATAAATCTTTCAATGATGAGCATGGTTGCAATGTTTTTGGTATGAACTCTTTGAATATCCATGATGCTAATGATATGCAAAGCTACAAGCTTGGGGATGCTATGTTTGATGAAGATGATATTTTTAGTCCCCCAAGTTTTGATGTGCAAATTTGTTATAATGGTAGCATGCCTCCTATTTATGATGATTATGTTGATGAAAGTGAGTTTGGAAGAGTGTCAACTCTAGGTACTAATGATCCCACTATTTTGGAGGGTGTTGAATCTTATTGTGATAATTATGAAAGTGGATTTGGAGAGGTCATGACTTTATTTAGTGATGAATCCACTATTTTGGAAGAGGTTCCAATTGATTATGACAACAAAGTTGCTATCTATGATGATTATGGTGATGACATGGGTGCTATAAAGAATAATGATAACCATGAAACTTGTCATCATAATTTTAATGTTCAATTTGATTATGTCAATCAAGTAGCACATGATAGTTATTTTGTTCAATTTGCTCCCACTACTATTGATGAGAATAAATTTGTTTGTGTGCAGAGTAAGAAATTTTTTATGCTTGTGGATCATGAAAAGAATGCTTTATGTGATGGCTATATTGTTGAATTCATTCATGATGCTACTGAAAATTATTATGAGAGAGGAACATATGCTTGTGGGCTTCTCACTAATATCAAGTTTCCTTTCTATGTGTTGAAAATATTGAAGTTATGCTTGTTTTGCCTTCCTATGCTAGTTGATTCTTGCTCCCATAAATTATTTGCTCACAAAATCCCTATGCATAGGAAGTGGGTTAGACTTAAATGTTCTAGTCATATGCTTCATGATGCTCTCTTTATGTTTCAATTCTTATCTTTTATGCGAGCATCATTGAAATCTTCATGCCTAGCTAAAAGGCACTAAAGAAAAGCGCTTGTTGGGAGACAACCCAACACTTTTAACTACTGTTTTTGTGTGTTCACATGGTTAGGATACTGTATTAATCTTGTTTTATAGCTTTTGTTTCAATAAAGTGCCAAGTAAAGCCTTTGGGATAGTATGAATGATAGTTGACGTGATTCTGTGCAAAAACAGAAACTTTTGCGTCCAGTGCAGAAATTCCTGTCTTTTACTGGAACGTGTAAATATTATGATTTTTTTACAGTTGATGTATATACAAATTTTCTACGTTTTCCTATTTTTTCAGAATTTCTGGAGCTACATAAGTATGACCTTAATTCAGATCTTTACGTACTATTCTGTTTTTGACAGATTCTGTTTGCAATGCATAGTTTGCTTGTTTTATGGTTTCGATGGCTTATATTGCTTAACATAAATTATAGAAATTGTATAGTACAGTAGGAATTTTGTGATAACAATTATGAATCTTGTCTTTGAGAGTACCAAAGTGAATGATTTGTCTTTATCGTACTAACCCATCTCACGAAGTTCTGTTAAGTTTTATGTGATTGAAGTTTTCAAGTTTTGGGTGAGATATCGATATGAGGAGAATAAGGAGTGAAAATACCCTAAGCTTGGGGATGCCCAAGGCACCCCCAAGTCAATATTCATGGAAGATCCAAGCAACTAAGCTTTGGGATGCCCCGGAAGGCATCCCCTCTTTCGTCTTCAACATTATCGGTAACCTCACTTGGAGCTATATTTTCATTCGTCACATGATATGAGTTTTGCTTGGAGAGTCATTTTATATTATTAGGATTTTCTTGCTGTTATTTAGAATAATTTTTTGCATCTTTTACTTCAATAAAATGTCAAGTATAGCCTTTTCCATGCTTATTTTGCAAGTATATGAGTTGCTGTTTCAAAACAGAAAGTTTATTGATGTCGCAAAAATTCCCGAGAAAAGTCAGAATGTGATAAAATGTTGAAACTTTTTGCAAAATAAGCTCTGATAAATTTTCTACAGTTTGGTAAATTTTCATAATTTTTGGAGTTAAATAAGTATTGATACTCTTGTATTCTTTACAGACTGTACTGTTTTGGTAGATTGCTGTTATGTTTGCATTGTTTGCATATGTTTGCTTGTTTAGTGATTCTATTTGAGGATAGGAGTATTAAATATGCAGAGGCATTTAGTATGCAATGTTGAATAATAATTTTTGTGATTTGCTACAGTAGAGAATGATAAGGTTTTTGCATTGGTTTATACTAACTTATCTCACGAGTTCTTGTTGAGTTTTGTGTGTATGAAGTTTTTAAGATTTAGGGAAACCGTGATATAAAAGGAATTAAGGAGACACAAAAGCTCAAGCTTGGGGATGCCCAAGGCACCCCAAGATAATATTTCAAGAAGTCTCAAGCATCTAAGCTTGGGGATGCCCCGGTAGGCATCCCACCTTTCTTCATCAACAATTATCGGTTAGTATCGGTTGAGCCTAAGTTTTTGCTTCTTCACTTGAGTTGTGATATTCTTGGAATGTATTTTTGTTTTGTTTTACTTGCTGTTTTAATAAAATACTTAGATCTGAAAGTTTTTAAATAAGAGAGAGTCCTCAATTAGCTACCCCTTTACTTAACTACTCGCTTGATCTTCACTTATATCTTTTTGGAGTAGTTTGTCATTTACTCTCGTGCTTCACTTATATCCTATGAGTAAATTGTTGAATGAATTGAATATCATGAAGTTGAAATTATATGTTCATATCATGCCTAGTGGTAGCTTCACATTGGGTTTAGAAAGTGAAATCTTTTGAAGCTTGACAATCACAATATTGGTCATACAAGCAATCCATGAATGATTACTATAAGGAAGAGAACTTTCACATGCAAATACACTATCTTGGAAATATTTTGTGATTGTGAGCCCCCATCAAAATATTATATGCCAAAATTGTTGACGTTGGACAAGGAAGACAACGTAATGATTTATGTTTGTTCATATTCACATAGAAGTTATATTGTCATAGATCCTTCAACATGTGGTGCGTTGCCCCCCCCCCCCCCCCCCATCTTTGCTAGCCAAAAATTCCGCACCAAGTAGAGATACTACTTGTGCATCCAAAAACCCTTAAACCCAAATTTTATTTTCAAGAGTCCACCATACTTACCTAAGGATTGAGTAAGATCCTTCAAGTAAGTTGTCATCGGTGCAATAAGGCAATAAAAATTGCTTCTAAAAGTGTTAGATCATTTAGTGTAAGAGAAAATTGAGCGTTGTACGAACTTGTGATGGCAAAGAATAAAAGCAACAGACTGCATAATAAAGGTTGCTATCATAAGGGGCAATATAACGTGACATTCTTTTGCACTAAGGGATTGAGCATACAAACAAAAAGCGCATGGCAACCTCTGCTTCCCTCTGCGAAGGGCCTATCTTTTACTTTTATGTATTTACTTTCATGCAAGGGTCAAAGTTTTTCTCTCTATTCCTTTTTATTTTTCTCTTTTGGCAAGCATCATGTGGTGAGGAAAGATCTAGGAACATATATCCAGTTGGATATGGGTAGCATGAGTTAATATTGTTGACATCACCCTTGAGGTGAATACGTTGGGAGGCGAAATTATAAGCCCCTATCTTTCTATGTGTCCGGTTGAAACGTTTTTCTCATGTGTATGCGGTGAGTGTTAGCAATCATAGAAGGCTATATGATGGTTGAGTATGTGGAGCTCTTACTTAGACTCTGTTGAATAAGTTGAATTGCAATTGTTTGGTGACTAAGAATATAGGTTGTTGAGTTTCAAGAGAATTAATTGTTTGAACCTTAACATGTGAATTGGTTGCTACTTTAACATGAGAAGTTTTAAAAGAAAGAATTGCTGTTATGATGCTAGAAAAAGTGATTGAAATTTTCATTGATCAAACTTATGCACTTTCCTAGCATTCACACTTCATAAATTATTTCTTTTATCATTTACCTACTCGAGGACGAGTAGGAATTAAGCTTGGGGATGCTGATACGTCTCCAACGTATCTATAATTTATGAAGTATTCATGCTGTTACATTATCTTTCTTGGATGTTTTACAATCATTTTATAGCAACTTTAAATCATTTTTAGGGACTAACCTATTGACATAGTGCCCAGTGCCAGTTGTTGTTTTTTGCTTGTTTTTTACATCATAGGAAATCAATACCAAACGGAGTCCAAACGCCGCAAAACTTTTTGTGGATTTTTTATGGACCAGAAGACATCCAATGGGCCAGAGCAGCACCTGGGGGGTGCCCCAAGGGGGGGGCACAACCCACCAGGGCGCGCCTGGGCCCCCAGGCGCGCCCCGGTGGGTTGTGCCCACCTCGGTGGCCTCCCGCACCGCCTCTTCGCCCTATAAATTGCCAAATATTACAAAAACCCTCGGAAGAAACCCTAGATCAGAAGTTCCGCCGCCGCAAGGCCTCTGTATCCATGAGATCCAATCTAGACCCCGTTCCGGCACCCTGCCGGAGGGGGAGATCATCACCGGTGGCCATCTTCATCATCCTGGCGGTCTCATTGATGAGGAGGGAGTAGTCCACCCTCGGGGCTGAGGGTTTGTACTAGTAGCTATGTGTTTAATCTTTCTCTCTCGTGTTCTTGAGATGTCATGATCTTGATGTATCGCGGGCTTTGTTGATATAGTCGGATCTTATGGTGTTTTCCCCTCTCTATCTTGTTGTGATGAATTGAGTTTTTCCTTTGAGATTTCGTTTTATCGGATTGAATACTTTTATGGATTTGAGAGCACTTGATATATGTCTTGCATACGAATACCCGTGGTGACAATGGGGTATTATATTGATTCACTTGATATATATTTTGGCACTCAACTCGCGGATTCCCGAGGTGACATTGGGGTAATCTATGCATAGGGGTTGATGCACGTTCTTGTCTTTGTTTCTCCGGTAGAAATCTTGGGGCACTCTTTGAGGTTCTTTGTGTTGGATTGAGCATTACGAATCTGAATTAGCTTTGGTGTTATTTTAGTACGAACTCTTGGATAGATCGATAGGAAAGGATAGCTTTGAGGTGGTTTCGTACCCTACAAACAATTTATTCTTATGTTCTCCGCTAGATAGGAACTTTGGAGTGATTCTTCATCACACGTTGAGGGATGGTTATATGATCCAATTATATTAGCATTGTTGAGAGATTGCACTAGCGAAAGTACGGACCCTAGGCCTTGTTTTCAAGCATTGCAATACCGTTTGTGCTCACTTTTGTCACTTGCTACCTTGCCGTTTTTATTTATTCAGATTATAAAAATATATTTCTACCATCCATATTACACTTTTATCACCATCTCTTCACCGAACTAGTGCACCTATACAATTTGCCATTGTATTGGGTGTGTTGGGGACACAAGAGATTTCTTGTATTTGGTTGCAGGGTTGTTTGAGAGAGACCATCTTCATCCTACGCCTCCCACGGATTGATAAACCTTAGGTCATCCACTTGAGGGAAAATTGCTACTGTCCTACAAAACTCTACGCTTGCAGGCCCAACACGAGTCTGCAAGAATAAAGTTGCGTAGTAGACATCAGTCCCCTGGATCTCCACCGACCTCAACTCCAACTCCATATATTCACGTTCGGGGAGAAAAAAATTAGAGAGAAGGATTCATCGCGTTTTACGATACGGAGCCGCCGTCACCTCCTGTTCTTCATCGGGAGGTCAGATCTGGAGTCCGTTCGGGGCTCCGGAGAGGGGAAATCGTCACCATCATCATCACCAACCTTCCTCCATCACCAATTTCATGATGCTCACCGCCATGCGTGAGTAATTCCATCGTAGGCTTGCTGGACGGTGATGGGTTGGATGAGATTTATCATGTAATCGAGTTAGTTTTGTTAGGGTTTGATCCCTAGTATCCACTATGTTCTAGGATTGATGTTGCTATGACTTTGCTATGCCTAATGCTTGTCACTAGGGCCCGAGTGCCATGATTTCAGATCTGAACCTATTATGTTTTCATGAATATATATGTGTTCTTGATCCTATCTTGCAAGTTGTAGACACCTATTACGTGTTATCATCCGCATACCCCAAGGTGACAATAATTGGGATTCTTTCCAGTGATTACCGTAGTTTGAGGAGTTTATGTATTCACTAAGTGCTAATGCTTTGGTCCGGTTCTCTATTAAAAGGAGGCCTTAATATCCCTTAGTTTCCATTAGGACCCCGCTGCCATGGGAGGGTAGGACAAAAGATGTCATGCAAGTTCTTTTCCATAAGCACGTATGACTATATACGGAATACATGCCTACATTATATTGATGAATTGGAGCTAGTTCTGTGCCACCCTAGGTTATAACTGTTGCATGATGAATGCCATCCGACATAATTATCCATCATTGATCCATTGCCTACGAGCTTTTCACATATTGATCTTTGCTACGTTACTTTTTCGTTGCCACTGTTACAATTCTACAAAACTGTTACTGTTACTTTTGCCACTGTTACCGTTACTTCCATACTACTTTGCTACTAAATACTCTGTTGCAGATATTAAGTCTTTCAGGTGTGGTTGAATTGACAACTCAGCTGCTAATACTTGAGAATATTCTTTGGCTCCCCTTGTGTCGAATCAATAAATTTGGGTTGAATACTCAACCCTCGAAAACTGTTGCGATCCCCTATACTTGTGGGTTATCAAGACCTTTTTCTGGCACCGTTGCCGGGGAGCATAGCTCTATTCTCTGAGTCACTTGGGATTTATATCTGTTGATCACTATGAGGAATTTGAAAGATACTAGAACCAAGATTTTTCCCTCTACTACTAGGGGAGGTAAGGAACTGCCATCTAGCTCTGCACTTGATTCACCTTCTGTTTTGAGTAAACTTGCGACACCTACACCTGCTATTGATTCTGATATGTCGCATGTTATTGATGATGCTACTTCTACTATGAATGATGCTTATGATGCTACTACTTTGCTTGATAAAACTGTGCCACTGGGTGAATTACTTGATGAACATCTTGCTAGAGTTAGAACTATTGACTATGCTGAAGATGATGATATTTCTGAAACTGATGAAATTATTGAAACTGAACACTTTGAAACACCTGATAAGACTAGCTCTCCTAGGTATGAACTTTCTGTTGTACCTGAGGGTTATATTATGGATGAAGAAACTGCTAGAGACTTTTTTGCTTCAATGATAGAGATGATCTTAAGAAACTGTTAGCTAAGCTGAAAGAAAAGTCTTTCAATGCTAGAATGCAATATGATCCTAAGTTTGCTACTTCACCTATCTTTGTTACTGATAAGGATTATGAATTCTCTGTTGATCCTGAGTTAATTACTTTGGTTGAATCTGATCCTTTCTATGGCTATGAATCTGAAACTGTTGTGGCACATCTTACTAAATTGAATGATATAGCCACCCTATTTACTCATGAGGAAAAAATTTGCTATTACTATATTCTTAAGTTGTTTCCTTTCTCGTTAAAGGGTGATGCTAAGTTATGGTTTAATTCTCTTGCTCCTGGTTGTGTGCGTAGTCCCCAGGATATGATTTACTACTTCTCTGAAAAATATTTCCCTGCTCATAAGAAACAAGCTGCTTTAAAGGAAATATTTAACTTTGTGCAAATTGAAAAAGAGAGTCTCCCACAAGCTTGGGGGAGGCTTCTCCAATTACTTAATGCTTTGCCTGATCATCCTCTCAAGAAAAATGAAATACTTGATATCTTTTATAATGGACTAACCGATGATTCTAGGGACCACCTAGATAGTTGTGTTGGTTGTGTTTTCAGGGAACGAACTGTTGAGCAAGCTGAATTGCTATTGAATAATATATTGAGTAATGAGAATGATTGTACACTTCCTGAACCAACTCCTAAGCCAACTCCGAAGAAAAGAGGTATTCTATTCCTCAGTCCTGAAGATATGCAAGAGGCAAAGAAATCTATGAAAGAAAAAGGTATTAAAGCTGAAGATGTTAAGAATCTACCACCTATTGAAGAAATACATGGTCTTGATAACCTGACATAGGTAGTAGAGGTAAATTCTCTCTATAGATTTGATGAAGGTGATATTCCTCATAATAAGTCTGCTAGTCAATGCTTGGATGAGTTTGATAATTTTATTGTTAAACAAGAAATTTCAATGCTTATGTTAGTAGACAATTGAAACGTAATGCTCACATGCTTGACTGCTTGGGTGATTATATGAGTAGAACTGTTAATGATCTTAAGCTTATTAGTAAGCATGCTTCCATGGTTAAAACTCAAGTAGAACAAGTACTTAAGGCACAAGATGATTTGTTAATGAGTTGAATAGTAAGAACAATGATAATGTTGTTAGGGTTATGACTAGAGGTGGTAAAATGACTCAGGAACCTTTGTATCCTGAGGGCCATCCTAAGAGAATTGAGCAAGATTCTCAGAGAATTAATACTGATGCACCTAGTCCTAGTAATAAAAATAAAAAGAAAACTAATAGGACTTTGCATGCTTCTAGTGATCCTGCTATAGACACACCTGAGAATCCAAATGATATTTCTATTGCTGATGTTGAGACACAATCTGGTGATGAACATGAACCTAGTGATAATGTTAATGATGATGTTCATGTTGATGCTCAACCTAGTAATGATAACGATGTGGAGGTAGAACCTGCTGTTGATCTTGATAACCCACAATCAAAGAATAAACGTTATGATAAGAGGGACTTCGTTGCTAGGAAACATGGTAAAGAAAGAGAACCATGGGTTCAGAAACCCATGCCCTTTCCTCCTAAACCATCCAAGAAAAAGGATGATGAGGATTTTGAGTGCTTTGCTGAAATGATTAGACCTATCTTTTTGCGTATGCGTTTGACTGATATACTGAAAATGTCTCCTTATTCTAAGTATATGAAAGATATTGTCATAAATAAAAGAAAGATACCTGAAGCTGAAATTTCCACCATGCTTGCTAATTATCCTTTTAAGGGTGGAATACCAAAGAAACTTGGAGATCCAGGAGTACCAACTATACCATGCTCCATTAAAAGAAACTATGTTAAAACTGCTTTATGTGATTTGGGAGCCGGTGTTAGTGTTATGCCTTTCTCTTTATATCGTAGACTTGAATTGAATAAGTTTACACCTACTGAAATCTCTTTGCAAATGGCTAATAAATCAACTGTTATAGCCATCGGTGTTTGTGAGGATGTGCCTGTTGTGGTTGCAAACGTTACTATCTTAACGGACTTTGTTATTCTTGATATTCCCGAGGACGACATTATGTCGATCATCCTTGGTAGACCCTTTTTGAATACTGCAGAGGCTGTTATTGATTGCAACAAAGGCAATGTCACTTTTCATGTTAATGGTAATGAGCATATAGTACACTTTCCGAAGAAACAACCTCAAGTTCATAGTATCAATTCTATTGGAAAATTTTCAACTATTACTATCGGAGGTTTTGAATTTCCTCTCCCTACTGTCAAAAAGAAATATGATATTCTTATTGTTGGGGATATGCATATCCCCGTTGAGGTAACCTAGTGTTATTCAAAAATTCTCCGGTTTCATGTTATTCGAAAGAGGTTTGTTAATAAGACTTGATCAACCTTGTTAACGGATTCCTTTTGATGAGCATGAGATGGATGAATTTAGAAAGCACAACTTTCTGTACTTACTTTTTATTTTTTGTTATTTAGAATAAATAAAGCAAAAATAATATTAACTATCTGTTTTCTGAATTATCCGTGCAATAAAAAATGTCCCGAAAATAAAAGTTCTCCAAATGCCTTGAAAATTTAGTATGAGTTTTTATAGAATATTCTAGAATTTCTGGCACTGAGATTGCACCAGGGGGCTGCACCAGTGGACCACAAGGGTGGAGGGCACGCCCCCTGCCTTATGGGTCCCACGTAGGCCCCCCTCACTTATTCTAGCACCCATCCACTTTGTCTTCCTCCTGAAAAAATCATCCCAGTGCTCAAACCCGTGTTCTAGCTCATCTTGCTGCCATTTTCGATCTCCTTGTGTAAAGCTCCATTTGCAAAATTGTTTTGGGGGATTGTTCTTCGGTATGTGACTCCTCCAATGGTCCAATTAGTTTTTGTTCTAGTGCTTTATTTATTGCAAATTTTTGCTGCTGTGGAGACCTTGTTCTTGAGCTTGCATGTCAAATTTTTATGGTCCAAAGTAGTTTTGATGCATGATATAGCCTCTAGACACTTGTAGGAGTAGTTGCTATCAATCTTGTTGAGTTTGGTTCACTATTATTTTGAGTCGCTAAAAATTTCAGAAATTTTTCAGAGGAAGAAAAATATTGAGGAAAATGTACCAAGGTGGTTCCTCGAGGAAGCAAGCACCGAGGCTCGCGATACGTGAACCAGACCTTGAACCACCAAGGGAAGCTCAAGTGCGGCCTTGTGAATGGCCGTCGGATGAATTCATGGTTCGTGCAGGTTTCAAGGATGAGTTTGATGCGTACGTGCAAAATGCTGAACTGGGGGACTTCTTGTCAGATAAGTGTCCCCAATACTATCAACTCACTAATTCATTTGTGAGAAGGTTTAAATTTACATCTCAGCGCAATACTCATACTGTCCTATTTGATCTTTATGATGAATCATATACCATGGACCTTGAAGATTTTAATACTGCTTGCAAAATCCCACAATGGGGCATTCATAGCGAGCCTCGTAAAACTGAGTGCAATGATTTCCTTGCTAGCATTATTGTGGGAGAAACTAGACATATTACACAAGCCTCCATGGGGAGTATTCATTTTCCTGCCATACATTATTTTGCTCTCTTCATAGGTAGATGCATTAATGGTAAACATGATCATAGCCACCTTTGCGCATCGGATCTTAGTGTCCTTAAGTGTGCAGTGTTGGGTGATAAACGATATAACTTGGGGGCCATTATTGCGAGGAGGTTACATCTTAATGCTAAAGATGGAGATTTATTTGGTGGGATTTATGCAACCCATTTAGCTAATTATCTTGGAGTACCCATAAGGGGGAATGACATTGAGTTACCACCTGCTTTTCTTGATTATAATGCTTTGGTTCGCTACCAGTTTCTTGTGAGGAACGAACAGTCCCTCCTGTACCGACTAATCTTTGACCAACAGCGCGATGTCCATATTACTCTTCCTGCTCCTACCTTCTTTAACTTTCAGGTCATAGGGAGATAATTTATCACTAGAGAGGAGGCAAACGAGTATGAGAGAGAGGTTGAGGCCACTCGCCTCCATGCTGCAGCCCTTCAGGCAGTAGCTGCCGCATCACAGTACATCCCCGACTACAACTTTGGATATCCGTCGGGCCAGCCGTGGCCCTAGACTAACTTAGGCCAAAAGCCTAAGCTTGGGGGAGTACGTATTTCTCACCGACATTATATTCATGTTCACACACTCATTCCAGTTGTCGGTGTTCATACTTTTTCATTGTATTATCCATGTTAGTTTATTTTCTTTTTCCCGCTTTCTTCTTGTGTGTTTGAAAAACCTTAAGAAAAACCAAAAAAAATTAGTTGTAGCCTATTTCCTTCCCATGTTTATTTAGTAGTAGTATTAAAGAAAACCCAAAAAGATTTCTCGTTCTTCTTTTGCTTGTTGGGAGCTTTCCCGTGTAAATAGTTTTTCTCGTTCTTGTTTTACCTTCTTCAGAAAAACAAAAACTCCAAAAACATTTCAGTGTGTTTCTTTGAAATTCTTTTCTTTTCTTTGGGGGTCGAGAGGAGAAGACCACGTTGAAAATGTTGAGTGGCTCTCATATGCATTATTGTTGATCTAACAAAGAGCCCATATTACCTTGTCTTCTCCTTTGAATAAATGTTTGCAGATTCCAGCTTAGTCCAATGCATGTGCACTATTATTATTATCCACACTGTTCGGTCGTGCAAGTGAAAGGCAATAATGACGATATATGATGAAATGATTAAGATGAGGAAAAGCTGGTATGAACTCGACCTATCTTGTTTTTGTAAATATGATTAGTTCATCGTTCTTGATTCAGCCTACTATGAATGAAACATGTTTGCAATGACAATTAGAGATTATAGTTACTCATGGCATGCTTAATTAGCTAGGAGTTTATAATGGTTTACCTTGCGTGCCAACATGCTTTTCAAATGGTTGTGATGTAGTATGATAGGATGGTATCCTCCTTTGAATGATTCGAGTGGCTTGACTTGGCACATGTTCATGCATGTAGTTGAAACAAAATCAACATAGCCTCCACAATATTTATGTTCATGGTGATTTATATCCTACTCATGCTTGCACTCAATGTTGGTTAATGTCAATGCATGTTTATGGCCGTTGTCGCTCTCTAGTTGGCCGCTCCTCAATCTCTTGCTAGCCTTCACCTGTACTAAGCGGGAATACTGCTTATGCATCCACTTCCATAAACCCAAAGTTGTTCCATATGAGTCCACCATACCTACCTATATGCGGTATTTACCTGCCGTTCCAAGTAAATTTGCATGTGCCAAACTCTAAACCTTCAAATAATAATTTGTTTTATATGCCCGAATCGCTCATGTAGCGACTGAGGGCTGTCAGTATCTTCCATGCTAGGTGGGTTATTCTCACGATGAGTGGACTCCGCTCATCATTCACGAGAAAATGGCTGGTAATCGGGATGCCCAGTTCTATGCTCAAATCAAATCAAATTATAATTGCAAACAAAACTCCCCCAGGATTGTTGTTAGTTGGACGGTACCCGTTGTTTCGGACCAGTCGTGGAATGTGCTTGTTGGTGGTGGGGGACTATAAACTTTACCATTCTGTTTGGGAACCGCCTATAATGTATGTAGCATGGAAGATACCGAGATCTCTTGGTCGTTATGTTGACAATGAAAGCATACCGCTCAAAATTATATTCATCTCTGTTTCAAAAAGCTCGAGCTCTGGCACCTCTGCAAATCCCTGCTTCCCTCTGCGAAGGGCCTATCTATTTACTTTTATGCTGAGTCATCATCCTCTTATAAAAAACACCAGTTAGAGAGCACCACTGTCATTTGTATGCATTGTTATTAATTGATATTGAGTATAACTGTGACGCCCCTGGCCCGATCGTGCACTAATCATACACGCAAATGCACACGATCAAGCCTAAGGACTCACGGGAAGATATCACAACACAACTCTAAAACATAAATAAAGTCATACAAGCTTTATATTACAAGCCAGGGGCCTCGAGGGCTCGAATACATTAACTTGCGAACAAGCGTCAGCGGAAGCATCAGATATCTGAGTACAGATATGAAATAGAAACAGAAAGGCCTTTAGAAAGGCGGGGCAAAATAAAACACTACGATCGAAAGGCGTAGGCCTCCTGCCTGGGACCCTCCGATCCTACTCCTGGTCGACAGTCAACTCGTAGAAGTATCCATCCTCTGGGTAGTAGTAGTAGTAGTCGATCGACGGGGCATCTGTCTCAGGGGCTCCGTCATCTTGGTCACGTCAAACTGATATGGGGAGAAAAGGTAAACAAAGCAACCGTGAGTACTCAGAAGTACTCAGCAAGCAAGGATCTACACTACATATGCAACATTTTCAAAGGGAAGGCTGTATATGTGGACTGGGCTGCAGAAATGCCAGAATAGAGAGAAGGCCTAGTCCTATCGAAGACTAGCATCTTCATCGGTCTTGCAGCAATAGGAGAGAGTAGAACAGTACAATATAATGTAGCAGTATCATTAAGTCTCAACCTCACCCAGAGATCCTTTCTCGACTCCCTGCGAGAAAGCAATCCCAGAGCCATACAGTCATCAACCTCGTCCTGAGATCCCTTCTCGACTCCCTGCGAGAAGCAATCCCAGAGCCATAGTATCCAAGTATCCAGTTCTAAATTGTATCAATCAGGATACAACTCCGAGTGTGCTTTACCGTAGGACAGGCTATCGATAGAAGTTTTCTTCCCTGCAGGGGTGCACCAACTTACCCAACATGCTCGATTAACTCCGGCCGGACACACTTTCCTGGGTCATGCCCGGCCTTGGCCAAACGACACACCGCAACCCTACCTACAGCTCAGCAGAGAGGTCCCCGCCGGTCTACATCCTAAGCGAAGGGGGTCTTGGCCATCGCCCCTCGCCCTCCGGGTCGTTGCGCACATGGCTCGGATCCAAGCACCACCGCAATGGCGCCAATCACTCCATGCCGCACTGCTGAACTGGACGTCTGACAGAGCTTTCGGCTGATGCATACGATGCAGAACGCCCATACTATGCCCACGTGATGGTTAGTGCTATCAGACCAGAGGCCTGCTCGGATCAAATATCCAAATCGTTAGGACTAGGGGCTTGCGGTAACGAGCAGAGACTCACGAAAGATGTGACCCCGTCGCCCCGTCTCGAGGACTTGCTGCAAGGGTTAAGAATGCCCGGCCGCGCCTCGTATTCACCACTCGGGCACCCGTCTTCACAACACTCGCCACTTAGGCGCACGCGGGTACCCCTCAGGGTCGACCCGCCTTTCCAAGTAATCAACAGTACAGTCCAAGTATCCGTGTGTCCAAAACATCAGGGGAATCTGAGGTATCACCCTCGTTTGATTTCCCACTCGATGTATCCGTCAAGGTGAACTCGGAGGAATCACCCTCGCTGGGTTCACACTTGAGGTGTTGTACGACAGCGTCGTTACCGGAAGTGGTGAAGGAGGAATCACCCTCGATGACCATGACCGAATAGCTACTCTACTGAGTTAACATCTGAAGTGCTACAAGAGGTTTCACCCTCGGCACTCGATAGTAACGCTGCAATGTCATTACAACTAAGGGGGGTGTTGTGCGGTGTCGGGGCCTGGTCTTCAATCCCGTTGATCGGGTCTTCTGACGATCCAGCGCGGCAGTCGGGATAAGTGGGGTCACTAATAGGTCTCTACCCAGCCTAGACTAAACAGTTTAGGATATGCAGGTAATTATCAACAGCAGGTTACAATGAACAGGCTATGCATCAGAATAGGTAAAGCAGCAGCAGCAGCAATTCTAATGCAAGCATGAGAAATAGAATAGGCGATATCGGGATGATCAAAAGGGGGGGCTTGCCTGGTTGCTCGGCGGCAAGGGCAAGGTCTTCAGGGGTCGTCGAACTCCGGAGCTGCGTCGTTACCGGCTCTATCAAGAGAGAAGAGGGGGAGGAAACAGTATAAATATAGAGCAAACATGAGCATGACAAATACGATACACGGTGCTAGGGGTAGTCTAACGCAGTACTACAAGTATCAGACGAAGTGGGAGAATATCTGACGATATTTCCCGGGTCTTTGTAATTATCGGACAGACGATAAGTGGGGAACGGTTGCACGTTCGGATAGTTAGAGACGCGTGACGGACGAACGGACTGCGTATTCGGATTCGTCTCGTCGTTCTGAGCAATTTTCATGTATAAAGTTTTTCGATCGGAGTTACGGATAAAAAGATATGATTTTCTAAAGTTTTTATTAATTTCTGGAATTTATTTAATTAATTAAATCAACATTATCCAAAACAGTAGCAGGGTGACGTCACTGTGACGCAATGCTGACGTCAGCAGTCAACGGTCGGCTGACCAGGCTCAAACCTGACAGGTGGGACCCACATGTCAGCCTCTGATTAGTCTAAACAGAGTTTATTTTTAACTAATCAACTAATTAGGCTACTGGGCCCACATGTCAGTGACTGATTAGTGTTTAAACTAATTAACAGATTTTCTATTTAATTAAATCAGTTTAACCGAGTGGGGCCCGCATGTCAGCGAGACAGGGCGGTCACGTCAGCTGTTGACCTGGTCAACAGGTCAACTGGGGCCCGCGGGGCCCCACAGTCAGTGGCCCAGGAGCGGGGCCCATCGGGGCCAGGTCAGCGCCGGCCGCCGGAGCTCTCCGGCGAGCTCGAACACGGCGCCGAGCTCCGGCGAGCCCGGGTTTCGCCCACAGGGCATCTCCGAGGGCGTGCTTGGGCTCTAACGAACGGGCGCAGCGAGCCGCATCGCGTGGTGGTGGTGGTTGGCCCCGGGGGTGGTCGGAACGACGCCGGCGACGACGGTTGGCGGCGGGGCTCTCGGGTGGTGCACGGGCGCGTGGCTGCAGTGGGCTAGCGAGGAAAGCAAAAGGCGGGGCGGCCTCTACGGCTCACCAGGAGCACGTTGGTGCTGCGGGACCGAGCCGAGCGGCTCTGGGAGCGCAGCAATGGCACGGGCACGGTGGCGGCGAGCTACGGCTACGGGGAGACGCAGGGAGAGAGGGAGGAGGACGGGGGTGCTCACGTAGAGCCTGTAGGTGTGCGTAAGCGAGCTCGGGGAGGGCCTGCCGGAGCGAATCGACGACGGCGCACGGCGGCGATCCGAGGAGGGAGGAGGGCTCGAGGAGGCGCTGCGGTGGTCGTCGTCTTCGGTTCGTCGGCGTAGTCGAAGCAGGGGACGACGGCGAGTACGTTGGACACGTCGGGGCGGTGAGGGAGAGGCGGTGGCCGCGAGCTTCAGCGGCGGCCGATCATGGCGGCGTCGGGCGAGGTGGGGAACGAGGGAGGAAGGGGGGGAACTAAGGCTAGGGTTCGCCAGGGGGGTGCGGGGTTGCTCCTTAACCACGGCGCGGGCGCGGCGCGTTGTCGAGCGGCGAGCGAGGGGGGCCTGGGGCGCGCGCGCGCGGTGTTCGACAGCGGGGCGCGGGGTGAGCAGTGGAGGTAGGGGACGGCGCGGGGATGGGCTGGGCCGCGACTGTAGCAGTAGGCCTAGTGCACAGTAGATCCTTCAGGCCCTTTTCCTTTTCTCTTTTTCTGATTCTTTCCTGTTTTCTTTTATTATTTCTGTTTTGCAAAATGTGTGGCCCCCATTAGAGTTTTGTAAAATATGAGAGCTGGCCCACAAATCACAGCACAATATATCCTACCACCAAAAACTAGTTTGGGGTAAATATATTTTCATATTTATTTTAGATTAAATAAAAGGTAATTAAATATTGTTTTTAGTCACTGTTTGGGGATGTTTGAGTCACTTACCCAACTCCAATGATGTTGGTTTCAATTTTAGAATTGTCTCTGATTTATTTGCTATTTAATGAACAATTTAGTTTCTATGTTGGACAACTTTTATATTCCACTTTCATTTAAATTTGAATTTTGAATTAGGAATTGAAATGCAATATAATGCTAATGATGATCATGCACTGTTAAACATGATGACATGGCATTATCAAAATGGGATTACTGTGGCTAACCACTGGGGGTGTTACAATAACTATGACTGGATCTATTTTGCCATGAATTACAATGTCTAGTCAGTCCTTGATCTTCAGGGGTGCTATGCATTTATGTTTTGCGATCTCAGAAAGGGCTAGCGAGATACCATTCTGTTATATCATATCATGATTGTTTTGAAAAAGTGTTGTCATCCGAGATTTATTATTATTGCTCATTAGTTGATTATGCCATTGGTATGAGTAAATGTGAGACGTAAATGTTATTGTGAATATGGTTAGTTTATAATCTTTGCTAAAAACTTGAATGCTGGCTTTACATATTTGCAACAACAAGATCAAACAGAGTTTGTAAAAGTTTTTCTTTATCACTTTCAGTTTATCAACTGAATTGCTTGAGGACAAGCAATGGGTTAAGCTTGGGGGAGTTGATACGTCTCCATCGTATCTACTTTTCCAAACTCTTTTGCCCTTGTTTTGGACTCTAATTTGCATGATTTGAATGTAACTAAACCGGACTGACGCTATTTTCAGCAGAATTGCCTTGGTGTTATTTTTGTGCAGAAATAAAAGTTCTCGGAATGACCTGAAACTTCACGAAGAATATTTTTGGAGTAAATAAAAAATATTGGCAAAAGAATCAACAGAGGGGGACCCACCTGCTGTACACAAGGGTGCAGGGCGCGCCCCCCTGCCTTGTGGGTCCCCTGGACCTCCACCGACCTCAACTCCAACTGCATATATTCACGTTCGGGGAGAAAAAAATCAGAGAGAAGGATTCATCGCGTTTTACGATACCTAGCCACCGTCACCTCCTGTTCTTCATCGGGAGGCCAGATCTGGAGTCCGTTCGGGGCTCCGGAGAGGGGAAATCATCACCATCATCATCACCAACCTTCCTCCATCACCAATTTCATGATGCTCACCGCCGTGCATGAGTAATTCCATCGTAGGCTTGCTGGACGGTGATGGGTTGGATGAGATTTATCATGTAATCGAGTTAGTTTTGTTAGGGTCTGATCCCTAGTATCCACTATGTTCTAAGATTGATGTTGCTATGACTTTGCTATGCCTAATCCTTGTCACTAGGGCCCGAGTGCCATGATTTCAGATCTGAACCTATTATGTTTTCATGAATATATATGTGTTCTTGATCCTATCTTGCAAGTTGTAGACACCTATTATGTGTTATGATCCGCATACCCCAAGGTGACAATAATTGGGATTCTTTCCGGTGATTACCGTAGTTTGAGGAGTTTATGTATTCACTAAGTGCTAACGCTTTGGTCCGGTTCTCTATTAAAAGGAGGCCTTAATATCCCTTAGTTTCCATTAGGACCCCGCTGCCATGGGAGGGTAGGACAAAAGATGTCATGCAAGTTCTTTTCCATAAGCACGTATGACTATATACGGAATACATGCCTACATTATATTGATGAATTGGAGCTAGTTCTGTGTCACCCTAGGTTATAACTGTTGCATAATGAATGCCATCCGACATAATTATCCATCATTGATCCATTGCCTACGAGCTTTTCACATATTGATCTTTGCTATGTTACTTTTCCGTTGCCACTGTTACAATTGCTACAAAACTGTTACTGTTACTTTTGCCACTGTTACTGTTACTTCCATACTACTTTGCTACTAAATACTCTGTTGCAGATATTAAGTCTTTCAGGTGTGGTTGAATTGACAACTCAGCTGCTAATACTTGAGAATATTCTTTGGCTCCCCTTGTGTCGAATCAATAAATTTGGGTTGAATACTCTACCCTCAAAAACTGTTGCGATCCCCTATACTTGTGGGTTATCAACGAGCATGGGAAGCCTCTCGTCAAACATGATCAGCTCCCACATCTACCAACGATGATGCGAAGATTGCATGAATGGTACATGGAAACCTGCAGGAAGTCTGGGACCGACAGTATGATGCTAGGAATTAAAGATGAGCACGACTTCATTGGAGTCGACCGGATGCCTGTTGAATTTGTGGAATTATTTTAGTTATTCAATCAACAGGCCCTCGACAAACAACTCATGACTTGCTACTGTCTGGTAAGTATTATTTCTGTAATTAAGTCTCTAGCTCAGCTCGTTCATTGCATGTATATATAATCATCCTCACTATATATATTATGCAGATTGAAGATCGTCGAATGCAAAAGAGGACAAATCTATGATATTGGGTTCATTAGCCCTACCGTAAATGAATGGTCGGTAAAAAAGAGAGCCGAAGAAACCGAGAAAAACATGCTAAAAGCGTTCCTTCGACATCAAAACAAAAGGGAAATACTCTTTCCTTACAACTTCCAGTGAGTGTTACTATCTTGTGCATATTCGGTTTCGCTTACTCGAGGTTAAGTGTAATTGATGAGTTATGTGTGCGCAAGTTTCACTTTATTCTGCTATCCATAAAGCTTGACAGGGCAGTAGTAACTGCCTTAGACTCGAGACATAAAGATCAAAAGGAGTGGGCGGACATGAGTGAAATGCTCCAGAGGTAAGTTCAATCATTATCACACCATATCGATCGGCAACTTTCGTTCAGTTCCTGATATCAAGCACTACTGGAATCAGCTTCTTTGCCGTCCGCCATGCCGGACGACAAAGGCATAGATCACGGACGGTAAACTGTCCGGATGAAAGCCTGACAGCAAAGGCCTTCTTTGCCGTCTGCTTCTTAGAAACGGACGGCAAAGGATTATGCCGTCCGCCATCCGAGGCCAGCAGACGGCAAAGACAGCTGATGGCAGTGCAGTGGCGTGAGAGCCGTTAGGAGGTTAACGGCGCTCTTTGCCGTCCAGCAGACGGCAAAGAGCCCAGCTAGGCAGCACTGGGAAGCTGCCACGTGTCCAGATATGCTGTCCGCCAGCAGACGGCAAAGAGGTTTGAATCATTGCCGTCTGCTAGCAGACGGCATAGATGGTCACTTTGCCGTCCGCCAGCAGACGGCAAAATGACCAAATAGGCAGCCAGTGTTCATAGTTTGCACAGGCGACTGCCACGTGTCCTCTTTGCCGTCTGCTAGCGGACGGCAAAGAGGCTATATATCCCCTGTTTTTATTTAAATCCCATTAATTAGACATGGTTTCAAACACAGATATACATGCATACATATCCAACATATCCAACAGCATGTCCAACAACATATTTCATCCAATCCAACAACATAGTTCAACAAAGTCCAACATATCCATATATACATAACCAGAAACAAGTTTCCAACAACATATCCATATAGACATACATATCCAAACAAGTTTTCATAAACAACAAGGAAGCACCACAAGAATAGTACACTCCATGAATCCAAGCTTCCTCATGAAAAGCAAATCTGCAAATTGGGAAAGATGAAAGTTAGAAGAAGAAGAAGACTAGTTAGAAGAAGAAGAAGAAGATTTTTTTTCTTCTCTTTCTTTTTCTCCTCTCCTCTTCTTTATCTTCTTCTTCTTCTAACTAAGGTAGGTAAAAATGTCATTTTATTGCTAAGCTAGGTAAAAATGCTAAGTGTAGGTCATTTTAGAGCTAAGCTAGGTAAAAATGCTAAGTGTAGGTCATTTTAGAGCTAAGGTAGGTAAATAGGTCATTTTGGAGCTTAGTAAGGTTATTATGTCATTTTCGAGGAAAATAAGCTAAGTCTATATCATTTTGGAGCTAACAAAGATTATCATGCCATTTTTTACCTAAGTATGCTAAGTATGTCATAAATGAACTGAATAAGCTAAGTATAGCTTATTTTTTATCTAACTTAGGTAATTATGCCATTTAGGAGGAAAATAAGCTAAGTATCCATTTGTAAAGCAAAACACTAGAGAAAACTTACCCTCATCACAACAAATGTGATGAAGATCGCAACTAAGGTAACAATTGATCCAACGGCATAATGATACCAAGCCTCATTATCAATGGCATATTTTCTAATCTTCTTAAGCTTCAGGCGCATTGCATCCATCTTCAAGCGCATTGCATTCATCTTCATCTTGTGATCATCGATGGCATCGGCAACATACAACTCCAATGTCATCTTCTCTTCTTCAATTCTTTTAATTTTTTCTTTCAAATACTCATTTTCTTTTTCAACTAAATTTAACTTCTCGACAAGAGGGTCCATTTCAAATTCCGGTTCACATACCTCCTAGATTAAAATATCTCTATGTCAACTTGATGGCCATAATTTGCATAAATGCGAAATGCAACAAATAGTTATGAAAGAGAATTTACCACATTCGAATCATAAAGCGGGCGAGGGCCGACCGGGACGGAAATCAAGACCATGGCACTATGTATAAGAAACAATCATACAAAGTAAGAAAATTATAAATACCAACTATATAAATCATACAATCATACAAATAACTATATAAATCAAGTACAACATAAAAATTTGAATACCTAATAATCATTATCGGTAATGACGTGCTCGTCATCATCATTAATAAAAGCATCATCATCATCACTATCGGTAATGACGTGCTCATCATCATCATTAATAAATGCATCATCATGTGGAAGGCCACCTTTACGTAATCGTTCAAGCATTGACAGGTCATCTGCAGCAGTAACTTCTTCTTCTTCCGGCTCTTCTTGTTCCAGCTCAGGGGTGAAGTCGGATTCACTATCGTTGTCTACTTCAATGTTCTGGGGTGGAGTAGAAGTAGAGCGGTTCTTGAAACGTTTTTTGGAAAGACGTGTTTCTTGGAAGAATTCTCCTTCGTCATATGTGTCTTGGTTAATGTGAGGTTCATAATCCTTTTCGTTGGGGGGAGGTGGTCTAACACGTGGCGGCACTTCATAAACGACGTCCCAACCACTGAGATTTGGATCACTTTGACAGGCCCACGGTAGATAGAAAACTTGGGTTGCCTGTTGAGCCGTAATATAGACATCGGGAACATCCAAATGGGTGCTTTGTTTGATTTCGACTAGCCCTATATGTTCATGAGTCCTTCTAGTCTCCCTCGGCTGGAACCAATAACATCTGAAGACTACGACGTTTGGTGGGTTTTCACCATAGAATTCAAGTTCATAAATTGCTTCAACTCTTCCATAATACTCGATACCTCCTTCGCCGATAGGAGTGACACAACAATTTGTAGACTTTCGGTCGGCCATAGATAGCTCTTTGCCATAGGTACGAAAGCGATACCCGTTGATGTCGTATTTGTCAAATGAACGGACCTTATAGTCAAAACCATTAGCTACTTGTCTCAATTCGGCATCCATAATCTCTGAATTAGCCTACAAGTTTAATACGAAAGGATTGTTGTATTAGTCGCAAATTAGCCAAAGAAAAAAAGTGTCTAATGGAAATTACCCTTTTTTTGAACCAAGAGATGAAACCGGGAAATTCGGCTCCTTGTTTTGCCAGAAGCTCATACTCTTCGACGGAATCTTTTTGGATCACCGCTCCATACGAGAATATGGCGACGTATCGACTGCATCAAAAATCCAGGAATAAGAGAAGTTCAAAGGAATTAGAAGTTGTGAAACAATGTACCGAGATCTTACTCGATGTACGGCCGCACTTCTGTTAGGTTGTTGAAGAGATACAGCGGAATGGTCCGCCATTCTTCAACATCCAACCTTACTGGTTTCAAACCACCGGCTAGTGCGAGATTCCCTTTGAATAGGCTGAGGTTGGATTGACCCTTTTGAGGTTCGTCAGCATTGTACCGAGGCTTCGGATTATGCAAATGATGATTTTTGGCTTCGTAGTGTGCGGTCACGAAGTTTGCCGCCTCCTCAGTGATGAATGCCTCCGCCATCGATGCTTCTATTCTACGTTTATTTTTACATTTTGCTCGAAGCATCTTCTGCATCCTCTCAGTTGAGTAGCACCAACGATTTTGCACGGGCCCCCCCAATCGTGCCTCTGTCGGGAGATGCAAAATCAAGTGTTGCATTGGATTAAAGAAGCTTGGCGGAAAGATCTTCTCTAACTTGCAGATCAACTCCGGCGCCAACTGTTCCATTTCTTCTAGGAGGCCAGGCGATAGTTCTTTCGCACAAAGAACACGGAAGAAATAGCTCAGCTCTGCCAGTACTAGCTATTCATCCTCAGGGATGAAGCCACGCAACATCACCGGCATTATCCGCTCAATCCATATGTGCCAATCATGACTTTTTAGACCAAATATTTTCAATTTTTGAATACTCGCTCCCCTCTTTAGATTTGTGCATACCCATCGGGGAACATCAACTGCATTTTCACCCACAAAATAATTTCCTTCATAGCTGGCCTTCCAAGATTGAACCATGCCTTTCACTTCATCCAGTTGATCCCCTTTCCTTTCGGTTCTTTCATGTTTTGTAACGGTCTATCACATAGCTCCTCTTGATCGACTCTAGCCTTAGGATTATCCTTTGATTTCCCCTCTATGCCGAACAATGTACCAAAAATGGCTTCGGCGATATTCTTTTCAGTGTGCATCACATCGATGTTGTGTGGGCAAAGGAGGTCTTTGAAGTAAGGCAGATCTCAGAAGCATGTCTTGTGAGTCCAGGCGTGCTCCTTATTATACCCCTTGAAATACCCTGGACGCTCTGGATCTGGCTCGAGAGCGTTTAACTGATCTAGGGTCTGTTGGCCTGTCAACGCAGGTGGTGCAGAGTGTTTGACAACTCTACCTTTGATGAAGTTCTTCTTGTCTTTCCTGAACTTATGGCCAGGATGTAGAAACGGTCTATGCAAGTCGAAGCAACTATACTTGCGCCCTGCCGTCAGCCAACAAAACTCAAGAGCTCCCTTGCATGTGGGGCATGGGAACCTTCCATGCACACACCAGCCAACGAATAGCGCATACGCCGGCAAGTCATGTGTCGAGTACATGTACCAGGCACGCATTATGAAGTTTTGTTTGCTAAAGGCGTCGTATGTCTTGAACCCATTATCCCAAGCTTCTTGCAATTTGTCCTTAAGCGGCTGCATGTACAGATTCATATTCTTCCCCGGATAGTTGGGCCCTGGAATTATCAACGTCAGGAAAATATTCTTTTGTTGCATAATCTGCCCGGGGGGGAAATTGAGTGGAATGACAAACACGGGCCAACAGCTGTATGGGGCTGCCATCTGACCAAACACATTGAACCCATCTGTGCTGACGGTGACTCGAGGATGCCTTGGATCTGCCGTTTTTTCCTTATGTAATGCATCGAAGCGCTTCCACGCTTCACCATCCGATGTGTGCACCATCATCACATTCCCATCTGCATCTAGTTCGGTTCTTTTGCCCATTTTGTGCCATGTCATCTGTCTGGCCGTCTCTTCGACCATGAAAAGACATTGAAGTCTTGGTACGATTGGCATATACCGAAGAACATTAACGGGTATTTTGGTCTGCGTCTTCTCACCCATACCGTTGTCTACCACAACATACCTGGAAGAATTGCAAATGGGACAATAGTTCAAGTCCTCATACTGAAGCCTAAATAAGACACATCCTTTCTCACAGGCATGTATCTTCTCATAGGGCATCTTAAGAGCATGGAGGATTTTGTCTGACTGGTACAGGTTTGGAGGTAGCACATGGCCTTTGGGTAGAAATCGTCCGAATACTGTCATCATCGCGTCGTAGCATTCTCTGCCCAAGTTGAATTGAGCCTTCAAAGCCATTATTTGTGAGATGGCATCCAGCTGACAAAGCTCAGTGTGCTCGTGGAGAGGACGTTTTGAGGACTCCAACATTTCAGTGAAGGCCTTTGCAGATTCCTCCATCTCCTCGTCCGAGTCCCGAGCATCGTTAAAGTCTTGCACCATGTCTGCGGTCCCGGTACCATGCTCGTCGGCGCGACGATGAACCTCGGCTCTGGCACGTTGGGCAGACTCACCATGTAATGTCCAGACCGTGTAACCAGGCGTAAAACCAAACTTCTGCAGGTCTTTACTCATTTCAAGCTCGTCCCTCTTTTTATAGTTGTCGCAACGGGCACAGGGGCACTAGCTAAATTCCTGGCCATTTGCAAATGCGGCTCTAACAAACCCCTTGGTTTTTGTTAACCATTCCTCGGTCCAAACTTTCTGACTAGTGTAATCGGTGTACATCCATGCACAATCACTCATATTGACTTCCTACTGGACACACAAGAAATATATACATAATTAAGCAAACCATATCCATCAGTTAATGGAGTTTGTCAGTTTTATTACGTCCATGCAACCTACACGCTAATAGGTAAAGATAGGTCCTAATCCCACCCGAGTATGTGTAGATCGGGTTCGTTTTCCCATGCTCTGCTCCGGATCCGACGCAAAATTTCGGCAGCACCTCCCCGCTGTTCTCCTGATACACGTCTCGGTAATAAGCAGAGAGAATGTGTACCCGAACAACAACAGGGAGGCACTGACGAAATTCTGCATCGGATCCGGAGCTGAGCATATGGGAAAACGAACCCAATCTACACATACTCGGGCTGTCCATGGATAACGTTGGACAATTCAAAAGAATCACTATTATAAATATGCAAATGCATGCATATTTATAGATATAACCCTTTCGAACGGGAGACGCATAGTGGTCACGCATACTGATGATTGAAGACACCTATAGCAAGTGTTAGGGGGTTCCTTGGCGTCGATGGAACCCTAAATAGCAAGTGTCATCGGTGCGAGATACATGTGGCGCTCGGCGTTGAACACTAGATCCACATCCCACAAGTGAAGCCGGCGCCCGGCGTCCCGCAACAATAGTTTTGGTGGCCGATGACGGTCGAGCACCTTGGCGAATTCGCAATGGTGTTCGACCGCCATCGACGCCGAGAACTGTTGCTGCGGAACGCCGGACGCCGGTGTCACTTGTGGGACGTGGATGTAGTGTTCGACACCGACGGCCACATGTATCTCGCACCGACGATACTTGCTATTTAGGGTTCCATCGACAATGACCCCCTAACCCGCTCGTCCCCGGGTAAACTAAATAGCAACTACCATCGGTGCAAGTTACATGAGGCGGTCAGCGTTGAACACTAGATCCACATCCCACAAGTGAAGCCGGCGCCCGGCGTCCCGCAACAATAGTTCTGGTGGCCGATGATGGTCGAACACCTTGGCGAATTTGTCTGGCAGCCTCTGCGATGAGGATTAAAGCCAAGTTTTGAAATTTCAAACAACCAAACCGACTTGAGTCAGTTTGGGTGTTTCAAGTTTCAACACTTGCCTTTTAATCGTCATCGCAGAGGCTGCCAGACAAATTCGCATTGGTGTTTGACCGCCATCGACGCCGAGAACTGTTGCTGTGGGACGCCGGACGCCGACGTCACTTGTGGGACGTGGATGTAGTGTTCGACACCGACGGCCACATGTATCTCGCACCGACGATACTTGCTATTTAGGGTTCCATCGACAATGACCCCCTAACCCACTCGTCCCCGGGTAAACTAAATAGCAACTACCATCGGTGCAAGTTACATGAGGCGGTCGGCGTTGAACACTAGATCCACATCCCACAAGTGAAGCCGGCGCCCGGCGTCCCGCAACAATAGTTCTGGTGGCCGATGATGGTCGAACACCTTGGCGAATTTGTCTGGCAGCCTCTGCGATGAGGATTAAAGCCAAGTTTTGAAATTTCAAACAACCAAACCGACTTGAGTCAGTTTGGGTGTTTCAAGTTTCAACACTTGCCTTTTAATCGTCATCGCAGAGGCTGCCAGACAAATTCGCAATGGTGTTCGACCGCCATCGACTCCGAGAACAGTTGCTTTGGGACGCCGGACGTCGGCGTCACTTGTGGGACGTGGATGTAGTATTCGACACCGACGGCCACATGTACCTCGCACCGATGATACTTGCTATTTAGGGGTTGGTCGGGGTCGGGGTCGGGGTGTGGTGTCAGGGGGTCGGGGTGTCGTGCCGAGGTGTCGGCGTGTCGGGTGTCGGGGGTCGGGTCGGGGTCGGGGTATCTTTTTTCCTTTTCTTCTTTTCTTCTTCTTCTTCTCCTCCTCTCCTCTTTCTTCTTCTTCTTCTTCTTCTCCTCCACTTCTCTTTCTTCTTCTTCTTCTTCTTCTTTTTCTTCTTCTTCTTTTTCTTCTTCTTCTTCTTCTTCTTCTTCTTCTTCTTCTTTCTTCTCCTCCTCCTTCCTCCTCCTCTTCTTCTCTTCCTTCTTTCTTCTTCTTCTTCTTCTCTTCTTCTTCTTCTTCTTCTTCTTCTTCGTTCTCCTTTTTCCTCTTCTTCTTCTTTTTCTTCTTTCTTCTTCTCTCTCCTGTTCCTCCCTCCGCCTTCTACTCTTTCTTCTAAACTAAAACTAAAACTAATCTAAAAAAACTAAACTAAAATAAACTAAAACTAAAACTAATCTAAAATAAACTAAAACTAAAACTAATCTAAATAAACTAAACTAAAACTAAACTATAACTATAACTAAAACAGAATCTAAACTAAAAGAAACAAAAAGAACTAATTAACAAAAAAGGGGAGGAGCTCACCTGGTGGAGGGGGCGGCCGGACGCTGCGGCGGCCGCTGGAGGAGGCGGCGACCCGGTGGAGGGGGAGGCCGGACCGCCGCGGAGGGACGGGGCGGGGACGGCGACGGGGCAGGGATGGCCGCGGCGGGACGGGGCGGGGACGGCCGCGGCGCGGCTGCCCCACGTGGAAGAGGCGCGGGGCCGTGGTGGAGCTTGGGGAGGGGTGCGGGGCGGCGGGGCGCCGGCTATGCCGGACGGGGTCGGCGGCAGCGGCGCGGGCCGGTGTGGGTGGGGATGGCGACGGGGGAGGGGGCGGGGGGGCGGGGCGAAGTGGGAAGGGGCGGCGGGGGTGAGGTGGAGGTCGGGGGGCGCAGGGGAGCGGTGCGGGGCGGCCGGCTACGGCAGACGGGGTCGGCGGCGGCGGCGCGGGTGTGGGTGGGGAGGAATGAGAGAGTGGAGAGAAGAGAGGGGGGCGGGACGGCCGTTAATGTACCCGCCTCTTTGCCGTCAGCCAACGGTCGGCAAAGTTTCTTTGCCGTCCGCTTGCGGACGGCAAAGAGGTGGGGCCGGTGGGCTTGAGTTGGTTAAACAATAACTGGACCCACCCACCTCTTTGCCGTCTGCTAGCGGACGGCAAAGATTCTTTGCCGTCAGCCAGCGGACGGCAAAGAACAGGCTGATGGCAGAGACTTTGTTTGCCATCAGCCACATCTTTGCCGTCCGTTTTCTTGTGGCTGACGGCAGAGACCTTATTTGCCGTCAGCAAGCGGACGGCAAAGAATTAGCACACGGCAAAGAAGTGGATTCCAGTAGTGAAGTAATCATTTTCTTTGCTGGGCAGGGTTTGGAAAACATTCACCGGAATGGTCCCGGGTCTGAAGAAGGAGCTCAAATTTACACAGCCCAGAGTAAGTAGTACTAGCTAGTTCCGTGCATCTCTCATTAATTCTAGTTTCATCAATACCATTATCATGCTTGATTATCAGTTTGATTGAACTCTATTCTCGTAAAGTGCTTGTGGCAGGCACCCGGGACTGATTTATGTGGATACTACGTTTGCGAGTTCATTCGCAACTCGACCCTTAAGCGGGGCTTCTCTGACGAACAATTTGAAGTACGTAAACAAAGTTCACAATTCTTTTTTATTACCATCATTTGTGTTGAGTTTCATTCATATATATGTATTGACCCCTTCTTTAAATTAGATCTGGGAGATGCGGGATGAACTCCTACCACATGATCGCATACGAGCAATTCAAGAGGAATTGGCGGGATTCTTTCTTGACCACGTCATACCTAAAGACGGAGAATACCATATGGAATTAGAAATGGATCTTAGGTAGATGATGTTAGCGATCGTAAGAGATGTTATATTGTATATATGTAATAGCGTCAGATAGATATACAAAAACTTGTTGTTCGACCAAGCACGAAGAAAGAGAGGTCACTTCTCTCTATATATGTTCATGACGATGTTGTGTAATTAATGGTTCCTTCATTTGCTTACTAGCTAGCGTCGAGTTCTCTCTATATGTAGTAGCTACCGTCGACCAAGCACGGAGAAAGAGAGGTCACTTCTCTCTATATGTAGTAGCTAGCTAACACAATATGAAACCCCTAAACCCTCCAAAACCCCTAACCCCCCCCCCCACCCTTTCAAAAAAAAACTGATACGTCTCCAATGTATCTATAATTTTTGATTGTTCCATGCTGTTATATTATCATTCTTGGATGTTTTACAATCATTTTATAGCAAATTTATATCATTTTTTGGGACTAACCTATTGACATAGTGCCCAGTGCCAGTTGCTATTTTTTGCTTGTTTTTTTACTTCGCATGAAATCAATACCAAACGGAGTCCAAACGCAGCGAAACTTTTTGGTGATTTTTTCTGGACCAGAAGACACAAGTTGGGCCAAGACAGTACCTGAGGGGGGCTCCGAGGGGAGCACAACCCACCAGGGCGCGCCTGGGGGCCCAGGCGCGCCCAGGTGGGTTGTGCCCACCTCGGCCACCTCCCGCACCACCTCTTTGCTCTATAAATACCCCAATATTCCAGAAACCCTAGGGGAGTCGACGAAAATCAATTCCAGCCGCCTCAAGTTCCAGAAACCACAGATCCAATCTAGACACCGTCACAGAGGGGTTCATCATCCTCATTGGTGCCCTCCGATGATGCGTGAGTAGTTCATTGTAGACCTACGGTTCCGTAGGTAGTAGCTAGATGGCTTCCTCTCTCTCTCTTTTGATTTTCAATACAATGGTCTCTTGGAGATCTATTTGACGTAAATCTTTTTGCGGTGTGTTTGTTGGGATCTGATGAACTTTGAGTTTATGATCAGATATATGTTTTTATCCATGAAAGTTATTTGAGTCTTTTGATCTCTTATATGCATGATTACTTATAGCCTCGTATTTCTTCTTCGAATCTTTGGTTTAGTTAGGCCAACTAGATCGATTTTTCTTGCCATGGGAAGAGGTGCTTTGTGATGGGTTCGATCTAATGGTGCTTGATCCCAGTGACAGAAGGGAAACCGACACGTATGTATCGTTGCTATTAAGGATAACAAGATGGGGCCTATTTCTACATAAATAGATCATGTCTACATCATGTCATCGTTCTTATTGCATTACTCCGTTTCTCCATGAACTTAATACACTAGATGCATGCTGGATAACGGTAGATGTGTGGAGTAATAGTAGTAGATGCAGGCAGGAGTCGATCTACTAATCTTGGATGTGATGCCTATATAATGATCATTGCCTGGATATCGTCATAATTATTTGAAGTTCTATCAATTGCCCAACAGTAATTTGTTTACCCACCGTATGCTATTTTTCTCGAGAGAAGCCACTAGTGAAATCTACGGCCCCCGGGTCTATTTTCTCATCATATATTTTCAGATCTATTTTGCTATTTGCCTTTTTATTTATTTGCCACTTTTATTTTCAGATCTATATTATCAAAAACCCAAAAATACCTCGCTGAATTTTATTTGCAGCTATCAATCTATTACAACTTTCCCACGTCCGTTTGCCAATTTCTGGCGCCGTTACCCGAAAGGGATTGACAACCCCTTTAACACGTCGGGTTGCAAGTATTTGTTCTTTGTGTGTAGGTGCTATTTACGTAGTGTTGCTTGGTTCTCCTACTGGTTCGATAACCTTGGTCTCATCACTGTGGGAAATACCTACCGTTACTATGCTGCATCATCCCTTCCTCTTTGGGGAAATACCGACGTAGTTCAAGCAAACATCAAAAGGAATTTTTGGCGCCGTTGCTGGGGAGACATCATCAACATCTACCAGGTTCCTAATCACAAATCTCATCTCCTTGCAATTTACATTATTTCCCATTTGCCTCTCGTTTTCCTTTCCCCCACTTCACAAAAATTTGCCGTTTTATTCGCCCTCTTTTTCGTTCGCCGTTTTCTCGTCAGATCTGTTTTTCGTGTGCAATTTTGTTTGTCACTTTTGCCGTTATGGATAGTTCCTCCTCTATTGCGTGTACCCCCGAGAACGAGGTTCTTAATTTCAAACAAAGGGGAGGGGAGAATTTAAAAGATGCTTGGTATAGGATTTGCAATGCTCATAATAGATCTATCCGTAAGCAATCTATCGTTGTTCTTCTTCGTTGTTTTTATGTGGGCATCACCACTTGGTATATATTCGTCCTTGATATGATTACCGGTGGAAATTTCTTGATGTGTCCCTCTCTTGATGCTTTTAATGCTATGGGAAATTTAGTGGGTTCACCGCCTCTTATAATTAACGAAACAACTTTGACTCTTGAGCACGTTATGGAAAGACTGGATGCTATCGAAAAGAAAATGCTTACCGAAGAACACTTTTAAAACTTGGATAAAAAGATGCATAATTTTGCTACTAAATTTGGGTCAAAAATGGGAGAAGTTTTTAAGTTGTTAAAAGAAAAGGGAACCGTAATTCACGAAAGAATTGAAGAAAGCCCTTCTCGGATCGATAAGTTGGAAGAATTTTTTAGCAATTTAAGCACGGCCTTTGCTTTTGCTAAAACTATTGAAAAAAAACCCGTAAAAATAGGCAAGATTACTCAAGCCACTAAAAACAAGGGTGCAACTTCTAATAGTAACAAAGAAGATCTTAAGATGATTAGTATTCACCCGTATTTTGTTGAAGTTATAAGAGATCCTACGTACAAGAATGAATTCTTCAAACTTGTTCCTAGGAGTATTGTTATTGAAAATTTGTATGCTAAATCTTTGAAGAATTCCAAGTGTTTGATTGAGGAATTAGAAACCAAAGATGACAATACTTAGATCTTTGCATTATTCCTAGCTAAGGGCGTAAAACGATAGCGCTTGTTGGGAGGCAACCAATGAATAAAATTTATTTTTGTATTTTTCTTTCTGTTCTTGGGTGTTTGCACAATTATGCTACTGTTATGATTGTGTGTTTTTTGTTTTAATTAGTGTTTGTTCCAAGTAAAGCCTTTAGCATAGCTTTGGTGGTAGTTGATTTGATCTTGTTGGAAAACAAAACATTTGTGTCCAGTAATTTTTTTTTGAAAATTCACAGAAGCGACGAAAAATTCTGAAGTTTTTACACAAGATTTATATACAAATTTCCTCTGTTTTATTAAATTTTCAGAAATTTTGGAGTTACATAAGTATGAGAACAATTCGCATCTTTACAGACTGTTCTGTTTCTGACAGATTCTGTTTTCTTTGCATTATGTGCTTATTTTGATGAATCTATGGTTTTTATCGGGGGGTATGAGCCATGGTAAAGTTAGAATACATTATATATAATGCAAGAACAAAATTTGAATGGGTTTTCTACAGTACTTAAAGTAAAGATTGGCTTCTTATACTAACGGATCTCATGAAGGTTTTGTTGAGTTTTGTGTGATTGAACTTTTCAAGTTTTGGGTGAGATTACGATGGATGAAGGAATAAGGAGTAAGAAGAGCCTAAGCTCGGGGATGCCCCATGGCACCCCAAGCCATTATCCAAAGAGAATCAAGCAACTAAGCTTGGGGATGCCCGAGTGGCATCCCCTCTTTCTTCTAACGACCATCGGTATTTTACTTGGAGCTATATTTTTATTCGTCACATATCATGAGTTTTGCTTGGAGCGTCTTTTATGATATGAGTCTTTGCTTGTTTTTCTTTTTATTTTTAGTCATGAATCCTTGCTGGACACACCTATTTGAGAGAGCCAAAATTATGCTATGACTTGTTAGAATTGCTCTCTATGCTTCACTTAAATCTTTATGAGCTATGGAATTGCTCTAGTGCTTCACTTATATCTTTTTGAGCACGGTGTGCTTTATTATTTTTGAAGAAATGCTCTCATGCTTCACTTAGATTTATTTGAGAGTTAGTAATTTTTTTTTAGAAATTCTCTCTTGCTTCACTTAAATTATTTTGAGAGAAGGAAATTTTTATGCTCATGTTCTTCACTTAGATTTGTTTGAGCTATCAAAAGCATCAAATGAAATTAGTCCCAAAGTGATAGATATTCAAGAGGGATATAATAAAAACTTTCATGAAGATCATTGGACAAAATAAATTTGATTCCTTGTAATAGTTTTGTGATATGTTGATATAATATGTGAGTCATGTTGATGAGTAATTATGCTTTAGTAAGAATATGGTGTTAAGGTTTGTGATTCCCTATGCAAGCACGAAAGTCAATAGTTATGCAATAAAATTACATCCTACTTGTGGTGCATTATGAAGGAAATATGCCCTAGAGGCAATAATAAAGTCGTTATTTTATATTTCCTTGTTCATGATAAATGTTTATTATTCATGCTAGAATTGTATTGATCGGAAACCATAATACATGTGTGAATACATAGACAAAACACCGTGTCCCTAGTAAGCCTCTACTAGACTAGCTCGTTGATCAAAGATGGTTATGGTTTCCTAACCATGGACATGAGTTGTCATTTGATAACGGGGTCACATCATTAGGAGAATGATGTGATGGACAAGACCCATCCGTTAGCTTAGCATAATGATCGTTCAGTTTTATTGCTATTGCTTTCTTCATGTCAAATACATATTCCTTCGACTATGAGATTATGCAACTCCCGGATACCGGAGGAATGCCTTGTGTGCTATCAAACATCACAACATAACTGGGTGATTATAAAGATGCTCTACAGGTATCTCCGAAGGTGTTTGTTGAGTTGGCATAGATCAAGATTAGGACTTGTCACTCCGAGTATCGGAGAGGTATCTCTGGGCCCTCTCGGTAATACACATCATAAGCTTGCAAGCAAATGACTAAGGAGTTAGTCACGAGGTGATGTATTACGGAATGAGTAAAGAGACTTGCCGGTAATGAGACTGAACTAGGTATGAAGATACCGACGATCGAATCTCGGGCAAGTAACATACCGATGGACAAAGGGAATTACGTATGTTGTCATAATGGTTCGACCGATAAAGATCTTCATAGAATATGTAGGAGCCAATATGAGCATCCAGGTTCCGCTATTGGTTATTGACTGGAGAGGTGTCTCGGTCATGTCTACATAGTTCTCGAACCCGTAGGGTCCGCACGCTTAATGTTCGTTGACGATATAGTATTATATGAGTTATGTGATTTGGTGACCGAATGTTGTTCGGAGTCCTGGATCAGATCACGGACATGACGAGGAGTCTCGAAATGGTTGAGAGGTAAAGATTGATATATAGGACGATGGTATTCGGACACCGGAAGTGTTTCGGGGGTCACCGGGTACTTATCGGGTCACCGGAAGGGGTTCCGGGCACCCTCGGCAAAAGATATGGGCCTTATGGGCCAAGAGGGGAAACACACCAGCCACAAGGGGCTGGTGCGCCCCCCATATGGGCCGGCCAAGGTGGAGAAGGAAAGGGGAAGGAGGAAAGGAAAGAAAGGGAATAGGATTCCCCATTCCTTCCACCTCCCCCTCCCCGCCCCCCTTCCTTCCCCCTTCTTCATATAAGGAAAGGGGGGGCGCAAGGCAAGGCAACAACCCAAAGGCTGCCGCCAGGTCTCTTGGGGCGCCCTAGGGGCTGCCTCGTCCCCTCCCACCTATATATATGTGGGGAGGGGGCGCCACACAAGGACACACAACATTGTCTTAGCCGTGTGCGGCGCCCCCGTCAACCGTTTACTACCTCGGTCATACTTTCGTAGTGCTTAGGCGAAGCCCTGCAGAGATCACTTCACCATCACCGTCACCACGCCGTCGTGCTGACGGAACTCATCTACTACCTCGACGTCTTGCTGGATCAAGAAGGCGAGGGATGCCACCGAGCTGAACGTGTGCAGAACTCGGAGGTGCCGTACGTTCGGTACTCGATCGGTGGAGCACGAAGAAAGTTCGACTACATCAACCGTGTTGTGAAACGCTTCCGCTTACGGTCTACGAGGGTACGTAGGCACACTCACCCCCTCGTTGCTATGCATCTCCATGGATAGATCTTTGTGTGTGCGTAGAATTTTTTTTGTTTTCCATGCAACGTTTGCCAACAGTGGCATCAGAGCCAGGTCTATGCGTAGATGATATGCACGAGTAGAACACAAAGAGTTGTGGGCGGTGATAGTCATACTGCTTACCACCAACGTCTTATTTTGATTCGGCAATATTGTGGGATGAAGCGGCCCGGACCAACCTTACATGTCCACGCACATGAGACCGGTTCCACCGACAGATATGCAACAAGTTTTGCATAAAGGTGGCTGGCGGGTGTCTGTTTCTCCTACTTTAGTTGAATCGAATTTGACTGGGGCCGGTCCTTCAAGAAGGTTAAAACAAAAAACTTGACGAAACACCGTTGTGGTTTTGATGCGTAGGTAAGAACGGTTCTTGCTAGAAGCCCATAGCAGCCACGTAAAACTTGCAATAACAAAGTAGAGGACGTCTAACTTGTTTTTGCAGGGCATGTTGTGATGTGATATGATCAAGACATGATGTGATATACGTTGTTGTATGAGATGATCATGTTTTGTAAGTTATCGGCAACTGGCAGGAGCCTTATGGTTGTCGCTTTATTGTATGAGATGCAAATGCCATGTAATTGCTTTACTTTATCACTATGCGTTAGCGATAGTTGTAGAAGCAATAGTTGGCGAGACGACCATGACGCAACGATGGAGATCAAGGTGTCAAGCCAGTGACGATGGAGATCATGATGATGCTTCGGAGATGGAGATCAAAAGCACAAGATGATGATGGCCATATCATGTCACATATTTTTATTGCATGTGATGTTTATCTTTTATGCATCTTATTTTGCTTAGTACGGCGGTAGCATTATAAGATGATCCCTTCACTAAATTTCAAGGTATAAGTGTTCTCCCTAAGTATGCACCGTTGCGACGGTTCATCGTGTTGAGACACCACGTGATGATCGGGCGTGATAGACTCTACGTTCACATACAACGGGTGCAAGACGGTTTTGCACATGCGGAATACTTGGGTTAAACTTGACGAGCCTAGCATGTACAGACATGGCCTCGGAACACTGGAGACCGAAAGGTCGAACGTGAATCATATAGTAGATATGATCAACATAGAGATGTTCACCATTGATGACTACCCCATCTCACGTGATGATCGGACATGGGTTAGTTGATTTGGATCACGTATCACTTAGATGACTTGAGGGATGTCTATTTAAGTGGGAGTCCTCAAGTAATTTGATTAATTGAACTTAATTTATCATGAACTTAGTCCTGATAGTATTTGCATATCTATGTTGTAGATCAATAGCTCGCGTATAGCTCCCTTGTTTTATTTTGATATGTTCCTAGAGAAAACTAAGTTGAAAGATGATAGTAGCAATGATGAGGACTGGGTCCGTGATCTGAGGATTATCCTCATTGTTGCACAGAAGAATTATGCCCTTGATGCACCGCTAGGTGACAGACCTATTGCAGGAGCTGATGCAAACGTTATGAACGTTTACAAGCTCGATATGACTACTTGATAGTTTAGTGCGCCATGCTTTACGGCTTAGAATCGGGGCTCCAAAGACGTTTTGAACTCCATGGAGCATATGAGATGTTCCAAGAGCTGAAATTGGTATTTCAGACTCATGCCCGTGTCGAGAGGTATGAGACCTCTGACAAGTACTTTGCCTACAAGATGGAGGAGAATAGCTCAGCCAGTGAGCATGTGCCCAGAATGTCTGGGTACTACAATCGCTTGAATCAAGTGGGAGTTAATCTTCCAGATAAGATAGTGATTGACAAAATTCTCTAGTCACTATCACCAAGCTACTAGAACTTCGTGATGAAATATAATATCTAAGGGATAATGAAAATGATTCCCGAGCTCTTCGCGATACTGAAATCGGCAAAGGTAGAAATCAAGAAAGAGCATCAAGTGTTGATGGTTAACAAGACCACTAGTTTCAAGAAAAAGGGCAAGGGAAAGAAAGGGAACTTCAAGAAGAATGGCAAGCAAGTTGTCACTCCCGTGAAGAAGCCAAAAGCTGGACCTAAGCCTGAAACTGAGTGCTTCTACTGCGAAGGAAATGGTCACTGGAAGTGGAACTGCCCCAAATACTTGGCGGATATGAAGGATGGCAAAGTGAACAAAGGTATATTTGATATACATGTTATTGATGTGTATTTTACTAGTGTTCATAGTAGCCCCTGGGTATTTGATACCGGTTCAGTTGCTAAGATTAGTAACTCGAAACAAGAGTTGCAAAATGAACAGAGACTAGTTAATGACAAGGTGACGATGTGTGTTGGAAGTGATTCCAAGGTTGATAAGATCACCATCGCACACTCCCTCTACCTTCGGGATTAGTGTTGGACCTAAATAAATAAATGTTATTTGGTGTTTGCATTGAGCATGAATATGATTGGATCATGTTTATTGCAACACGGTTATTCGTTTAAGTTAGAGAATAATTGTTGTTCTGTTTACATGAATAAAACCTTCTATGGTCATACACTCAATGTAAATGGTTTATTGAATCTCGATCGTAGTGATACACATATTCATAATATTGATGCCAAAAGATGCAAAGTTGATAATGATAGTGCAACATATTTGTGGCACTGCCGTTTAGGTCATATTGGTGTAAAGCGCATGAAGAAACTCCATGCAGATGGGCTTTTGGAATCACTTGATTATGAATCATTTGATACTTGCGAACCATGCCTCATGGGCAAGATGACTAAAACTCTGTTCTCCGGAACAATGGAGCGAGCTAATGACTTATTGGAAATAACACATACCGATGTATGCGGTCCGATGAGTGTTGAGGCACGCGGCGGGTATTGTTATTTTCTGACCTTCACAGATGATTTGAGCAGATACGGGTATATCTACTTAATGAAACACAAGTTTGAAACATTTAAAAAGTTCAAAGAATTTCAGAGTGAAGTGGAGAATCAACGTAACAAGAAAATAAAGTTTCTGCGATCTGATCGCGGAGGCGAATATTTGAGTTACGAGTTTGGCCTTCATTTAAAACAATGTGGAATAGTTTCACAACTCATGCCACCTAGAACACCATAGCGTAATGGTGTGTCCGAATGTCGTCACCGTACTTCATTAGATATGGTGCGATCTATGATGTCTCTTACCGATTTACCGCTATCGTTTTGGGGTTATGCATTAGAGACAGCTGCATTCACGTTAAATAGGGCACCGTCTAAATCCGTTGAGATGACACCGTATGAACTATGGTTTGGCAAGAAACCTAAGCTGTCGTTTCTTAAAGTTTGGGGATGCGACGCTTATGTCAAAAGGCTTCAGCCAGATAAGCTCGAGCCCAAATCGTAGAAATGCGTCTTCATAGGATACCCTAAAAACAATTGGGTACACCTTCTACCACAGATCTGAAGACAAGATCTTTGTTGCTAAGTTTGGGTCCTTTCTAGAGAAGGAGTTTCTCTCGAAAGAAGTGAGTGGGAGGAAAGTAGAACTTGATGAGGTAATTGTACCTTCGCACGAATTGGAAAGTAGTTCATCAGAGAAAACCGTTCCCGTGATGCCTACACCAACTAGAGAGGAAGCTAATGATGATGATCATGAAACTTCGGATCAAGTTACTACAGAACCTCGTAGGTCAACCAGAACACGATCCGCACCAGAGTGGTACGGGAATCCTGTACTGGAAGTCATGTTACTGGACCAAGGTGAACATACAAACAGTGAAGAAGCTATGATGATCCCAGATTCCGACAGATGGCTTGAGGCCATGAAATCTGAGATAGGATCCATGTATGAGAACAAAGTGTGGACTTTGGTGGATTTGCCCGATCGGCAAGCCATAGAGAATAAATGGATCTTCAAGAAGAAGACTGACGTTGATGGTAATTTTACTATCTATAAAGCTCGACTTGTCGCAAAAGGTTTTCGACAAGTTCAAGGAGTTGACTACGATGAGATTTTCTCACCCATAGCGATGCTTAAGTCCGTCCGAATCATGTTAGCAATTGCCGCATTTTATGATTATGAAATCTGGCAAATGGACGTCAAAACTGCATTCCTTAATGGATTTCTCAAAGAAGAGTTGTATATGATACAACCAGAAAGTTTTTTTTATCCTAAAGGTGCTAATAAAGTGTGCAAGCTCCAGCGATCCATCTATGGATTGGTGCAAACATCTCGGAGTTGGAATATACGCTTTGATAAGGTGATCAAAGCATATGGTTTTATACAGACTTATGGTGAAGCCTGTATTTACAAGAAAGTGAGTGGGAGCTCTGTAGCATTTCTGATATTATATGTGGATGACATATTGTTGATTGGAAATGATATAGAATTTCTGGATAGCATAAAAGGATACTTAAATAAGAATTTTTCAATGAAAGACCTCGGTGAAGCTGCTTACGTATTGAGCATCAAGATCTATAGGGATAGATCGAGACGCTAAATAGGACTTTCACAAAGCACATACCTTGACAAGATTTTGAAAGAATTCAAAATGGATCAGTCAAAGAAGGAGTTCTTGCCTGTATTACAAGGTGTGAAGTTGAGTAAGACTCAAAGCCCGACCACGGCAGAAGATAGAGAGAGAATGAAAGTCATTCCCTATGCCTCAGCCATAGGTTCTATATGATATGCCATGCTGTGTACCACACCTGATGTGTGTCTTGCCACTTATCTGGCAAAGAGGGTACAAGAGTGATCCAGGAGTGGACCACTGGACAGCGGTCAAAATTATCCTTAGTTACCTAAGAGGACTAAGGAAATGTTTCTCGGTTATGGAGGTGATAAAGAGTTCGTCGTAAAGGGTTACATCGATGAAAGCTTTAACACCGATCCGGATGACTCTGAGTCTTAATCTGGATACATATTGAAAGTGGGAGCAATCAGCTAGAGTAGCTTCATGCAGAGCATTGTAGACATAGATATTTGCAAAATACATACGGATCTGAATGTGGCAGACCCGTTGACTAAACTTCTCACACAAGCAAAACATGATCACACCTTAGTACTCTTTGGGTGTTAATCACATGGCGATGTGAACTAGATTACTGACTCTAGTAAACTCTTTGGGTATTGGTCACATGACGATGTGAACTATGGGTGTTAATCACATGGCGATGTGAACTAGATTATTGACTCTAGTGCAAGTGGGAGACTGAAGGAAATATGCCCTAGAGGCAATAATAAAGTCATTATTTTATATTTCCTTATTCATGATAAATTTTTATTATTCATGCTAGAATTGTATTGATTAGAAACCATAATACATGTGTGAATACATAGACAAAACACCGTGTCCCTAGTAAGCCTCTACTAGACTAGCTCGTTGATCAAAGATGGTTATGGTTTCCTAACCATGGACATGAGTTGTCATTTTATAACGGGATCACATCATTAGGAGAATGATGTGATGGACAAGACCCATCCGTTAGCTTAGCATAATGATCGTTCAGTTTTATTGCTATTGCTTTCTTCATGTCAAATACATATTCCTTTGACTATGAGATTATGCAACTCCCGGATACCGAAGGAATGCCTTGTGTGATATCAAACGTCACTGGGAGATTATAAAGATGCTCTACAGGTATCTCCGAAGGTGTTTGTTGAGTTGGCATAGATCGAGATTAGGATTTGTCACTCCGAGTATCGGAGAGGTATCTCTGGGCCCTCTTGGTAATACAAATCATAAGCTTGCAAGCAAACGACTAAGGAGTTAGTCACGAGGTGATGTATTACAGAACGAGTAAAGAGACTTGCCGGTAACGAGATTGAACTATGTATGAAGATACCGACGATCGAATCTCGGGCAAGTAACATACCGATGGACAAAGGGAATTACGTATGTTGTCATAACGGTTCGACCGATAAAGATCTTCGTAGAATATGTAGGAGCCAATATGAGCATCCAGGTTCCGCTATTTGTTATTCACCGGAGAGGTGTCTCGGTCATGTCTACATAGTTCTCGAACCCGTAGGGTCCGCACACTTAACGTTCGTTGGCGATATAGTATTATATGAGTTATGTGATTTGGTGACCGAATGTTGTTCGGAGTCCCGGATGAGATCACAGACATGACGAGGAGTCTCGAAATGGTCGAGAGGTAAAGATTGATATATAGGACGATGGTATTCGGACACCGAAAGTGTTTCGGGGGTCACCGGGTACTTATCGGGTCACCGGAAGGGGTTCTTGGCACCCCCGGCAAAAGATATGGGCCTTATGGGCCAAAAGGGCAAACACACCAGCCACAAGGGGCTGGTGCGCCCCCCATATGGGCCGGCCAAGGTGGAGAAGGAAAGGGGAAGGAGGAAAGGAAAGAAAGGGAATAGGATTCCCCCTTCCTTCCACCTCTCCCCATTTCCTTCCCCCTTCTTCATATAAGGAAAGGGGGGGCGCAGGGCAGGGCAGCAGCCCTAGGGCTGCCGCCAGGTCTCTTGGGGCGCCCTAGGGGCTGCGTCCTCCCCTCCCACCTATATATATGTGGGGAGGGGGTGCCACACAAGGACACACAAACATTGTCTTAGCCGTGTGTGGCGCCCCCGTCCACCATTTACTACCTTGGTCATACTTTCGTAGTGCTTAGGAGAAGCCCTGCGGAGATCACTTCACCATCACCGTCACCACGCCGTCGTGCTGACGGAACTCATCTACTACCTCGACGTCTTGCTGGATGAAGAAGGCGAGGGACGTCACCGAGCTGAACGTGTGCAGAACTCGGAGGTGCTGTACGTTCGGTACTCGATCGGTGGAGCGCGAAGAAAGTTCGACTACATCAACCGCGTTGTGAAACGCTTCCGCTTACGGTCTACGAGGGTACGTAGACACACTCTCCCCCTCGTTGCTATGCATCTCCATGGATAGATCTTTACGTGTGCGTAGAAATTTTTTTGTTTTCCATGCAACGTTTCCCAACACATTATTCGGTGTTAGTTATGCTTAATGCTCGCTTATGAGATTTTTCGTTTCTTGGTTGGATGCTTCTCAATCTTTTGCTAGCCTTCATTTGCACTAAGTATGATCACTACTTGTGCATCCAAAATCCTTAAACCAGTTTTGCCATATGAGTCCACTATAACTACCTATATGCGGTATTTCCGTGCCGTTCTAAGCAAATTTGTATGTGTCATCTCTAATTTCAAAATAAATTTCTCTTTTGTGTGCTCGTACCGCTCGTGAAACGGTAGGGGTTGGCTGATATATTTCCATGCTAGATGTGTTATTCTCAAGATGAGTGTTTATTCACTTGTCATTGCACGAGAGTACGGCAAAGGTATTAGGGATGCCCAGTCCCAAAATAAAAAATTAATTTACTTTATGTTGTCAAATAATAAATTCCTTGGAAAGTGTTGGTATGGAGGGCACCCGTGGATACGGCTAGCCATGGAAAGTGAAAGTATGGTGGAAAAAGGAATAAACTTTATTTTCTGTTTGGGAACCGCCTATGATATATCTAGCATGGAAAGTATTGGGAACTACTCGATCGTTTTCGTTGACAGAAAAAGCATGCCACCCAAAATGTTTTATCTCTACTTTTTTTGCTTTGAGCTCTGGCACCTCTACAAATCCCTACTTCCCTCTGCGAAGGGCCTTTCTTTTACTTTATGCAATTTTTATTTTGAGTCTCCATATTCTCTTATAAAGCACCAACTAAGGGTCACTATGATCATACTTGAGCATTGGGTGTAGCTAATATGCGAGTGTGTTTCATGAATGGATCAATGATTGAGCATAATGGGCTAGGGATAACTTGCTTTAGTGTTGATATTTTGAAAGACTTGGTTGCTTGTTGATATGCTTGAGTATTGAAATCTTCATGTCAAAACTAGACTATTGCTTTGAATCATATAAAAATCCAAATGTCCATGCTACAAAGAAAATAATATGTGATGAACATGTTAGGCACCATTCCACATCAAAAATTCTGTTTTTATCATTTACCTACTCGAGGACGAGCAGGAATTAAGCTTGGGGATGCTGATACGTCTCCAATGTATCTATATTTTTTTATTGTTCCATGTTGTTATATTATCATTCTTGGATATTTTACAATCATTTTATAGCAACTTTATATCATTTTTTGGGACTAACCTATTGACATAGTGCCCAATGTCAGTTGCTGTTTTTTGCTTGTTTTTTTACTTCACAGGAAATCAATACCAAACGGAGTCCAAACGTAGCGAAACTTTTTGGTGATTTTTTCTGGACCAGAAGACACAAGTTGGGCCAAGAAAGTACCTGAGGGGGGCTCCGAGGGGAGCACAACCCACCAGGGCGCGCCTGGGGGCCCAGGCGCGCCCAGGTGGGTTGTGCCCACCTCGGCCACCTCTCGCACCGCCTCTTTGCTCTATAAATACCCCAATATTCCAGAAACCCTAGGGGAGTCGACGAAAATCAATTCCAGCCGCCGCAAGTTCCAGAAACCACAGATTCAATCTAGACACCATCACGGAGGGGTTCATCATCCTCATTGGTGCCTCTCCGATGATGCGTGAGTAGTTCATTGTAGACCTACGGGTCCGTAGTTAGTAGCTAGATGGCTTCCTCTCTCTCTTTTGATTCTCAATACAATGGTGTCTTGGAGATCTATTTGATGTAACTCTTTTTGCGGTTTGTTTGTTGGGATCCGATGAACTTTGAGTTTATGATCAGATCTATGTTTTTATCCATGAAAGTTATTTGAGTCTTTTGATCTCTTATATGCATGATTACTTATAGCCTCGTATTTCTTCTTCGAATCTTTGGTTTAGTTAGGCCAACTAGATCGATTTTTCTTACCATGGGAAGAGGTGCTTTGTGATGGGTTCGAACTTACGGTGCTTGATCCCAGTGACAGAAGGGGAACCGACACGTATGTATCGTTGCTATTAAGGATAACAAGATGGGGTCTATTTCTACATAAATAGATCTTGTCTACATCATGTCATCGTTCTTATTGCATTACTCTGTTTCTCCATGAACTTAATACACTAGATGCATGCTGGATAGCGGTCGATGTGTGGAGTAATAGTAGTAGATGCAGGCAGGAGTCGGTCTACTAATCTTGGACGTGATGCCTATATAATGATCATTGCCTGGATATCGTCATAATTATTTGAAGTTCTATCAATTGCCCAACGGTAATTTGTTTACCCACCGTATGCTATTTTTCTCGAGAGAAGCCACTAGTGAAATCTACGGCCCCCGGGTCTATTTTCTCATCATATATTTTCAGATCTATTTTGCTATTTACCTTTTATTTATTTGCCACTTTTATTTTCAGATCTATATTATCAAAAACCCAAAAATACCTCGCTGAATTTTATTTGCTTTTATTTGCATCTATCAATCTATTACAACTTTCTCACGTCCGTTTGCCAATTTCTGGCGCCGTTACCCGAAGGGATTGACAACCCCTTTAACACGTCGGGTTGCAAGTTTTTGTTCTTTGTGTGCAGGTGCTGTTTACGTAGTGTTGCTTGGTTCTCCTACTGGTTCGATAACCTTGGTCTCATCACTGAGGAAAATACCTACCGTTGCTGTGCTGCATCATCCCTTACTCTTTGGGGAAATACCGACGTAGTTCAAGCAAACATCAAACCCCAGCGCCTGCGAGCTGCTGACGCATGGCTGCCTTTTTGTCCCGGTTGGTGTTACCAACCGGGACTAAAGGTCCTCCTGCCTGGGTGCCCCACAGCGGCCACGTGGAGCTGCTTTAGTCCCGGTTCGTAAGCCAACCGGGACTAAAAGTAATGGGCATTAGTCCCGATCGTTTTGTCCCGGTTGCAGAACCGGGACTAAAGGCCCTCTGAAAGCGGGACTAGTGCCCTGTTTTCAACTAGTGAACTTGTCTCATTGTCAATGGCTTCATCCCCCAAGTTGGGTGGTACATAGCACGCTAGCTACCTCAATTATGTCTGAGCCCTACGATGTGAATCCTACGGCTATCATCCTCCAGCACCTACTCTTCTTCCTCGTGTATCTTCTTCCCTCGTAGACCCGCTCTCGACCACCATGGTTGGCAACCGCTGCCATGCGCCGTCCTGCCCTGTCCGGCCCTAAACGCATCCACCGTGTTGCCGCCGCCCTCGGCCTACCTCTAACTGAACACATTAACCTTTGATTCCCCTTCATCGATGTTGTCGCTGCCGCGTCGCTCCAGGCCCAGGCTTGTTGGTGTCCCCATGCCTCATTGTCACTCGATGTGGTGTCCCCGTCTCCAGCTCCGGGCTTCAGGCAAATTCCACTACCGCAAACTAAATTTTGGAATTTCAGGCAACATATGAATAGCATATGCCCGAAACAAAAGGTGCATGCTGTAATTAGCAATATGAAGATATATGATACCTCCTCGATTTCTAAAATTTACAAGTCTTTTCTTTGTTATTTCGATACAAACAAACGTATACCACTCTTGCAGTCGTAGGGTGTGGCTAGGTCTCAGTTGATTGGTTTAATCAAGTCTTAGTCAAGTGACATGCCATGTAAGAAGGAAAAGAAAATTTTTGCACGGATCTCAACCTATGATCTCATAATATAGCACCAACTGAGGCATAACCAAGTCTCAGTCGACTAAGATTTAGCAAGACTGTTCGCCGTATTTGTTCAGTCATGCACTCTTTCGATCAAATGTCTTATTTGGCGGCTCCGGCCACTTTGATAAGAATCTGAAGAGATCGGCGGAAATGCTCTAGCTGCAAACATGTTCAATGTTTGAACCAATGAGGGTCTATAACAGGGTTGTCGTTGTAGAGATCGAGTTATGTTGATGGAGGTAAATAACTAAATGAGTCAGTTAATTTGGCTGACTTGTGGTTAGGAAGTGTATCCCCCGAAATTTCATTTTATGTTTTTTTTTGGCAGAGAAACTAGTCTCTGTCTCTTGCGATAAAAGGTCCTCGTGTCCAATTAGCGCTGGTAGGAGGTTTTTTTTTTAACTTTTGGTGGGAGTGCTTATATCGCTAGACTAGTGATCGATATTTATTTTTATTTTGAGAAAAAACAAGTGATGAAGTAAGATCAATTTTGCATGTTTTCCTTTTTTTTAGGGGTACTTTGCATGTTTTCCGGTGGCACATAACGCACACTAGCTGCCTTGGGCTTTCGCACATTCTTATTAGCGCTGTGTACGACGAACTAAACTCCGGCCCATAGCCCATGTAAATTGCTGCGAGAAGGCCTGGTCGCGTTAGATAAGCCTTGTTAGCCCATATGCACGTCCGGGCTGTTGCCGGCCTTCCCCTTCCGTGCATCGGCGACCTCTTCGCTAAGTACTACTCCAGGACTACTACTAGTTTGCTGCAGGGTGGGGAGTGGATCTCCGGCGAGCACGAGACGAGCTCCGATGGCGAGCGGAGGCGGATACGCCTGGGCCCTCGCGGCGGGCCTCAACGCCGCGCTCGCCGCCATCTCCGCCAAGTTCTTCGCTCCCATGGTACCGAACCAACCCTCTCTCCTTCCCCTCCGATCTGACCTTCTTCTCCCCTTACCAGCGAGTCTGCAGCCCCCTTAATACTGATACAGATCGCTCCAGCCTTTGGTTTACATGAATCTCTGACGTAGCTGTCCCGAGTTACCAGTTAGCGAACTCGATAGTGGATGTGAGCCTGTGACCTTATAACTGATAGAAGCAGGACTGAATTCATGTTGAAATTGCTATTTATTTCATAGTGAAATTACTCCCACCTCTCAAGAAATGAAGAAATTACTCACCAGTGCTGACTAGCATAACATACAGGGTAAAGTAGCTTGAGAATAAAAGGGTTCAGTTTCTCCTAGATCGAGATCAGTGCTGCCTGCCTGGATTTTTTTGGACAAAATTCCCCTGCTTCGGAACACAGGGTTGACAATGACTGTCACTGACTATGATCTTGCCTTGCTCAGTTGCTGAAATACGGCATGGTGATACTTTTCAACGTCACAATGTGGGGGTGCTACGTGAACAGCCTCAAAGCTTTGTCGTCCCTCCAGGCAACGGTCACCAACTTCGCCGCCAACTTCATCTCGTCAGGTCTTGCAGGGTATTTCCTGTTTCAGGAGCCTCTGCCTTGTAAGGTACTAGTTTAACAATTTTGCATTTTCTCATTTCTGTAACGGTGGTTGTGCATGTTAAAGGAAGCTTTTAATTATATTTTCATTGTTTTGTGATCTCCGTCAAAATTAGCACTTTCTTAAGTTTGTTGAACAACTTGCTTCTTGCTCAATAGGGGTTAGGTGTTCCATAACAGAAAGAAAAAAATCAGTGTTGATGACCTAATTTTGCTTCATCATGAAGTGGTTCTTATTGAATACGTACATGAATGCTGCTAAATTTGGACAGATTCAATAACTTAATTTTTGCTATATTTTGAAATTGTTTTTCCACTTAATGCACTCAGCCTTTTAACTTGGAACTATGTCCATACAGTGGTTTGCAGGTGCCAGTCTGATAATTCTTGGTGTGTTCATCCTCAGCAAATCAAGCATTGAGGAGAAAGTGAACTCTGATTGATTGGGAGTTGCTACCAGTCTGTTTGTTAGCTGGGACATAAATTTTTTGAGCTTATACCTCTATTTTCAGTGGATGTTTGCTCGTCCTGATGCAATGCTAAACATCCAAAAATAATGTGTGCATCTGGTCTCAGCTCATCCACTAACATGTACACTAGTACAGGTTGAGATCCACCACCCAGATTGTAATTTGTAAGTAAGAAGTGAGCTCACGATCTAAAAGTTGCTTGCTTTAGTTTCACAGGAGGGTAGTTCAAACTGCTGTAGTATTATCGGTGGATCTTCTTTTTGTATTTCTCCTGTTGTAAATTTGTGACATCACAGTTAAGTTGATAACTTACTATTTCTAGTTTATCTATTGTCTCTGGCGCCGTCTTCTGATGCTGTGTAGGGTTTTCCATGATGAAACAATACATGTTTATGGTAGAAGCAGCCATCAATCCATCATTTGCTAGGTACGTCCTGATCAGCCATAGCCAATACGAACAACAGTTTGATAGATATTCTGATTGCTATTTCGAATCTGGGAAACTGCTGTAGTTGCTGTCGTAACGAGCATTAGCTTTTCAGTTGGTGTGCCCGATGTGTTAGCCTGTGTCTTTAGCATTACAACATCCCTTTCCACAGTGCCTCCTGAAGGACTGTCCATGTTGCTCCGGTACGAGTCATTTGTCAGGTGCACCATCGATGGCAGCTTTGCATTCGCTGTGGGCTCCCTGAGACAGCAAAATATGTTTTTGGTATCAACAACATCTTGCGTGTTCGTTTAGCCGTTCCACTCGTATACAGGCGAGTGTGTTCTAGAATTTGCTGATAGGTGAAGTTTCTTCATCAGTACAAGCGACAACATCATTGCCAGTGAGGAAGTTCATGTGTTGTCAAAATACCATGTTTTAGGGTTTACTTGTGGCTTCGACTGGGATCCTTGGGATCTTGGGGTTTCCGGCACGTCCCCTTTTAAAACATGCCACCCTGTAAATATTTCACTCTCTTCTTAATGAAAAGGCAGCACTCCTGCCGGTTCCTCAAAAAAAAATGGCATTGGTCAAAATTGGCGCTTTTCTAAGTTTATTCACCAACTTGGTTCCTGGTAAGAGTGGTAATATCTGTAGCATAATGAGTACTCATTTCTGACAATAAAGATAAATTTGATGACTTACTTTTGCTAAATTTTGTAGTGCTTATTTTTTATAGTGCTGACTTTGAAGATAAATGTTGCTGAATTTTTTACTGGTTTAATAATTTAGTTTTGTGAGATTTTGGAAACTGTTTTTTTTTATTTCGCTGCACTCAGCTTTTTGACTTAGGAGCTTTTTTCTTCGAAAATTTGAACTGGGAGCTGTATACATACAGTGGTTTGCAAGTGCCAGTCTGATCATTCTTGGTGTTTTTATCCTCAGGAAAGCAAGCGTCGAGAACAAACTGAACCCTGATTAGGTGGGGAATTTCTGACACACAGTGTTTGTTGCACCATAATCTATGTCAGCTTATAAGTGTAAATTCGTCTCTGCTAATGATATGCCAAGATTTTGACCATTTGGTCAATACATTGTGCCTATTATGTTTTGTAACTTCAGCTCGTCTACTAACTGTGACTGATATACCCGCGAGGTGCCCCTGGAGGTGAGGTCCATCACACGTTTTGTAATTTGTAAGTATGAACAAGCACACGATCTAAGAATTGTTTGCTTTGGTTTCAGGGGAGGGAGTTCAAACTGCTGGGTACTATCTACGAAGGACGTTTTCACTTTTCCCATGGTAAATTTGCGGCATCACAGTTAAGCTGGTCTCCCACTATTTCTTGTCATCAGTCTTGCTGGCGCCACCGCATCTGATGCTGTACAGGGTGTTCCCTGACGAATAGTAGGCATGATAGAAGCAGCCACACTTCCATCATAAGGGCATGTCCTGATCAACCCTGGCCCTAGATTGTCCATAGCCCATATGACCATTTCGATAGGTACTCAGAATGCTATTTTATTGCGATAGGTACTGTTGGATTGATATCCAACGGCTGCCCTTCTTGTTACCCCTCCAGCCCAGCCCGAGCTTTTGCATTCTTCTTCTTCCTCCACCCTGACCCACCCACCTCCACACCCCTAACCGTCTGCCGCTGTCACCGTGGCCAGCGGGCACTGCTGTGGCGCCACCTCTCCGCCCTCGTGTCTCCATCGCTCCCGTCCATCCCTCTAAACCGTGGCACCATCTCCGGCGCCGGCGACCCCATGCGCCCTGCACTCAACCAGTCAACAGTCTGCCTCTCCTCCGCCAGCAACGCCGCATCGCCCCTGCCCTCTGGCAAGGTCCTGGCGAGCCCTCCCCGGGCACGCTTCTGCAGGTCACAGCATTCTGTGTCCGGCTCGGACCCCGCCTTATCCGTGCCACCCGGGATCGACCTAATGCAGATAAGAATGCTTTTTCGAAACTGAAAAACTGCTGTAGCCTTGTAGGTATGCTGCAACGATCACTAGCTTTTCGGTTGCTGTGCCCGATGTATTAGCCCTCGTCTTTAGCACCATTACAAGTGGCTCCTGAAGGACAGTTCATGTTCATCCTGTACGAGAATCCTTCGTCAGGTGCACCGTCGACAGGGGCACGGCCACCTTGAGACAGGAAGATAGGTGTTGGCATCAGCAACATCCTGCCCCTTCATTTAGCCGTTCCATTCCATTCTTCTACAGGAGAATATGTTCTGCAGTTTTCTGATAGGTGAACGTTTGTTGTCAGTACGGCCGACACCATCATTGGCTCTGAGGAAGTTTTTCTGTGGTCAGAATACCATGTTTTATGGTATCAGTTAAAATTGGCACTTTTCTAAGTTTATTCAGCTTATTGGGCAACTTGCTTCTTGGTAAGAGTGGAAATATCCATAGCATTATGAGTATTCATTGTTGACAATAAAGATAAATTCGATGACTTATTTTTGCTTCTTGGTGTTTTATCCTCGTCCAGCGTTGAGAACAAACTCTCATGCTATGGCAAATGTCTTGACCATAAGTTGACCGTTTGGTCAATACATTGTGTCAATTATGTTTAAAATAACTTCAGCTCATGTATGCTAGCTGTAACTGATACACCCGCGTGGTGCCAGTGAAGGTGAGATCCATCACATGTGTCGTAATATGGTACAAGTATGAACAAGCGCATAATCCAAGGATTCGTTGCTTTATTTCACAAGGAGGGCATTCAAACTGGTCTAGTATTGTGTATGAATGACCTTTTTCATTTCTCCCATGGTAACATTTTTTTTCTTTGAAACGGAGGCAAAAGCTTTGCCTCATTTTGCATTATTAAATTAAGAAGAGTCTACATATTACAAAATGCGGTCGGGTAATTTTGTGGCATCACAGTTAAGCTGGTCTCTTACTATTTCTAGTCAACTAGTATTGTCTTTTTGGTGCCACCACGTCTGATACTGTGTGTGCGGGGTGTTCCCTGATGAAGCAGTGTACTATAGCTTCTAGGCATGGTAGAAGCAGCCGTCCGTCCACATTATTCGTTTGGTAGGTAAGTACGTCCTAGCCAACTCCATAGCCAATACGAACAACAGTTTGTTGATAGGTACTCAGAATGCTACTTCAAATCTGGGAAAACTGCTGTAGGTACTGCTGCAACGATCGCTAGATTTCCAGTATCTGTGACCGATGTCTTCAGCACCATTACAAGATCCCTTTCCACAGTGGCTCCTGAAGGACAGTTCATGTTCACCCAGTACGAGAATCAATCCTTCGTCAGGTGCGCCGTCCGACAGGGGAACGGCCTCCAGTAGACTGCGAAACAAGTATCCGTTTGGTAGTATCAGGAGCATCTTGCGTGCTCGTTTGGCCGTTCCATTCGTCCACAGGAGAATGTGTGTTTGCAGTTTTCTGATGGCTGGACTTTCGTTGTCAGTACGGGCGACAGCATCATTGTCGGTGAGGAAGTTTGTGTGAGGTCGTGCTATCGGCCGGTGAATCTTACGATCAGCTTCTCTGTGAAGCAGCTGGGGACAGAATTACTCTAACATGCCGTGGAAAAAACTGTGAAGATGAGATTTCAGACGGTGATAGCACCTTGGAGAATCAAGGTGCGGATGCTGGCTTCAGCGTGAAGCCTGTGCGAGTGTCGAGTATCGATCTTACCTGAAATTGGTATATCTGGACACCGATCGAGTACCTGGGATAAGCGTTGTTGCAGCCAGAATCGTAGAAAAGGAAGCCTGGAGAGGAGCACATGCGTCTCATTTGAGCAGCCTTTTGGGACGGTGGCATGGATCGCCACTTATGTTGACTCGCACAGTGCGGCGTGTTCCTGAAGAAAATATTCCCAAGACAAACGGGGGTAGGCCCGGCCCGGCTGGGATTCTTGGCGGATAGGACAGAGAGCTGGCCAACTTTGATTCCGAGGATTAGTCCAGGGACCCGCGGCGTCGCCAGGGTTTTTGTTTTGTTTGACGAGGATCGCGATTGGGAATACTTATACTGTACTGACGGATGATGGATGCGATGCAAAATCCAGAGACGCACGAACACACGCCCGCGTGAATTAACCAGACACGGACGGACCTTGCACACCACCTACCATCATGTGTTGTGTGGGACGCATCCGACACGGCACGACAAGCGTCCGTCCCGTGCTCCCGGCCCAGCCCTGCTTCATGGCGGCGGCCCGCCGGACACCTGGCCTGGCTGGACCGACGACCGGACAAACCAAGGTCATTACGCTAAAAAAAAAAGACAAACCAAGGTCATCGTCGTCGTCGTCGCCTCTGGTCCTAGGAAAGCAGGCAGCACGGCAGAATTATTAGCCGGAAACAGCGGGCGCTGAGCTTTCGCTTGGGCGAGCTGGAGCGTGTGCTCACCGACCGGAAACGGCCACGGCCACGGCCCGGGCAGCTGGCGAGCATGCGATGGGTTTCCGGTTAATTCCGACGTGGAGAGCAGTAAATAAATACAACGCGTCGTGAAAGAGAAGGAATCGGGCGCCTTTCCGGCCCTCGGAGTCGCCATCACCAGATAACCCCGCCTGGGCCTCGGCCGCCCACTTCCCCCCTCCCCCACCCTCGCCCGCGCAGTATATTCACTCGCCGCCCTCTCGCTCTCCTTCCTCCGCCCGCAGACGCACGCGCGCGCATAGGAGGAGCAGACCGGCCCCAGCGAGCTAGCCGCGACCCCGCAATGGCGCCGCAGCAAGCATCGTCGCGTGGCGCCAAGGCCGACGGCGCCGCCGCGGCTTCCATGGAGATGGGTGGAGCGGGAAGAGGGCGGCGGTCGACGGAGGCGGAGCCGGGGTGGGCGTGGTCGTGGGCGTGCTGCGCCGTGGCGGCCGGCGTGGCGGCGGTGGGGCTGGCGGGGGCAGGGGTGCTGGTGTGGTGGGCGGTGGCGTTCCACCCGGCGCGGGAGCAGCTCTGGATGGTGCCCGTCGGCCTCGTCCTCCTCGGCACCCCGCTCGTCGCCTGGCTCTCCCTCTTCGCCTCCGGCGCATGCCGCCGCCTCGGGACTGCCACCCACCACCACCACCCGCCTCCGTCCGAGCGATGAGACACGCACGATCCCGTCGTCGCAGCTCCACGGGCACGCATCAACGTTTCTTTCGGTCCCGGATTCTTGATCTTGCTTGTAAATCTCATTGCGTTTCTCTCGGTTGCACTAGCAGCGGCAGCCATGTTAGCATAGCTTCTACTCTGTTGTTGGTGTTTCTTGTCGTTTAAAGATGATCGGAATGTAAAAGCAACAGTTGCCGCAGCCGCAGTGCCGATCTCTCTGCCTAGTATTTGGCTGGTAGGCCCGCAGATTAGTTGGATAAGTACGTACGTACCACAAATTTTGTGTACAAAGAAAAGGGTTTTCGTAGGCCCGCAGATTATTCTACTCCGAGGCATAATACGTGGTAAATTCTCCTTCTCATAGAGTGAGTGGCTGGCTGACAGTGATTCGATCGGCAGTCAGACAGTCCACTCAGGCTCAGTTATGACTGACATGACACGGTGCTAAATATATTCTACTGAAGTGTACAGTACAAGATTCGATTCTCAAGTATTTTTAGATTAGCTTGCATTCCCTAACCCGTGCTACTGCTACCCCGAATCCCACGGCCGATCCTCAAAAAAAAAAAAAAAAAAAGAATCCCACGGCCGGGAAAGAAGCTGTTTTTTTTACTAGATCATGGCTTAATGGCGATCGACCTCCCCCACGTACGCATGCAATCCGTCTTCCAGAAGGAGCCTCCCCCATGTACTGCACTGGAGATGTTGCGGACGCAGTGAAGGCCTGATGGCAACTGTTGTGTCGTCGCCTTCAATCATGCACGGCCTGGGCTCCGTCGTCAGTGAGAGACACAGTTGAGATCAACTTGGCGAACTCGTGCGTGGCTCATTGTCTGACGCCAATGTCAGTCGGTGCGCGTGAGACGGTGTGTGGGAAGTGTTGCGTGGGTGCATGGGCTGGTGCCGTGCGGTCGTGGGAGAGAAGTCGCGCATGTCTCGTGCTGTCAACGTAGCGTACGCGCCTCTCTGGTCGAAAACGAGCGGACTGGAGATGAGAAGAGGAGTAGTTTTTGCGAGGCCCACGTCCATGGGACCCTTCCCTTGATGCTGCAACCGGACAAACCTGGAAGAATCTGGCCGCGATCGGAGAATCGCTGCGCCGCTGCTTTTATGTAGGAGTACGTACGTGTTTTCCGAGCAGATACGCTGCTGGATCCTCGCCCACGTGTGCGCCGAGCGCAGACGACTGCCGCACGGAAAAGGTTTTTGACCGTCCAACTCGTGGATTTGCATCCAGCTCCCTGCCATGCATGCATTTCCATGGCGTGCTGCGCGCACTGTGAGTGACACCACAAAAAGCTCCACGACACGGAGATGCCCGACGGGCAATAGAGTGCAATTAACCAACGCACGCTAGCTAGCTAGCGGCGAAACTTGCGAGTTCCGATGCCTGGCTAGCCTAGCTAAAGTAGCCGCCTAGCTAGTCCGAACGGAAACCGGTCTGGTCTGGCGGCGTCGAGTCCCGATATATGCGATGCCGCGGCGCTCACTCGGTCACGGGCGCGCGAACCGGGCGCGCGCGTCCCCCGGGCCGGCGCCACTCGGTGCAGCGTCGACCCGGAAAAGCGGCCATGTGGTGCGCTGACATGACATGGCGGCCTACCTAGCCAGCCGGAGTAGCGAACAGTAATAAACCGGGACTAGCTTGCAAGTTGTTGAATTGATTCCCTTTCCCTTTCGGTGTGCCCATGATTGGATCGAGGCGGCGTTGACCTCTTGCACAAGCGAAATCCTAAAGCACTCCGCGGGCGAGGCTGCGTCCGCCCCCTCCAAAATCCGCGCCTCCCAAAGGACTAGCAAGAAGCGCATGCTGGATCTGCTTGTCGATGGGGTGCACGTCTCCGATGAGACCGATATGGCGCGCGCTGCATTCTCTCACTTCTCTTCGGTTTTGGGCACGCCGGTGCCTCGACACACCACCCTTGACCTGGCTGCCATTGGCCTGCGCTCCGTCGACCTCTCTGCACTCGAGCAGCCGTTTACATCTGACGAGATCTGGGAGGCCATCAAGCGCCTACCCTCCGGCAAGGCGCCAGGCCCGAATGGTTTCACGGTGGAGTTTCTCCGAGCATGTTGGCCCACTATCAAGGATGACCTGTGCGATGTCTTCGATAAGCTCTACTCCCTGAATGGCCAAGCCTTCCAGCGGCTTAATAAAGCACTTATCACCCTGCTGCCCAAGCGACTGAATGCTGCTTCCCTCTTCGACTATCGCCCGATCAGTCTCATCCATCTTATTGCCAAGCTTTTTGCCAAGGTTCTCACTCTCCGGTTGGCTCCGCGGCTTGGCGAGCTAGTCTCCTTCAATCAGAGCGCTTTCATTGCCGGGAGAAGCGTTCACGATAACTTCCTTCTCGTCTAGCAGACCGCAAGGCAATTGCACCAGTTGAAGCACCCCCGGGTCCTTCTCAAGTTGAACATTGCGCGAGCTTTCGACTCGGTCTCTTGGTCGTTCCTCTTACAGGTTGTACAACACTTGGGCTTTGGCCCGCGCTGACGCGAGTGGGTTTCCATTCTGATCTCTATGGCATCCACCCGCGTCATGATTAATGGGACGCCCAGCCCCCCTATTCCCCACGGGCAGGGTCTCAGGCAGGGAGACCCCATCTCTCCAATGCTCTTTGCTCTGGTCATAGACACGCTCAATACCCTGCTTCAGTTCGCCGTCCAGTCCGGTATCATCAAGCAGCTGACGCATCGGCATGCTGCTTCCAGCATTTCCCTATTCGCCGACGATGTGGTAATTTTCTGCCACCCCAACGTCGCTGAGCTCTCCACGGTCAGCAAGTTACTGGACCTCTTTGGGGCCGCCTCCGGCCTGCGCACTAACTTTGCCAAGTGCCTCGCCGCGCCGATCCAATGTTCCGACACCGTCTCAAGCTCCATCGGCTCCACGCTCGCGTGTCCCGTCGCGACTTTCCCGATCCAGTACCTGGGCCTTCCTTTGTCCATCAGAAAAGTGCCACCCTCCCATTTGATGCCGCTCATCGAGAAGCTCTCGTGCAAGCTCTGTACTTGGAAGGCCGCCCTCCTCAATCACGGTGAGCGTCTGGCCTTGGTTCGCCAAGTTCTGAGCGCCATGACGGTACACCTCCTCCTGGCCATGGTGATTTCCCCCCTCTATTCTCAAGAAGGCCGACAGTATCCTCCGTGACTTCCTTTGGCATGGTCGCAAGTATACCTGGCCATCTGTCGGGCCGGGCCGGGCTTCGGGGCAGGCCTACCAAAGCCCGATGCAAAAAAACCCAGGCCCAAGCCCGGCCCGGCCCAGTCATTGGTGTTGGGAAACATAGCATGCAATTTCAAAAAATTTCCTACGCTCACGCAAGATCTATCTAGGAGATGCATAGCAACGAGAGGGGGAGAGTATGTCTACGTACCCTCGTAGACCGAAAGCAGAAGCGTTTCGGTTGATATAGTCGAACTTCTTCTAGCTCCGACCGATCAAGTACCGAACGTACGGCACCTCCGAGTTCTGCACACGTTCAGCTCGATGACGTCCCTCGTCCTCTTGATCCAGAAAGGTGTCGAGGAAGTAGATGAGTTCCGTCAGCACGACGGCGTGGTGACGGTGATGGTGAAGTGATCCGCGCAGGGCTTCGCCTAAGCACTACGAAGATATGACCGGAGGCGTAAACTGTGGAGGGGGGGCGCCGCACACGGCTAACAATTGTTGTTGTGTGTTCTAGGCGCCCCCTCCCCATGTATATATAGGTGGGAGGGGGAGGGGAGCAGCAAGGGTGCGCCCCAAGTAGGAGGAATCCTACTTGGGGTCCTCCCCAATTCGGCTTCCCCCCTTCCTTATTTAGCGGAGGGGGAAGGAAAGAGGAGGGAGGAGGGAAGGAAGGGGGAGGCCGAATCCCTCCCCTTCCTTCTCTCTTCCCCTCTTTCCTTCTCCTCTGGTGCGGCCCATATGGGGGGCGCAGCAGCCCCTGGTGGCTGCTGTGTTACCCCTCTTGGCCCATTAGGCCCATATCTTTTGCCGGGGGTGCCCGGAACCCCTTCCGGTGACCCGATATGTACCCGGTACCCTCCGGAACACTTTCGATGTCCGAGTACCATCGTCCTATATATCAATCTTTACCTCTCGACCATTTCGAGACTCCTCGTCATGTCCGTGATCTCATCCGGGACTCCGAACAACATTCGGTCACCAAATCAGATAACTCATATAATACTAAATGGTCATCGAACGTTAAGCGTGCGGACCCTACGGGTTCGAGAACTATGTAGACATGACCGAGACACTTCTCCGGTCAATAACCAATAGCGGAACCTGGATGCTCATATTGGCTCCCACATATTCTACGAAGATCTTTATCGGTCGAACCGCTATGACAACATACGTTATTCCCTTTGTCCATCGGTATGTTACTTGCCCGAGATTCGATCGTCGGTATTCACATACCTAGTTCAATCTCGTTACCGGCAAGTCTCTTTACTCGTTCCGTAATACATCATCCTGTAACTAACTCATTAGTCACTTTGCTTGCAAGGCTTCTTATGATGTGTATTACCGAGAGGGCCCAGAGATACCTCTCCGATACTCGGAGTGACAAATCCTAATCTCGATCTATGCCAACCCAACAAACACCTTCGGAGATACCTGTAGAGCATATTTATAATCACCCAGTTACGTTGTGACGTTTGATAGCACACAAGGCATTCCTCCAGTATCCGGGAGTTGCATAATCTCATAGTCAAAGGAATATGTATTTGACATGAAGAAAGCAATAGCAATAAAACTGAACGATCAATATGCTATGCTAACGGATGGGTCTTGTCCATCACATCATTCTCCTAATGATGTGATCCCGTTCATCAAATGGCAACACATGTCTATGGTTTGGAAACTTAACCATCTTTGATTAACGAGCTAGTCTAGTAGAGGCTTACTAGGGACACGGTGTTTTGTCTATGTATCCACACATGTATCAAGTTTCCGGTTAATACAATTCTAGCATGAATAATAAACATTTATCATGATATAAGGAAATATAAAATAACAACTTTATTATTGCCTCTAGGGCATATTTCCTTCAGTCTCCCACTTGCACTAGAGTCAATAATCTAGATTACATTGTAATGATTCTAACACCCATGGAGTCTTGGTGCTGATCATGTTTTGCTCGTGGAAGAGGCTTAGTCAACGGGTCTGCTACATTCAGATCCGTATGTATTTTGCAAATCTCTATGTCTCCCTCCTTGACTTGATCACGGATGGAGTTGAAGCGTCTCTTGATGTGTTTGGTTCTTTTGTGAAATCTGTATTCCTTCGCTAAGGTAATTGCTCCAGTATTGTCACAAAAGATTTTCATTGGACCCGATGCACTACGTATTACACCTAGATCGGATATGAACTCCTTCATTTGCTGCTTCTGAAGCAGCTATGTACTCAGCTTCACACGTAGATCCCGCCATGACGCTCTGCTTGGAACTGCACCAACTGACAGCTCCACCATTCAATATAAATACGTATCCGGTTTGTGACTTAGAGTCATCCGGATCAGTGTCAAAACTAGCATCGACGTAACCATTTACGACGAGCTCTTTGTCACCTCCATAAACGAGAAACATATCCTTAGTCCTTTTCAGGTACTTCAGGATGTTCTTGACCGCTGTCCAGTGATCCACTCCTGGATTACTTTGGTACCTCCCTGTCAAACTTATGGCAAGGCACACATCAGGTCTGGTACACAGCATAGCATACATGATAGAACCTATGGCTGAAGCATAGGGAATGGCTTTCATTTTCTTTCTATCTTCTGCAGTGGTCGGGCATTGAGTCTTACTCAACTTCACGCCTTGCAATACAGGCAAGAACCCTTTCTTTGAATGATCCATTTTAAACTTCTTCAAAACTTTATCAAGGTATGTGCTTTGTGAAAGTCCTATTAAGCGTCTCGATCTATCCCTATAGATCTTGATGCCCAATATATAAGCAGCTTCACCGAGGTCTTTCATTGAAAAACTCTTATTCAAGTATCCTTTTATGCTATCCAGAAATTCTACATCATTTCCAATCAGCAATATGTCATCCACATATAATATGAGAAATGCTACAGAGCTCCCACTCACTTTCTTGTAAATACAGGCTTCACCATAAGTCTGTATAAAACCATATGCTTTGATCACCTTATCAAAGCGTATATTCCAACTCTGAGATGCTTGCACCAGTCCATAGATGGATCGCTGGAGCTTGTATACTTTGTTAGCACCTTTAGGATTGACAAAACCTTTTGGTTGCATCATATACAACTCTTCTTTAAGAAATCCATTAAGGAATGCAGTTTTGACATCCATTTGCCAGATTTCATAAAATGCGGCAATTGTTAACATGATTCGGACGGACTTAAGCATCGCTACGGGTGAGAAAGTCTCATCGTAGTCAACTCCTTGAACTTGTCAAAAACCTTTTGCGACAAGTCGAGCTTTGTAGATAGTAACATTACCATCGGCGTCAGTCTTCTTCTTGAAGATCCGTTTATTCTCTATGGCTCACCGATCATCGGGCAAGTCCACACTTTGTTCTCGTACATGGATCCTATCTCAGATTTCATGGCCTCAAGCCATCTGTCGGAATCTGGGCTCATCATAGCTTCTTCATAGTTCGTAGGTTCTCCTTGGTCTAGTAACATGACTTCCAGTACAGGATTCCCGTACCACTCTGGTGCAGATCGTGTTCTGGTTGACCTACGAAGTTCTGTAGTAACTTGATCTGAAGTTTCATGATAATCATCATTAGCTTCCTCTCTAGTTGGTGTAAGCATCACGGGAACGGTTTTGTGTGATGAGCTACTTTCCAATTCGAGAGAAGGTACAATTACGTCATCAAGTTCTACTTTCCTCCCACTCACTTCTTTCGAGAGAAACTCCTTCTCTAGAAAGGTTCTATTCTTGGCAACAAAGATCTTGCCTTCGGATCTGTGGTAGAAGGTGTACCCAATTGTTTCCTTAGGGTATCCTATGAAGACGCACTTCTCCGATTTGGGTTCGAGCTTATCAGGCTGAAGCCTTTTGACATAAGTGTCGCAACCCCAAACTTTAAGAAACGACAGCTTAGGTTTCTTGCCAAACCACAGTTCATACGGTGTCGTCTCAATGGATTTAGACGATGCCCTATTTAACGTGAATGCAGCTGTCTCTAATGCATAACCCCAAAACGATAGTGGTAAATCGGTAAGAGACATCATAGATCGTACCATATCTAATAAAGTACGGTTACGACGTTCGGACACACCATTACGCTGTGGTGTTCCAGGTGGCGTGAGTTGTGAAACTATTCCACATTGTTTTAAATGAAGGCCAAACTCGTAACTCAAATATTCGCCTCCGCGATCAGATCGTAGAAACTTTAGTTTCTTGTTACGATGATTCTCCACTTCACTCTGAAATTCTTTGAACTTTTCAAATGTTTCAGACTTGTGTTTCATCAAGTAGATATACCCATATCTGCTCAAATCATCTGTGAAGGTAAGAAAATAACGATACCCGCCGCGTGCCTCAACACTCATTGGACCGCATACATCGGTATGTATTATTTCCAATAAGTCATTAGCTCGCTCCATTGTTCCAGAGAACGGAGTTTTAGTCATCTTGCCCATGAGGCATGGTTCGCAAGTATCAAATGATTCATAATCAAGTGATTCCAAAAGCCCATCTGCATGGAGTTTCTTCATGCGCTTTACACCAATATGACCTAAACGGAAGTGCCACAAATATGTTGCACTATCATTATCAACTTTGCATCTTTTGGCATCAATATTATGAATATGTGTATCACCACGATCGAGATTCAACAAAAATAGACCACTCTTCAAGGGTGCATGACCATAAAAGATATTACTCATATAAATAGAACAACCATTATTCTCTGATTTAAATGAATAACTGTCTCACACTAAACAAGATCCAGATATAATGTTCATGCTCAACGCTGGCACCAAATAACAATTATTCAGGTCTAAAACTAATCCCGAAGGTAGATGTAGAGGTAGCATGCCGACGGCGATCACATCGACCTTGGAACCATTCCCGACGCGCATCGTCACCTCGTCCTTAGCCAATCTTCGTTTAATCCGTAGCTCCTGCTTTGAGTTACAAATATGAGCAACTGAACCAGTATCAAATACCCAGGTGCTACTACGAGCATTAGTAAGGTACACATCAATAACATGTATATCAAATATACCTTTGTTCACTTTGCCATCCTTCTTATCCGCCAAATACTTGGGGCAGTTCCGCTTCCAGTGACCAGTCTCTTTGCAGTAGAAGCACTCAGTTTCAGGCTTGGGTCCAGCTTTGGGCTTCTTCCCGGGAGTGGCAACTTGCTTGCCATTCTTCTTGAAGTTCCCCTTCTTTCCCTTGCCCTTTTTCTTGAAACTAGTGGTCTTGTTAACCATCAACACTTGATGCTCCTTCTTGATTTCTACCTCCGCAGCTTTGAGCATTGCGAAGAGCTCGGGAATTGTCTTCTCCATCCCTTGCATATTATAGTTCATCACGAAGCCTTTGTAGCTTGCTGGCAGTGATTGAAGAACTCTGTCAATAACACTATCATCTGGAAGATTAACTCCCAGCTGAGTCAAGTGATTATGATATCCAGACATTCTGAGTATGCGTTCACTAACAGAACTGTTCTCCTCCATCTTGCAGCTATAGAACTTGTTGGAGACTTCATATCTCTCAACTCGGGCATTTGCTTGAAATATTAACTTCAACTCTTGGAACATCTCATATGCTCCATGATGTTCAAAACGTCTTTGAAGTCCCGATTCTAAGCCGTAAAGCATGGCACACTGAACTATCGAGTAGTCATCAGATCGAGCTTGCCAGACGTTCATAACATCAGCATCTGCTCCTGCAGCAGGCCTTTCACCTAGCGGTGCATCAAGGACATAATTCTTCTGTGCAACAATGAGGATAATCCTCAAGTTACGGACCCAGTCCGTGTAGTTGCTACCATCATCTTTCAACTTAGCTTTCTCTAGGAACGCATTAAAATTCAAGGGAACGGTAGCACGGGCCATTGATTTACAACATAGATATGCAAAAACTATCAGGACTAAGTTCATGATAAATTAAGTTCAATTAATCAAATTACTTAAGAACTCCCACTTAGATAAACATCCCTCAAGTCATCTAAATGATACGTGATCCAAATCAACTAAACCATGTCCGATCATCACGTGAGATGGAGTAGTCATCAATGGTGAACATCTCTATGTTGATCATATCTACTATATGATTCATGTTCGACCTTTCGGTCTCCAGTGTTCCAAGGCCATGTCTGTACATGCTAGGCTCGTCAATTTTAACCCGAGTATTCCACATGTGCAAAACTGTCTTGCACCCGTTGTATTTGAACGCAGAGTCTATCACACCCGATCATCACGTGGTGTCTCAACACGACGAACTGTCGCAACGGTGCATACTTAGGGAGAACACTTATACCTTGAAATTTAGATAAGGGATCATCTTATAATGCTACCGCCGTACTAAGCAAAATAAGATGCATAAAAGATAAACATCACATGTAATCAAAATATGTGATGTGATATGGCCATCATCATCTTGTGCTTTTGATCTCCATCTCCAAAGCATCATCATGATCCCCATCGTCACCGGCTTGACACCTTGATCTCCATCATTGCGTCGTGGTCGTCTCGCCAACTATTGCTTCTACAACTATCGCTAACGCATAGTGATAAAGTAAAGCAATTACATGGCGTTTGCATTTCATACAATAAAGCGACAACCATAAGGCTCCTGCCAGTTGCCGATAACTTTTACAAAAACATGATCATCTCATACAACAACGTATATCACATCATGTCTTGACCATATCACATCACAACATGCCCTGCAAAAACTAGTTAGACGTCCTCTACTTTGTTGTTGCAAGTTTTACGTGGATGCTACGGGCTTCTAGTAAGAACCGTTCTTACCTACGCATCAAAACCACAACGGTGATTTATCAAGTTTGTTGTTTTAACCTTCAACAAGGACCGGCCGCAGTCAAATTCGATTCAACTAAAGTAGGAGAAACAGACACCCGCCAGCCACCTTTATGCAAAACTAGTTGCATGTCTGTCGGTGGAACCGGTCTCATGAACGTGGTCATGTAAGGTTGGTCCGGGCCGCTTCATCCAACAATACCGCTGAATCAAAATAAGACATTGGTGGTAAGCAGTATGACGATCACCGCCCACAACTCTTTGTGTTCTACTCGTGCATGTCATCTACGCATAGACCTGGCTCGGATGCCACTATTGGGAAACGTAGCATGCAATTTCAAAAAAATTCCTACGCTCACGCAAGATCTATCTAGGGGATGCATAGCAATGAGAGGGGGAGCAATGTCTATGTACCCTCGTAGACCGAAAGAGGAAGCGTTCGACAACGCGGTTGATGTAGTCGAACTTCTTCTAGCTCCGACCGATCAAGTACCGAACGTACGGCACCTCCGAGTTCTGCACACGTTCAGCTCGATAACGTCCCTCGTCCTCTTGATCCAGCAAGGTGTCGAGGAAGTAGATGAGTTCCGTCAGCACGACGGCATGGTGACGGTGATGGTGAAGTGATCCGCGCAGGGCTTCGCCTAAGCACTACGAAGATATGACCGGAGGCGTAAACTTTGGAGGGGGGGGGGGGGGGGGGGCGCCGCACACGGCTAACAATTGTTGTTGTGTGTTCTAGGAGCCCCCTCCCCATGTATATATAGGTGGGAGGGGGAGGGGAGCAGCATGGGTGCGCCCCAAGTAGGAGGAATCCTACTTGGGGTCCTGCCCAATTCGGCTTCCCCCCTTCCTTATTTACCGGAGGGGGAAGGAAAGAGGAGGGAGGAGGGAAGGAAGGGGGAGGCCGAATCCCTCCCCTTCCTTCTCTCTTCCCCTCTTTCCTTCTCCTCTGGTGCGGCCCATATGGGGGGCGCAGCAGCCCCTGGTGGCTGCTGCGTTACCCCTCTTGGCCCATTAGGCCCATATCTTTTGCCGGGGGTGCCCGGAACCCCTTCCGATGACCTGATATGTACCCGGTACCCTCCGGAACACTTCCGGTGTTCGAATACCATCGTCCTATATATCAATCTTTACCTCTCGACCATTTCAAGACTCCTCATCATGTCCGTGATCTCATCCGGGACTCCGAACAACATTCGGTCACCAAATCACATAACTCATATAATACTAAATCGTCATCGAACGTTAAGCATGCGGACCTGACGGGTTCGAGAACCATGTAGACATGACCGAGATACTTCTCTGGTCAATAACCAATAGCGGAACCTGGATGCTCATATTGGCTCCCACATATTCTACGAAGATCTTTATCGGTCGAACCGTTATGACAAGATATGTTATTCCCTTTGCCATCGGTATGTTACTTACCCGAGATTCGATCGTCGGTATTCACATACCTAGTTCAATCTCGTTACCGGCAAGTCTCTTTACTCGTTCCGTAATACATCATCCTGTAACTAACTCATTAGTCACTTTGCTTGCAAGGCTTCTTATGATGTGTATTACCGAGAGGGCCCAGAGATACCTCTCCGATACTCGGAGTGACAAATCCTAATCTCGATCTATGCCAACCCAACAAACACCTTCGGAGATACCTGTAGAGCATCTTTATAATCACCCAGTTACGTTGTGACGTTTGATAGCACACAAGGCATTCCTCTGGTATCCGGGAGTTGCATAATCTCATAGTCGAAGGAATATGTATTTGACATGAAGAAAGCAATAACAATAAAACTGAACGATCAATATGCTATGCTAACGGATGGGTCTTGTCCATCACATCATTCTCCTAATGATGTGATCCCGTTCATCAAATGACAACACATGTCTATGGTTAGGAAACTTAACCATCTTTGATTAACGAGCTAGTCTAGTAGAGGCTTACTAGGGACACGGTGTTTTGTCTATGTATTCACACATGTATCAAGTTTCCGGTTAATACAATTCTAGCATGAATAATAAACATTTATCATGATATAAGGAAATATAAAATAACAACTTTATTATTGCCTCTAGGCCATATAAAATAACAGTGATAGCAATGATTTTGTAGGAAGTGTAACAATAGCAGCAGCAATAGTAACTTAGCAAGAACAATATGTGGAAATTTCGTAGGCATTGGATCGGTGAATTCATTGGATGATATTCATCATATAACAGTCATAACCTAGGGCGATACAAAACTAGCTCCAGTTCATAAATATAATGTAGGCATGTATTCCGTAAATAGTCATATGTGCTTATGGAAAGAACTTGCATGACATCTTTTGTCCTACCCTCCCGTGGCAGCGGGGTCCATTAGGAAACTAAGGGATATTAAGGCCTCCTTTTAATAGAGAACCGGAATAAAGCATTAACACATAGTGAATACATGAACTCCTCAAACTACAGTCATCACCGGAAAGTATCCCGATTATTGTCACCCCGGGGTTTACGGATCATAACACGTAATAGGTGAATATGACTTGCAAGATCGGATCTAGAACATAGATATAATGGTAAAAACATAAACGGTTCAGATCTGAAATCATGGCACTCGGGCCCTAGTGACAAGCATTAAGCATGGCAAAGTCATAACAACATCAATCTCAGAACATAATGGATACTAGGGATCAAGCCCTAACAAAAATAACTCGATTACATGATGAATCTCATCCAACTCCTGACCGACCAGCGAGCCTACGAAGGAATTACTCACTCCTGATGGGGAGCATCATGTAATTGGCGATGAAGGAGGGTTGGTGATGATGAAGACCAAAGATTCCCCTCTTCGAAGCCCCGAACGGGCTCCATATCTAGTCTCCCGATGAAGAACAGGAGGTGGCGACGGCTCCGTATCGTGAAACGCGATGAAACTTTCTCCTTGATTTTTTTCTCCAAAAATAGGATTTTATAGCATCGGAATTAGGGTCGGTGGGGCCACCAGGTGGGCACAACCTACCTGGGCGCGCCTGGAGGGGTGGCGCACCCTGGTGGGTTGTGCTCAACCAGGGGCCCCCCTCCGGTGGTTCTTGGCTCCAGTATTTTTTTTATTGCAAAATAATTCTCCAAAAAGTTTCGTTCCATTCTGAGAACTTTTATTTCTGCACAAAAACAACACCATGGTAGTTCTGCTGAAAACAGCGCCAGTCCGGGTTAGTTTCATTCAAATCATGCAAATTAGAGTCCAAAACAAGAGCAAAAGCGTTAGAAAAAGTAGATATGGCGGAGACGTATCAACTCCCCCAAGTTTAAACCTTTGCTTGTCCTCGAGCAATTCAGTTGACAAACTGAAAGTGAAAAAGAAAAACTTTTACTAACTCTTTTGTTCTTGTTTACATAAATAAGCTTAAGTAGCACCCAAGTTTTCAGCAAAGATCATGACTAACCATCAGGGCCGTCTCCAGGAATTCGGGGCCCCGGTGTGAAAAGAAAAATGGGGCCCTAACTTTTAAAAAATATACAATAACGCAAGCATAATAACCTAATTATGTAATTAAAATTTATGTTATTTCATACAATGCTTAGAAAATTCTGAAGTATCAATGCGAAATACTAAAACCAATAAACTGACCTCATGTTCTATTGAAAAGTGTCATCCGACTTGTGTTCCTTGAAATGAAATCTTCAATTACATCTTCATAATTAATCTTCTCCAAGACATCATTTTCAAGTGCTATTGTCGCCAAACCATTGAGTCTTTCTTGTGTCATAGTAGAATGCAAATAGGATTTCAACAACTTGAGTTTAGAGAAGCTCCTTTCCGCAGTTGCAACAGTTACAGGAATGGTTAACAAAATCCTGTATGCAATAATAGCATTAGGATAGAAGGGGCGCTTCATCAGAATCTCAAGAATATCGACAGGGCCCATAGATTTCTTAACTAAATCCTGGATGAAAATTAGCTCGTAAAACAATTCAGCTCCGTCAATGTCTTTGTGTTCTCCACTCTTAAGTGCATCCTCAACATTAACACAAGTAGCCAGCAAACTCTTATCATCCAAAGATCGCAGCCTATCTGAAGTAAATAAGAAACCAAAAGTTTTTTCATACCCCTGATATTGCTCAAACCTCCTGGTAAGTGAAACTATGGCTTGATCGACCACTTGCAGAAAATAATTGACTCTAAATGACTCCTCTGCAGATTGTGAAACAATAGATGCATCATCTGCGCACTCATCGAATTGTCTTCTTCTTTTGATTTTCTGCTTGGTGCGGAACTCTGGATGAATATCCATCTCAAGTGCAATTTCTTTTGCAGCTTCCAATGCTTTTGAAAAGCCAGTTTGTCTATACTTCCTGAAAAAGGAAAGCAGACCTTGTATAGACTCAATTGCAATATCAATAAGCATGTCCTTTGATTGTAGCTGCTTGCTGATCAAATTAACAGCGGATAATACATCATACCAGATAATTATTGACACTAAAAATTCAAAACCACCAAGTTCATTTTCTGCCAATGATTGTGCTTCACTACTTGTCAACGGATCCTTATCAGTTTCAGCCACTTGTAGTAAAGCCTCCCTTATTTCTGGCATTTGAATCCGTATAGCCTTAACACTCTCAACATGACTCTCCCAACGAGTAGATGACAATGACTTGACAGTCAACTTCTTTAAGTTATCTTTGAGAATTTGCCATCGTTTAGTCGAATTAGCAAATATTGTATAGATGCGTTGTATTACTCCAAAGAAGTCTGTTGCTTTACGGCAAGACTTCGCCATATCGCATAGTGCCAGATTTAGACTGACAACCACAAGCTGAATAAAATGCCCTTGGATTTTTTTCCAGAAATTTCTTTTGTACCCCTTTATTGTTTCCTTTCATATTTAGCCCATTATCATAACCCTGTCCTCTCACATTGTCCACATCAAGGGTAAGATTATTCAACTCCTCTTCTAGAACATTAAACAAACCTTGCCCAGTGGTATCATTCACCTCCAAAAAGCCTAAGAAAGATTCGTCGATGCAAACAGAAGCAGAAGATGTATGTACATACCTAATTATCAAAGACATCTGTTCTTGGTGGCTTGCATCAGGAGTACAATCAAGAATAACTGAGAAATATTTTGCTTCCTTTACCTTTTCAATGATTCTAGACCTGATGGCAGTAGCAAGCATATTTATTAACTCATTCTGTATAGAAGGGCCAAGGTAGTGATCATGAATTTTATCATTGGTGATGCGGTCAACATGCTCTTTGATAACCGGGTCAAAATCAGCCAACATTTCAACCAGTCCTAGGAAATTCCCATTGCTCTCTTGGTACAACTTGCTATTGCTACCACGAAATGCTATATTATGTTCTGCAAGAAATTTTACGATCAACAAAATCCTGAGCAAAACTTTTCTCCAATGCTCCTTTTCTTTTTCAAGTTCTTGCTGAGCAACTTTATCAATTGTTTGATTCTTCTGCATCCTGAGACGGAAGTCATACCATGCAGTCATATTTGTGATATGCTCTCTACTTGATTCATGCTCTTTTAGTCTAGCCCCAAGATGAATCCAGTCACTTAAACCCTCATTTGCTAGTTGTCCTCTCACATGCCCCCTTTTTAATAATTTGAAACAAAAACAAAATGCTTTATTGAGGTTGCTGCTGTACACAAGCCACTCTCTATCAAACTTATCTCCATTTGAGAGAATTCTACTAAATGATAATGCAGAAAACCTTCTAGAGAACTTGTCATAAGTACCATACTTAATATCTTCTCTTTTAGGACCCTTTTGCAGCAAGATATCAATCTTTTTAGGATCAAGTCCATCCCAATTTCTAGGATCAAATATATCGGGCTGAACGGAATTATTCATGTCATCCGAAATATTAGGATCATGATCTTCATCAGAAATATTGACATCATGACCTTCATCAATTTCCATAGCGGCAACCTCAACCTCTTGTGCATTATCACCATGACCATGATCACCTTCATGAATTTCTGCAGTGACAACCTCAACCTCTACTGCATCATCATCGTGACCATCATCAATATTACCGTCTGGAGTATGATTTTTAGAATTAGTTTGGGGTACTTTCACAACATATTTATCAAGAGCACCCCTTTGAATTTGAGCATCTTTTTCTAATTTCTGTTTCTTCTTACGCTTGAAGGCACCAGAATCATAGTTTCTTCCAAAACTAGAATGCATGATTGTTTCTGTTTCAATGAAATATATACTCTTTCAATTTATTTGAACTGATGAGCTCACATGAAATATAGGCTTGTGACATGTATAGGTAGTTTGAAAAACTTACAATCAGAGAGAACCTTGATTTTGGACTTGGACAATAGTACGAGCAAGCACTGAAATTCTTCAACCTGTGACTACTTGTCTACTTCTGAACTTGAATGACTACACAAAAAAAATGTTCCCAAACATATTAACACAACTTTGTAATTTGGATCAAAACTAGAGAAAAGGGGAGAGCGTAGGGAGCAAGGAGGGCACCACACCGGTTGGTCTTCTGTTCCTGTTGGGCGGCACTGCGGCAGTGTCGGCTGGCCGCCGGTGCGGCAGCATCCAGCGCTTGAAAGTCGCGTGTAGTTCCACTTCTGCCCGTCACCTCGCTGCAACCTGCTGCCTGCAATGTGATCGCCGCCGAGCAGCCAATTTAGTCGGAAGCGAAGGGCATGCCTGGCGAAGGGGATATGGAAAGCCAAGCGATCAGGCAGGGAATAGGAGGCGGAAGTTACGGAAGGTACTGCGCTGGGGCTGTCGTTTCGTCTACGATCGATCGATCTACCTCATCCACGCGAAGATGGGCGCTCGAGACTTGACCGGACCAGGCCCAAGAAGGCCTAAAACTGATTTTTTTTCTAGACTATACATATATGTATATGGACCCTAGTTGGGGGCCCTGTGTGAGCACACAGCTCGCACATGCCCTTTAACGGCCCTGCTAACCATGTCAACGATAACTCTTAAAAATTATATTAACTCATATCAATGGCATAAGCGACTAGCGAGCAATAATAAAATATCTCAAATGACAACACTTTGTCAAAACAACCGTGATATAATATGACAACAGTGGTATCTCGCTAGCCCTTTTTGAGACCGTAAAAAATAAATGCAGAGCACCTCCAAAGTTCAAGCAACGACTAGACATTGTAATTTATGGTAGAAAAGATCCAGTCATGATGCATCCAACATTAACTATGCACAATGCATGAGGATGACAATAGTGCTCTCAGATCTGGCGCTTATTTGACAAGGTGATGACTCAACATAAAATTAAATAGATAGTCCCTTTACAGAGGGAAGCAGGGATTTGCAGTGGTGCCAGAGCTCAAAGTTTTAAAAACAGAGATAAATTTAATTTTGGGAAATGCACCCTTCCTGTTTATGTCATGACCAAAAGTTATCAATATCTTCCATGCTAAACACATTAGTGGCGGTTCCCAAACGATAAAAGGTAAAGGTTTACTCCCCCTCCACCAACAAATACACTCCACGGCTAGCCGAATCCAGGGGTGCCATCCATACCAACATCAGTCCTGGGGGAGTTTTGTTTAATTATTTGCAATTTTTGATTTCGGGACTGGGAATCCCTATTACCGCCCCTCTCGTGCAAGGACGAGTGAATAAACATTCATCATGAGAATAACCCGCTTAGCATGGAAGATACCGACTACCCCCTGTCGCTCTATGAACAATCCAGGCACACAAAAACAGAAGTTTATTTGAAGTTTTTAGAGATGGCACATGCAAATTTACTTGGAACGGCAGGGTAATACCACATATAGGTAGATATGGTGGACTCATCTGGAATAACTTGGGTTTTAGGATATTGATGCACAAGTAGTATTCCCGCTTAGTATAGGCGAAGGCTAGCAAATAGGTTGAGAAGTGGCCAGCTAGAGAGCGAAAACGGTCATGAACATGCGTTATGCATAATTAACATTGAATACTAGCATGAGTAGGATATGGACACCATGAACATAAATATCATAGAGGCTATGTTGGTTTGGATTTGACTACATGCATGAACATGTGACAAGTCAAGCCACTTGAAACATTTAGAGGAGGATACCATATCATCATACTACATCACAATCGTTTTAATGCATGTTGACATCCAAGATAAATCATTATCCACTCCTAACTACTTAAGCACGACATGAGAAACTATAATCTCTAATTGCCATTGCAAACATGTGTGATCATAATATGCCGAGTCATGGATACTAGGTTAAACATATTTACAAAAACAGAACAAGTTGAGTTCATACCCGTTTCTCTCTACCACAACCAGTTCATCAAATATCATCATTATGGCCTTTCACTTGCACAACCGAATGATATGGAAATAATAATAGTGCAAGAGTGCCGTGGACTAAGCTGGAATATGCAAACATTTTATTCAAAAGGAGAAGACAAGGTAATATGGGCTCTTTGTTAGATTAATAGAAATGCATATGAGAGCCACTCAACATTTTCATCCTGGTCTTCCCTTGGTGTGACTCAATAAAAAGAAAAGAATTTCAGAGAAACACACTGAAATATTTTTGGAGTTTTTAGCTTTTTCTTGAAGAAGGCAAATTAAAGAGAAAGAAAAAAAACAAGAAAAACTATTTACATGGGAGAACTCCCAACAAGCAAAAGAAGAACAAGGAAATCTTTTTGGTTTTTCTTTTTAATACTACAACTAACTAAACTAGAAAGAAAAACCGAAAAGAAGCAAGAAACAATTTTTGGGATTTTCTCAAAGTTTTTCAAACACACAAGAAGAAAGTGAGAAAATAAATCTAGCATGGATAATACAATGAACCGACAACGGGAATGAAATATGTGAATATGAATGTAATGTCGGTGGAAATACTTACTCCCCCAAGCTTAGGCTTTTGGCCTAGCTTGGTAATCACCACTCGTAGTAGCCATCTAATCCCATCTCGAAATGTTGCGGCGGCGGCACCTGAGTGTCCCACTCCTTGGGCTCCTCCTCTGCCGCTGCCTGGGCGTTCCGGTAGGCAATAATGTCCGCTGACATGACCCTGTATCCTCCCCTAGCAATAGAATCAAACAAAGCAGGTGCAGGCAATGGAATAATATCACGGGTTTCCACACTGTAAACCAGGTTATAACGAATATTATGAAGAGAGTCAGCCTCATCAGTAAACTGGTGAGCCACCATCGCCAGGTGATCTAGATAAACCTTGGGCAGAGGATAATCATGATGGCGTATCTGAACGTTAAAGTGACTCGCTAAGCGAGTAGCATAAATACCGCCATGAATTTTGCCCTTGGTTCTGTTAAGGTGCAGACGGCGTGCAATAATGGCCCCGAGGCTAAAGGTGTTATCACCGTAAAGTGCACGGCGTAAGATGGCGAAGTCAGGAGCACTAAGTGCACCGACCTTCTCTCTAGCAATTAAACACTTAGCAATGAATAGAGCAAAATAATGCATAGAAGGGAACTGCAAGCTAGTGGCGGTAACACTCGATACCCCTCTCTCATCTCCCACTGTCAGAGTACGATAAAACTCCTCAAGCTATGTAGGTCTAGGCTCTTTTATTTCCCCGTCAGAAGGGATCAAGCATATATCACAAAAGTCAGTGAGTGGCATCTGACGGGTTTCAGCATATAAATTAAACTGCACCTCAGGGGGATTATTCCTACTCAGAAAATGAAAATTTTGCACAAAGGAATTTGTAAGGAGATGGTATTGTTCACACTCAGCTGCGATGAAGTCGGTTAGCCCGGCATTTGCAGCAAATTGGGCGAACTCTTGATGAATCCCGACCCCCTCCATGAAGGGATTATGCGGCTGATGACCCACAAGTATAGGGGATCTATCGTAGTCCTTTCAATAAGTAAGAGTGTCGAACCCAACGAGGAGCAGAAGGAAATGATCTGCGGTTTTCAGCAAGGTATTCTCTGCAAGCACTGAAATTATCGGTAACAGATAGTTTTGTGATAAGATAATTCATAACGGGTAACAAGTAACAAGTATAACTAAGGTGCAGCAAGGTGGCCCAATACTTTTTGTAGCAAAGGACAAGCCTGGACAAACTCTTATATAAATCAAAGCGCTCCCGAGGACACATGGGAATTATTGTCAAGCTAGTTTTCATCATGCTCATATGATTCACGTTCGTTACTTTGATAATTTGATATGTAGGTGGACCGGTGCTTGGGTACTGTCCTTACTTGGACAAGCCTCCCACTTATCATTAACCCCTCTCGCAAGCATCCGCAACTACGAAAGAAGAATTAAGATAAATCTAACCATAGCATGAAACATATGGATCCAAATCAGCCCCTTACGAAGCAACGCATAAACTAGGGTTTAAGCTTCTGTCACTCTAGCAACCCATCATCTACTTATTACTTCCCAATGCCTTTCCCTAGGCCCAAATCATGGTGAAGTGTCATGTAGTCGACGTTCACATAACACCACTAGAGGAAAGACAACATACATCTCATCAAAATATCGAACGAATACAAAATTCACATGATTACTTATAATAAGACTTCTCCCATGTCCCCAGGAACAAACGTAACTACTCACAAAGCATATTCATGTTCATAATCAGAGGAATAAAAAATATCATTAAGGATCTGAACATATGATCTTCCACCGAATAAACCAATTAGCATCAACTACAAGGAGTAATCAACATTACTAGCAACCCACAGGTACCAATCTGAGGTTTTGAGACAAAGATCGGATACAAGAGATGAACTAGGGTTTGAGAGGAGATGGTGCTGATGAAGATGTTGATGGAGATTGACCCCCTCTTGATGAGAGGATTATTGGTGACGACGATGGCTTCGATTTCCCCCTCCGAGAGGGAAGTTTCCCCGGCAGAACAGCTCCGCCGGAGCCCTAGATTGGTTCTGCCCAAGTTCCGCCTCGAGACGGCGGCGCTTCGTCCCGAAAGCTCTCTCTTGATTTTTTTTCCAGGTCAAAACCCTCCATATAGCAGAAGATGGACACCGGGGACCTGCCAGGGGGCCCACAAGCCCTAGGGGCATGCCCCCCAGGTTTGTGGCCTCCTGGTGGGTCCCCTCTGGTATTTTCTTCGCCCAATATTTTTTATATATTCCAAAATAATGCTCCGTAAATTTTCAGGACTTTTGGAGTTGTGCAGAATAGGTCTCTCAGATTTGCTCCTTTCCGGTCTAGAATTCCAACTGCCGGCATTCTCCCTCTTTGTGTAAACCTTGTAAAATAAGAGAGAAAAGGCATAAGTATTGTACCATAATGTGTAATAACAGCCCATAATGCAATAAATATCAATATAGAAGCATGATGCAAAATGGACGTATCAACTCCCCCAAGCTTAGACCTCGCTTGTCCTCAAGCGAAAGCCGAAATCGATAATCATGTCTACATGTTTAGAGATAGAGGTGTCGATAAAATAAAATATGGAGATGAAGGCATCATGATCATCTTTTAGAACAGCAACATATATTGTCATATAATTTCTTATGCTAAAGTAACAATTCATTCATAAGGTAAAGTATGGAACAAGAACTTTGTTGAAAACTAACAAACTATTATCTCAGTCATTGGAGCAATTGCAATTTATCATAACGTAGGAAAGAGTCAATATAAGAGCCTTTCAGCAAGTTCACATACTCAACTATCATTTAGTCTTTCATAATTGCTACCACTCACGTGATACTTATGAGATCAAAGTTTTAATCGGACACAGAGAAATATAGGGGCTTATGGTATCGCCTCCCAACCTTTTACCTCAGGGGTAATGTCAACAATAATAGTTTATGAATATATACATCCGAGTGGATATATAGATCTGGATCTCCCCCCAACATATAGTGCTTGCCAAAAAGAAAAAGTGTAAAAATAATAGGTGATGATCACCATGACTCTTGCATTAAGGTAGAGGGTAAATAAAAGATAGGCCCTTCGCAGAGGGAAGCAGAGGTTGTCATGCGCTTTTATGGTTGGATGCACAAAATCTTGATGCGAAAGAACATCACTTTATATTGCCGCTTGTGATAAAGAACTTTATTATGTAGTCTGCCGCTTTTATTTCTTCCATATCACAAGTTCGTATAAAGCTTATTTGCCTCACACTAAAAGATCATACATATTTAGAGAGCAATTTTTATTGCTTGCACCGATGACAACTTACTTGAAGGATCTTACTCAATCCGTAGGTAGGTATGGTGGACTCTCATGGCAAAACTGGGAGGGATTTTGGAAGCACAAGTACTATCTCTGCTTGGTGCAAAAGATTTGGCTAGCAAGGGGTGAGAAGCAAGCTCAACATGTTGGAGGATCCATGACAATATAACTTCTATTCGGATATAAAGAAACATAGCCCATTATGTTGTCTTCCTTGTCCAACATCAAGCTTTTAGCATATAATATTTTAATGAGTGCTCGCAATCACAAAAGATGTCCAAGATAGTATATTTATATGTGAGACCTCTCTTTCTTTAATACTTCCTATTAATTGCAACAATGACCAAAACTATGTTTGTCAACTCCCAACAAATTTCATGCAACATACTTCTTATATGCGAAGTCGTCACTTCCCATAAGATCATTATATAATCTTTTTATTTCTTTCATTCTTTATTTATTTTTCTCATGATCATAGCAAGAAAGGAAAGCCCTCAGCTCAAAACTAATCTTTATTATATAACTCTCGGACTCGATTACATAGAGGGAACATAAAGCAAAACTCAAAGCTAGATCATACTAAAAACTTTCATCTACTAAACCTAGATATAACCAAAAGGATCGAACTAAGAAAAAGAACGATAAAGGTAAAGATGTGATGGTGATACGATACCGGGGCGCCTCCCCCAAGCTTGGCAGTTGCCAAGGGGAGTGCCCATACCCATGTATTTATGTCTCTTTCTTCGGAGGTGGTGATGATGGAGTTGTTGATGATGAAAGAATCTTATCCTCCATCTTCCAAGGCATAGGTTCACCATCGTAAAAAGATGAACGAGTCTTCGGGATCCTCAAATCTGTAGCCAAACTCATCCTCTTAAATCTGTATTCATACTCACAGTTTTGGTTTTGCAGGTCATAGATCTGGGCTTGGAGATGCTCGATTTTCTCATGAAGCTTGAAGATGGCCTCCCCAATGTTCTTGGCATCCAGCTTGTGATCATGGGTAAATTCAGCGATCATCAAGTGATTGGCGTTGAGTCCATGTTCCACCATCCCTTGGCACTTGAAGACTTGCTGCTCCATTGCTTCGAGCCTTGTCTCCACGCTTCCGGTCCTCTATGGCCCTTCAACATCGCGGATGTGCAGCACTCCCTCACACATCTCAATGGTTTGACGGTGTTGCAGCACCTCCGCGAGGTAAGGGTTTATGACCTTCTCAAAAAACTTGTCCTTGGGGGCGCTTGGAGACATCATGGCGAACTGGATCTGTCAGGAAAAATAGCTCAAAACAAGAACATGAGATATTGCCATGGTACGGTCGTCAAAACCTTCGGGAGATTATATAATGAATTTTTACCGACCAAAAGAAGTGTTCCACAAGAAAACGGAGTTCGGAGGGCACACGGGGTGGCCACAAGCCAGGAAGGCGTGCCCAGGGGGTAGGGCGCGCCCCCAGGGCTTGTCGCCACCTCGTGTACCTTTCGGACTACTTTTAATTTTCCTAATTTTTTAAATATTCCAAAACGGAGTAAAATTGCCATTGGAAAAGTTTTGGAGTCGGTTTACCTACCGTACCACATACCTATTCCTTTTCGGAGTCTGAAACATTCCGGTGGGTCTCCCTTATGTACTCCTCCGGTGTTATGGTATTAATAATATTGGTCTCAACATTTATGGGAGTACCTGAGATGTAGTGTTTGATTCTTTGCCTGTTTACCACCTTCGGGTTGGTGCCTTCGGCATTGTTGATTTTGATGGCACCGGAACGGTAGACCTCCTCAATAATATAAGGACCTTCCCATTTAGAGAGAAGTTTTCCTGCAAAAAATCTTAAACAAGGGTTGTATAGCAAGACAAGGTCACCTACATTAAATTCACGCTTTTGTATCCTTTTGTCATGCCATCTTTTAACTTTTTATTTAAACAACTTAGCATTCTCATAGGCTTGGGTTCTCCATTCATCAAGTGAGCTAATGTCAAACAACCTCTTTTCACCGGCAAGTTTGAAATCATAGTTGAGCTCTTTAATTGCACAATAAGCTTTATGTTCTAGTTCAAGAGGTAAGTGACATGCTTTTCCACAAAACATTTTATATGGAGACATACCCATAGGATTTTTATAAGCAGTTCTATAAGCCCATAATGCATCATCAAGTTTCTAAGACCAATTCTTTCTAGATCTATTAACAGTCTTTTGCAAAATCAACTTTATTTCTCGGTTACTCAATTCTACTTGACCACTAGACTGAGGATGATAAGGAGATGCAATTCTATGGTTAACATCATACTTAGCAAGCAATTTACGGAAAGCATCATGAATAAAGTGTGAATCACCATCAGTCATTAAATATCTAGGGACTCCAAACCTCGGGAAAATAACTTCTTTAAGCATTTTAATGGAGGTGTTATGATCAGCACTACTAGATGGAATAGCTTCTACCCACTTAGTAACATAATCAACAGCAACCAAAATATGTGTATACCCATTGGAGGAAGGAAAAGGTCCCATATAATCAAATCCCCAAACATCAATTGGTTCAATAACAAGTGAATAATTCATAGGCATTTCCTGACGTCTACTAACATTACCAATTCTCTGGCATTCATCACAAGACAAGACATACTTATGAGCATATTTGAAGAGAGTAGGCCAATAAAACCAGATTGTAATACCTTGTTTGCAGTTCTATCTCCGGCATGGTGTCCTCCATAAGCTTCGGAGTGACACTTGCGTAGGATTTGTTCTTTATTTTTGAGAACTTACGTAGGATTTGTTCTTGTTCATGCTCAGGTACACAACGTTTAATAACACCATCTACTCCTTCTTTATAAAGGTGTGGGTCATCCCAAAAGTAATGTCTTATATCATAGAAAAACTTTTTCTTTTGCTGGTATGTGAACCTAGGTGGTATAAATTTAGCAACAATGTAATTAGCATAATCAGCATACCATGGAGCACTACGAGAAGCATTTATGACAACTAGTTGTTCATCAGGAAAGCTATCATCAATAGGTAGTGGGTCATCAAGAATATTTTCTAACCTAGACAAGTTGTCTGCTACGGGGTTCTCAGCTCCCTTTCTATCAATAATATGCAAATCAAATTATTGCTGCAAGAGAACCCATCTAATAAGTCTAGGTTTAGCATCTTTCTTTTCCATAAGGTATTTAATAGCAGCATGATCGATGTGAACAGTTACTTTGGAATCAACAATATAAGATCTAAACTTATCACAAGCAAAGACAACTGCTAAAAATTCTTTCTTGGTAGTAGCATAATTTCTTTGAGCACTGTCTAGAGTTTTACTAACATAATGGATAACATTTAATTTCTTATCAACTCTTTGTCCTAGAACAGCACCAACAGCGTAATCACTAGCATCACACATAATTTCAAAGGGTAGGTTCCAATCAGGTGGTTGAACAATAGTGCAGAAATCAAGTCTTTCTTAAGAATTTCAAATGCTTCTACACAATCATCATAAAAAAAACAAATGGAACATATTTTTGCAAGAGATTAGTGAGAGGCCTAGAAATTTTAGAGAGGTCTTTAATAAACCTCCTATAGAAACCAGCATGACCGAGGAAACTTCTTATACCTTTGATATCTTTAGGACACGGCATCTTTTCAATAGCATCTACTTTAGCTTTATCAACTTCAATACCTCTTTCAGAAATTTTATGCCCTAAGACAATACCTTCATTAACCATAAAGTGGCACTTCTCCCAATAACAAGACAAGATTAGTTTCTTCACATCTCTGCAAAACTCGATCAATGTTGCTTAAGCAATCATCAAAAGAAGTTCCGTAAACGAAGAAATCATCCATGAAAACCTCAACAATCTTTTCACAAAAGTCAGAGAATATAGCAGTCATACATCTTTGAAAGGTAGCAGGAGCATTGCATAAACCAAAAGGCATACGTCTAAAAGCAAAGGTACCGAAAGGGCAAGTAAAAGTAGTTTTTTCCTTGATCCTCTTTTGACACATGTATTTGAGAAAAACCAGAATAACCATCTAGAAAGCAAAAGTGTGTATGTTTTGATAGTCTTTCTAGCATTTGATCAATAAAAGGTAGAGGATAATGATCTTTCCTTGTAGCTTTATTCAACTTTCTAAAATCAATAACCATTCTATAACCAGTAACAATTCTTTGTGGAGTCAATTCATTCTTATCATTAGGAACAACAGTAATACCTCCCTTCTTAGGGACACAATGAACAGGACTTACCCATCTACTATCAGCAATAGGATAAATTATACCTGCCTCCAGAAGCTTTAGTATTTCATTTCTTACCACTTCTTTCATCTTAGGATGTAACCGTCGTTGGTGATCAACAACTGGTTTAGCATCAGACTCCATATTAATTTTGTGCTGACATAGAGTGGGACTAATGCCCTTAAGATCTTCAAGAGTATATCCAATAGCGGCACGGTGCTTCTTCAGAGTTTTCAATAATTTCTTTTCTTCATGCTCTGAAAGGTTAGCAATAATAATAACAGGATATATCTTCTTTTCATCAAGATAAGCATATTTCAGAGTATCAGGTAATTGTTTAAGCTCAAACACAGGATCACCCTTGGGTGGAGGAGGATCCCCAAGAATCTCAACAGGCAAGTTGTGTTTCAAAACAAGCATTTGGTTAAAGAATATTTCATCTAATTCCTTCCTTTCATTCATGAACATGTCATTTTCATGGTCTAGCAAATATTGTTCTAAGGGATCAATAGGAGGCACAACAATAGAAGCAAGACCAATAATTTCATCTTTGTTAGGCAGTTCTTTATCATGGGGTTGTCTACGAAATTTAGAGAAATTAAAATCATGAGACACATCCCCAAAACTTACAGAATTGTTTCTTTTTCACAATCTATTTTGGCATTAACAGTGTTCAAGAAAGGTCTACCAAAAATAATGCGACAAAAATCAGCTTGTGGGGAACCAAGAACTAGAAAATCAGTAGGGTATTTTATTTTCCCACACAAGACTTCAACATCTCTAACAATCCCAATTGGTGATATAGTATCTTGATGTCGCTTGAACTACGTCGGTATTTCCCCAAAGTGGAAGGGATGATGCAGCACAGCTACGGTAGGTATTTCCTTCAGTGATGAGACCAAGGTTATCGAACCAGTAGGAGAACCAAGCAACACTATGTAAACGGTACCTGCACACAAAGAACAAATACTTGCAACCCGACGTGTTAAAGGGGTTGTCAATCCCTTTCGGGTAACGGTGCCAGAAATTGTCACGTGGATGGGAGAAAAATTATGATAGATTGGATAAATAGATCTCAAATAAACGCGAAATAAAATAAGTAACAAAAAAGTGCAGCAAGGTATTTTTGGGTTTTTTGAATAATAGATCTGAAAATAAAAGTAGCAAATAATAGATCGGAAAGGAAATATGAAGAAGAATAGACCCGGGGGCCGTAGATTTCACTAGTGGCTTCTCTCGAGAAAAATATCATACGGTGGGTAAACAAATTACTGTTGGGCAATTGATAGAACTTCAAATAATCATGACGCTATCCAGGCAATGATCATTATATAGGCATCACGTCCAAGATTAGTAGACCGACTCCTGCCTGCATCTACTACTATTACTCCACACATCGACCGCTATCCAGCATGCATCTAGTGTATTAAGTTCATGGAGAAACGGAGTAATGCAATAAGAACGATGGCATGATGTAGACAAGATCTATTCATGTAGGAATAGACCCCATCTTGTTATCCTTAATAGCAATGATACATACGTGTCATGCCCCCTTCTATCACTGGGATTGAGTTCCGTAAGATCGAACCCATCACAAAGCACCTCTTCCCATGGCAAGAAAAATCGATCTAGTCAGCCTAACTAAACCAAAGATTCGAAGAAGAAATACGAGGCTATAAGTAATCATGCGTATAAGTGATCGAAGAAACTCAAATAACATTCATGGATAAAAATATAGATCTGATCATAAACTCAAAGTTCATCGGATCCCAACAAACACACCGCAAAAAGAGTTACATCAAATACATCTCCAAGAGACCATTGTATTGAGAATCAAAAGAGAGAGAGAGAGGAAGCCATCTAGCTACTAACTATGGACCCGAAGGTCTACAATGAACTACTCACGCATCATCGGAGAGGCACCAATGAGGATGATGAACCCCTCCGTGATGGTGTCTAGATTGGATCTGGTGGTTCTGGATCTTGCGGCGGCTGGAATTGTGTTTCGTCGAATCCCCTAGGGTTTTTGGAATATAGAGGTATTTATAGAGCAAAGAGGCGGTGTGGGAGGCCACCGAGGTGGGCACAACCCACCAGGGCCTGCCTGGGCCCCCAGGCCCGACCAGGTGGGTTATGCCCCCCTCGGGGCACCCCTCTGGTACTTCTTCGTCCCAAGTTGTTCCTTCTGGTCTATAAAAATCTTGAAAAAGTTCCGCTGCGTTTGGACTCCGTTTGGTATTGATTTTCTGCGAAGTAAAAAACAAGGAAAAAACAGGAACTGGCACTGGGCACTATGTCAATAGGTTAGTCCTAAAAAATGATGTAAAGTGGCTATAAAATGATTGTAAAACATCCAAGAATGATAATATAATAGCATGGAACAAGCAAAAATTATAGATACGTTCGAGACGTATCAGCATCCCCAAGCTTAATTCCTACTCGTCCTCGAGTAGGTAAATGATAAACACAGAATTTTTGATGTGGAATGCTGCCTAACATGTTCATCACATATTCTTTTCTTTTGTAGCATGGGCATTTGGACTTTTGTATGGTTCAAAGCAATAGTCTAGTTTTGACATGAAGATTCCAATACTCAAGCATATCAACAAGCAACCATGTCTTTCAAAATATCAACACTAAAGTGAGTTATCCCTAGCCCATTATGCTCAATCATTGATCCATTCATGAAACACACTCGCATATTAGCTATACCCAATGCTCGAGTACGATCATAGTGCCCCTAAGTTGGTGCTTTATAAGAGAAGATGGAGACTCAAATAAAAAAATTTGCATAAAGTAAATAGAAAGGCCGTTCGCAGAGGGAAGTAGGGATTTGTAGAGGTGCCAGAGCTCAAAGCGAAAAAGATAGAGATAAAACGTTTTTGGTGGCATGCTTTTCCTGTCAACGAAAACGATCGAGTAGTTCCCAATACTTTCCATGCTAGATATATCATAGGCGGTTCCCAAACAGAAAATAAAATTTATTCCTTTTTCCACCATACTTTCACATTCCACGGCTAGCCGTATCCACGGGTACCGTGCATACCAACACTTTCCAAGGAATTTATTATTTGACAACATAAAGTAAATTCATTTTTCATTTCAGGACTGGGCATCCCTAATACCTTTGCCGTACTCTCGTGCAATGACAAGTGAATAAACACTCATCTTGAGAATAACACATCTAGCATGGAAAAATATCAGCCACCCCCTACCGTTTCATGAGCGGTACGAGCACACAAAAAGGAAATTTATTTTTAAAACTAGAGATGACACATACAAATTTGCTTAGAACGGCACGGAAATACCGCATATAGGTAGGTATAGTAGACTCATATGGCAAAACTGGGTTTAAGGATTTTGGATGCACAAGTAGTATTCCAAGAAACGAAAAATCTCATAAGCGAGCATTAAGCATAACTAACACCGAATAATGCACCACAAGTAGGGTGTAATTTCATTGCATAACTATTGACTTTCGTGCTTGCATAGAGAATCACAAACCTTAACACCAATATTCTAACTAAAGCACAATTACTCATCAACATGACTCACATATTATATCATCATATCTCAAAACTATTACAAAGAATCAAGTTTATTTTGTTCAATGATCTTCATGAAAGTTTTTATTATATCCCTCTTGAATATCTATCACTTTGGGACTAATTTCATAAGTTGCTTTTGATAGCTCAAACAAATCTAAGTGAAGAACATGAGCATAAAATTTTCTTCTCTCAAAATAATATAAGTGAAGAATGAGAGAATTTCTTCAAAATAACTAACTCTCAAATAAATCTAAGTTAAGCATGAGAGCATTTCTTAAAAAATATTAAAGCACAACGTGCTCAAAAAGATATAAGTGAAGCACTAGAGCAATTCCATAGCTCAAAAAATTTAAGTGAAGCATGTAGAGCAATTCTAACAAATCATAGCATAATTTTGGCTCTCTCAAATAGGTGTGTTCAGCAAGGATAGATGACACAAACTAAAAACCAAAACAAGTAAAGACTCATATAACACAAGATGCTCCAAGCAAAACTCATGATATGTGTGATGCGGCTTGAAGCTACGTCGGTATTTCCCCAAAGAGGAAGGGATGATGCAGCACAGCGGCGGTAGGTATTTCCCTCAGTGATGAAACTAAGGTTATCGAACCAGTAGGAGAACCAAGCAACACTACATAAACAGCACCTGCACACAAATAACAAATACTCGCAACTCGATGTGTAAAAGGGGTTGTCAATCCCTTTCGGGCAATGGCGCCAAAAATTGACAAACGGACATGAGAGAGTAGTAAATATTGATAGATCGAATGCCAAATAAAATAAAGTGCAGCAAGGTATTTTTGTATTTTTGGTTTAATAGATCTGAAAATAAAAGCAAAGGAAAATAGATCGCAAAGGCAAATATATTAAAGAAGAGACCCGGGGGCCGTAGGTTTCACTAGTGGCTTCTCTCGAGAAAAATAGCGAACGGTGGGTGAACAAATTACTGTTGGGCAATTGATAGAACTTCAAATAATCATGACGATATCCAGGCAATGATCATTATATAGGCATCACGTCCAAGATTAGTAGATCGACTCCTGCCTGCATCTACTACTATTACTCCACACATCGACCGCTATCCAGCATGCATCTAGTGTATTAAGTTCATGGAGAAACGTAGTAATGCAATAAGAACGATGACATGATGTAGACAAGATCTATTTATGTAGAAATAGACCCCATCGTTTTATCCTTAGTGGCAACGATACATACGTGTCGGTTCCCCTTCTGTCACCGGGATCAAGCACCATAAGATCAAACCCACTACAAAGCACCTCTTCCCATTGCAGGATAAATAGATCAAGTTGGCCAAACAAAACCCAAATATTAGAGAAGAAATACGAGGCTATAAGTAATCATGCATATAAGAGATCAAAGAAGACTCAAATAACTTTCATGGATAAAAAGATAGATCTGATCATAAACTCAAAGTTCATCGGATCCCAACAAACACACCGCAAAAAGAGTTACATCATATGGATCTCCAAGAGACCATTGTATTGAGGATCAAGAGAGAGAGAGGAAGCCATCTAGCTACTAACTACGGACCCGTAGGTATACAAAGAACTACTCACGCATCATCGGAGAGGCACCAATGGAAGTGGTGAACCCCTCCATGATGGTGTCTAGATTGGATCTGGTGGTTCTGGACTCTGCGGCGGCTGGAATTGATTTTTGTTGACTCCCCTAGGGTTTCTGGAATATTGGGGTATTTATAGAGCAAAGAGGCGGTTCGGGGGGCACCTGAGGTGGGCACAACCCACCAGGGCGCGCCTGGGCCTCCAGTCGCGCCCTGGTGGGTTGTGCTCCCCTCGGAGCACCCCCAGGCGCTTCTCCGACCCACTGGATGTCTTCTGGTCCAAAAAAATCCACAAAGAGTTTTGCTGCGTTTGGACTCCGTTTGGTATTGATTTCCTGCGATGTAAAAAACATGCAAAAAATAGCAACTGGCACTTGGCACTATGTTAATAGGTTAGTACCAAAAAATGATATAAAATGACTATAAAATGATTGTAAAACATCCAAGAATGATAATATAACAGCATGGAACAATCAAAAATTATAGATACATTGGAGACGTATCAGCATCCCCAAGCTTAATTCCTGCTCGTCCTCGAGTAGGTAAATGATAAAAACAGAATTTTTGATGTGGAATGCTGCCTAACATGTCATCTCATATTCTTTCATTTATAGCATGGACATTTGGACTTTTATATGATTCAAAGCAATAGTCTAGTTTTGACATGATGACTTAAATACTCAAGCATATCAACAAGCAACTATGTCTTTCAAAATATCAACGCTAAAATAAGTTATCCGTAGCCCATCATGCTCAACCATTGATCCATTCATGAAACACACTCGCATATTAACTACACCCAATGCTCAAGTACGATCATAGTACCTCCTAGTTGGTGCTTTATAAGAGAAGATGGAGACTCAAATAAAAATTGCATAAAGTAAAGAAAGGCCCTTCGCAGAGGGAAGTAGGGATTTGTAGAGGTGCCAGAGCTCAAAGCAAAAAACTTAGAGATAAAAACATTTTGGGAGGTGTGCTTTTCCCACCAACGAAAATGACTTAGAGTTCCCAACACTTTCCATGCTAGATATATCATAGGCGGTTCCCAAACAGAAAATAAAGTTTATTCCTTTTTCCACCATACTTTCACTTTCCATGGCTAACCGTATCCACGGGTGCCCTCCATACCAACACTTTCCAAGGAATTTATTATTTGACAACATAAAGTAAATTCATTTTTCATTTCGGGACTGGGCATCCCTAATACCTTTGCCTTACTCTCGTGCAATGACAAGTGAATAAACACTCATCGTGAGAATAACACATCTAGCATGGAAAATATTAGCCACCCCTCACCGCCTCGCGAGCAGTACGAACACACAAAAGAGAAGTTTATTTTGAAAATTAGAGATGGCACATACAAATTTGCTTGGAACGGCAAAAGAATACCGCATATAGGTAGATATAGTCTACTCATGTGGCAAAACTGGTTTAAAGGGTTTTGGATGCACAAGTAGAGATTATACTTAGTGCAAAATGAAGGCTAGCAAAAGATTGAGAAGCGACCAACCAGAAAAACGAATAATCTCATAAGCGAGCATTAAGCATAATTAACACTGAATAATGTACCACAAGTAGGATATAATTTCATTGCATGACTATTGACTTTCGTGCTTGCATAGGGAATCACAAACCTTAACACCAATATTCTTACTAAAGCACAATTACTCATCAACATGACTCACATATCACATCATCATATCTCAAAACTATTACAAGGAATCAAGTTTATTTTGTCCAATGATCTTCATGAAAGTTTTTATTATATCCTTCTTGGATATCTATCACTTTGGAACTAATTTTCATGTGTTGCTTTTGATAAGCTCAAACAAATATAAGTGAAGATCATGAGCATAATACTTCTTTCTCTCAAATTAATTTAAGTGAAGCAAGAGAGAATTTCTTAAAAAAATTACTAACTCCCAAATAAATCTAAGTGAAGCATGAGAGAATTTCTTCAAAAATAACAAAGCACACCGTGCTAAAAAAGATATAAGTGAAGCACTAGAGCAATTCTATAGCTCATAAAGATTTAAGTGAAGCATAGAGAGCAATTCTAACAAGACATGGCATAATTTTGGCTCTCTCAAATAGGTGTGTCCAGCAAGGATTCATGACTTAGAAAAAAAAGCAAAACAAGCAAAACTCATATCATACAAGACGCTCCAAGCAAAACTCATAGTATGTGACGAATAAAAATATAGCTTCGAGTAAAATACCGATGGTCGTTAGAAGAAAGCGGGGATGCCACTCGGGGAATCCCTAAGCTTAGTTTCTTGCTTCTCTTTGGATAATAGCTTTGGATGCCATGGGCATCCCCAAGCTTAGGCTCTTCTTACTCCTTATTCCTTCATCCATCGTAACATCACCCAAAACTTGAAAACTTCAATCACACAAAACTCAACAAAACCTTCGTGAGATCCGTTAGTATAAGAAAGCAAATCACTACTATAAGTACTGTATCAACCCAATTCATATTTTATTTTTGCATTATATCTACTGTATTCCAACTTTTCTATGGAAAAAACTCTTCAAAGAAAACCATAGAATCATCAAAACAAGCACACAACGCAAAGAAAACAGAATCTGTCAAAAACAGAACAGTCTGTAGCAATCTGGATATTTCGAATACTTCTGTAACACCAAAAATTCTGAAAAATTAGAAAAACGTGAGCAATTTGTATATTAATCTTCTGCAAAAAGAATTAACTCAAAACTACTCTTCTAATAAAAAGTAGAATTATTTTCGTGAGCGCAAAAGTTTCTGTTTTTCAGCAAGATCAAATCAACTATCACCCAACATAATCCTAAAGGCTTTACTTGGCACAAACACTAATTAAAACACAAAAAACACAATTATAAATGTAGCATAATTGTTCAAACACTCAAGAACGGAAAGCAAAAAGCAAAAATAAATTTTATTCATTGGGTTGCCTCCCAACAAGCGCTATTGTTTCACGCCCCTAGCTAGGCATAAAGCAAGGATCTAAGTTTTGTCGTCTTTGGTCTCCAACTCTTCAATCAAACACTTAGAATTATTCAAGGATTTAGCATATAAATTCTCAACGGCAATACTTCTAGGCACGAGATTGAAAAATTCATTCTTGCAAATATGGTCTCTTATCACTTCAATAAAATTGGAATGGATACTAATCATCTTAAGATCTCCTTTATCATTACTAGAAGTTGCACCCTTGTTTTTAGTAACTTGAGTAGTCTTGCCAATTTTTACGGGAGTTTTGGCGGAAGCAAAAGCCGTACTTAGATTACTAAAGATTTCTTCTAGTTTATCAATCCGAGACGGGCTTTCTTCAATTCTTTCATGAATTACGGTCCCCTTTTCTTTTAGCAACTTAAAATCTTCTCCCGCTTTTGACCCAATTTTAGTGGCAAAATTATGCATCTTTTTATCCAAGTTTTCAATATGCTCTTCAGTAAGCATTTTCTTTTCAATAGCATCTAATCTTTCCATAACATGCTCAAGAGTCAAAGTTGTTTCATTAATCATAAGAGGTGGTGAGCCTACTAAATTTCTCATAGCATTAAAAGAATCAAGAGAGGGGCACATCAAGAAATTTCCACCGGTAATCGTATCAAGGACGAATCTATACCAAGTGGTGATGCCCACATAAAAACAGCGAAAAAGAACAACGGTAGATTGCTTACGGATAGATCTATTATGAGCATTGCAAATTCCATACCAAGCATCTTTTAAATTCTCTCCTCCCCTTTGTTTAAAGTTGAGAACTTCGTTCTCAGGAGTGCACGCAATAGAGGAAGAACTATCCATAACGACAAAAAGTGGCAAACAAAATTGCACACAAGATAGATCTGACGGGAAAACGGCGAACGAAAAAGATGGTGAATAAAACGGCAAATTTTTGTGAAGTGGGGAAGAGGAAAACGAGAGGCAAATGGCAAATAATGTAAATTGCGAGGAGATGAGATTTGTGATTAGGAACCTGGTTTATGTTGAAGATCCTCCCCGGCAACGGCGCCAGAAATTCCTTTTGATGCGGCTTGAAGCTACGTCGGTATTTCCCCAAAGAGGAAGGGATGATGCAGCACAGCGGCGGTAGGTATTTCCCTCAGTGATGAAACCAAGGTTATCGAACCAGTAGGAGAACCAAGCAACACTACGTAAACAGCACCTGCACACAAATAACAAATACTCGCAACACGACGTGTAAAAGGGGTTGTCAATCGCTTTCGGGCAACGGCGCCAAAAATTGGCAAACAGACATGAGAGAGTAGTAAATATTGATAGATCGAACGGCAAATAAAATAAAGTGCAGCAAGGTATTTTTGTATTTTTGGTTTAATAGATCTGAAAATAAACTCAAATATCGGAGAACAAATACGAGGCTATAAGCAATCATGCATATAAGAGATCAAAGAAGATTCAAATAACTTTCATGGATAAAAAGATAGATCTGATCATAAACTCAAAGTTCATCGGATCCCAACAAACACACTGCAAAAAGCGTTACATCATATGGATCTCCAAGAGACCATTGTATTGAGGATCAAGAGAGAGAGAGGAAGCCATCTAGCTACTAACTACGGACCCGTAGGTCTACAAAGAACTACTCACGCATCATCGGAGAGGCACCAATGGAAGTGGTGAACCCCTCCATGATGGTGTCTAGATTGGATCTGGTGATTATGGACTCTGCGGCGGCTGGAATTGATTTTCATCGACTCCCCTAGGGTTTCTGGAATATTAGGGTATTTATAGAGCAAAGAGGCGGTTCGGGGGGCACCCGAGGTGGGCACAACCCACCAGGGCGCGCCTGGGCCTCCAGCCACGCCCTGGTGGGTTGTGCTCCCCTCGGAGCACCCCCCAGGCGCTTCTCCGGCCCACTAGATGTCTTCTGGTCCAAAAAAATCCACAAAAAGTTTCGCTGTGTTTGGACTCCGTTTAGTATTGATTTCCTGCGATGTAAAAAACATGCAAAAAACAGCAACTAGCACTTCGCACTATGTTAATAGGTTAGTACCAAAAATGATATAAAATGACTATAAAATGATTGTAAAACATCCAAGAATGATAATATAACAGCATGGAACAATCAAAAATTACAGATACGTTGGAGACGTATCAATGTGACGAATAAAAATATAGCTCCAAGTAAAATACCGATAGTCGTTAGAAGAAAGAGGAGATGCCACTCGGGGGCATCCCCAAGCTTAGTTGCTTATTTCTATTTGGATAATGGCTTGGGGTGCCATGGGGCATCCCCAATCTTAGGCTCTTCTTACTCCTTATTCCTTCATCCATCGTGATCCCACACAAAACTTGAAAACTTCAATCACACAAAACTCAACAAAACCTTCGTGAGATCCGTTAGTATAAGAAAACCAATCTTTACTTTAAGTGATGTAGAAAACCCATTAAAATTTTGTTATTGCATTATATCTACTGTATTCTAACTTTACCATGGCTTATACCCCCCGATACAAACCATAGATTCATCAAAATAAGCACACAATGCAAAGAAAACAGAATCTGTCAAAAATAAAACAGTCTGTAAATATGCGAATTTTTCTCATACTTATGTAACTCCAAAAATTATGAACAATTAGGAAAAAGTAGGCAATTCGTATGTAAATCTTCTGTAAAAAAAATAGAATTTTTCGTCGTTTCTATGATTTGAACCAATTATTTTACTGGACGCAAAAGTTTCTGTTTTCCAACAAGATCAAATCAACTATCACCAAAGCTATCCCAAAGGCTTTATTTGGCACAAACACTAATTAAAACATAAAAAACACAATCATATCAGAGTTATAATTGTGAAAACACTCAAGAACAGAAATAAAAAGGCAAAAATAAATTTTATTCATTGGGTTGCCTCCCAACAAGCGCTATCGTTTTACGCCCCTAGCTAGGCATAAGATTTCAACGATGCTCACATGAAAGATAGTAATTGAAGCATGAAGAGAGCATCATGTAGAATGTGAAAAACAAGTTTAAGTTTAACATACTTCCTATGCATAGGCATTTTATAAGCCAACAAGTTATCAAGACAAGCACAAACTAGCATATGCAAGGAAGAAGAAAGAAACAATAGCAATCTCAACATAACGAGAGGTAATTTAGTAACATGAAAATTTCTACAACCATATTTTACTCTCTCAAAATAATTACATGTAGGATCATATTCAAATTCAACAATATAGCTATCATATAAAATTTGCTCTTCATGATCCACATGCATAAAAGTCTTATAATCTTCCAAGATAGTGGGATTAACATAAACTAAAGTCATGACCTCTCCAAACCCACAATTATAAAAAAAATCATAAGATTGAACACTCTCCGAATATGTGGGATTCTTTTTACCTAAATTTGACACTCTTCCAAACCCACTTTCAATAATATTGCAAACATTATTATCAATAGCATATTCATCATGAGGTATAAATAAATTTTCAAAATCATAAGAAACATTATCACCCCAATCATGATCATTGCAATAAGTAGTAGACATAACAAAATCATCATCCCCAAGCTTTTAGATTTGCATATCATTTGCACAATAGTCATTCATATAATTTATAGTAACATCATTGCAATCATGCTTTTGATTCAAGGAACTATCAAGTATGGGTGCAATAGAGATAATTTCATGTTTATCATAAGGAACTGTAGTAAGTTCATCTCCACAGGCATCATTAATATTGGCATCATGGCCATAAGAATAGCAATCATCATTTTCATCAAGGGGGGACATTTCAATCAAATCAACGGAATCACAATTATCTATAGATTCATGCATATCATTATTTTCTTCCAAAGCAGCAGACATTCTCTTAATAAATTCTTTAACATAGGCATTATGAGCATAGTTTTCATAGCAATATTTAAGAATGTCAAATTTTTCAGATTTGTTGAGAGTAATATCATACTTTTCAATCAAAGAAGCAACTTCATAATGACCCTTAAAAACAACAAATTCTTCAATTTGTTCGATATCATAGTAACTATAAACACCCTTTTCATAAGAAGATAAGATTTTATTATCATTATACTCACATAGATAAGGAAGGTGTTTTCTAGGGTTCTTAGAGCAACAAGTAAAATCGCAAATTTCACAAAGATTCCAAGCATAACAAAGCAAGCAATTTATTTGATTCCATAAGAGTCTCCCTTTTTGAGACAAATGGTGACACACAAAATGAGCATGCTCATCTAATGATTTTCCCTCAACTAAACTAGTTGGGGTTTCAACACAAGCACATATGGATCGAATGTGATCCAAGTAGAAAACTTTAAGTGGGTCCATATCAATAATTTTTTAGCAAGCAAAGATGCAAGCAAATAGAACACACATGACATCACAAGCAAATAAAAGATCAAACGACAAAAAGGCGAACGAAAAAGAGGGCGAATAAAATGGCATATTTTTGTGAAGTGGGGGAGATGAAAACGAGAGGCAAATGGAAAATAATGTAAATTGCAAGGAGATGAGGTTTGTGATTAGGAACCTGATAGATGTTGATGATGTCTCCCCGGCAATGGCGACAGAAATTCCTTTTGATGTCACTTGAACTACGTCGGTATTTCCCCAAAGAGGAAGGGATGATGCAGCATAGCTACGGTAGGTATTTCCCTCAGTGATGAGACCAAGGTTATCGAACCAGTAGGAGAACCAAGCAACACTATGTAAACGGTACCTGCACACAAAGAACAAATACTTGCAACCCGACGTGTTAAAGGGGTTGTCAATCCCTTTCGGGTAATAGTACCAGAAATTGTCACGTGGACGGGAGAAAATTTATGATAGATTGGATAAATAGATCTCGAATAAACGCGAAATAAAGGAAGTAACAAAAAAGTGCAGCAAGGTATTTTTAGGTTTTTGGAATAGTAGATCTAAAAACAAAAGTAGCAAATAATAGATCGGAAAGCAAATATGAAGAAGAATAGACCGGGGGGCCGTAGATTTCACTAGTGGCTTCTCTCGAGAAAAATAGCAAACGGTGGGTAAACAAATTACTGTTGGGCAATTGATAGAACTTCAAATAATCATGACGATATCCAGGAAATGATCATTATATAGGCATCACATCCAAGATTAGTAGACCGACTCCTACCTGCATCTACTACTGTTACTCCACACATCGACCGCTATCCAGCATGCATCTAGTGTATTAAGTTCATGGAGAAACGGAGTAATGCAATAAGAACGATGACATGATGTAGACAAGATCTATTCATGTAGGAATTGACCCCATCTTGTTATCCTTAATAGCAATGATACATACGTGTCATGTCCCCTTCTGTCACTGGGATTGAGCACCGTAAGATCGAACCCATCACAAAGCACCTCTTCCCATGGCAAGAAAAATCGATCTAGTCGGCCTAACTAAACCAAAGATTCGAAGAAGAAATACGAGGCTATAAGTAATCATGCGTATAAGAGATCAAAGAAACTCAAATAACTTTCATGGATAAAAATATAGTTCTGATCATAAACTCAAAGTTCATCGGATCCCAACAAACACACCGCAAAAAGATTTACATCAAATAGATCTCCAAGAGACCATTGTATTGAGAATCAAAAGGGAGAGAGGAAGCCATCTAGCTACTAACTACAGACCCGAAGGTCTACAATGAACTACTCACGCATCATCGGAGAGGCACCAATGAGGATGATGAACCCCTCCGTGATGGTGTCTAGATTGGATCTGGTGGTTTTGGATCTTGCGGTGGCTGGAATTGTGTTTCGTCGACTCCCTTAGGGTTTTTGGAATATTGGGGTATTTATAGAGCAAAGAGGCGGTGCGGGAGGCCACCGAGGTGGGCACAACCCACCAGGGCGCGCCTTGTGCCCGCCCACCAAGGCGCGCCTGGGCCCCCATGCGCGCCCTGGTGGGTTGTGCCCCCCTCGGGGCACCCCTCTGGTACTTCTTCGGCCCTAGTTGTTCCTTCTAGTCCATAAAAAATCTCCAAAAAGTTTCGCTGCATTTGGACTCCATTTGGTATTTATTTTCTGCAAAGTAAAAAACAAGGAAAAAACAGGAACTGGCACTGGGCACTATGTCAATAGGTTAGTCCCAAAAAATGATGTAAAGTTGCTATAAAATGATTGTAAAACATCCAAGAATGATAATATAACAGCATGGAACAAGCAAAAATTATAGATACGTTGGAGACGTATCATATCTCTATTAGCAAGCTTAATAGTGACATCAATATCTTCTATTTCAGCAGGTGCAATATCATTCATAATTTCTTGATATAAAGTAAAGGGAATTGCACTCACACTAGCACCCACATCACATAAGCCATGATAACAATGATCTCCTATTTTAACAGAAACAACAGGCATGCCAACAACAGGTCTATGTTTATCTTTATCATCAGGTCTAGCAATTCTAGCAGCTTCATCACAGAAGTAAATAACATGCCCATCAATATTATTGACCAAGAGATCTTTAACCATAGCAATACTAGATTCAACTTTAGTTTGTTCAGGGAGCGTAGCTGTTCTAGTATAACTCTTACGAACCACAGCTAAAGCTTTAGCATGTTCCTTTATTCTAACAGGAAAGAGTGGTTTCTCAATATAAGCAGTAGGAACAATAGGATCAACATTATAAGTAATAGTTTCCTCTTCAGCTTTAATAGGTTCTACTACTTTTATTTCAATGGGAGGATGATATTTAAACCACTTCTCCTTAGGGAGATAAACATGAGTAGCAAATGATTCACAGAAAGAAGCTACTATCTCAGAGTCAAGTCCATATTTAGTGCTAAATTCATGAAAAGCATCGGTATCCATAAAAGATTTAACACAATCAAACTTGAGGTTTATACCTGACTCCTTACCTTCGTCGAGTTCCCAATCTTCAGAGTTACGTTTAATTCTTTCCAATAAATCCCATTTGAATTCAATAGTCTTCTTTATAAAAGAACCAGTACAAGAAGTATCGAGCATGGATTGATCATTACGAGAAAGCCGAACATAAAAATTCTGAATAATAATTTCTCTTGAGAGCTCATGATTGGGGCATGAATATAACATTGAATTAAGCCTCCCCAAGCTTGAGCGATACTTTCTCCTTCATGAGGCCAAAAATTATAAATATAATTCCGATCACGATGAACTAGATGCATAGGATAAAACTTCTGATGAAATTCCAATTTCAATAGGTTGTAATTCCAAGTCCCAATATCATCGCATAGCCTATTCCATGTCAATGCCTTCTCCTTCAAAGATAAAGGGAAGACCTTCTTCTTGACTTCATCCTCGGGCAAACCTGCAAGCTTAAATAATCCACAAACTTCATCCACATAGATTAGATGCATATGAGGATGTAATGTTCTATCTCCTGCATAAGGATTAGCTAGCGGTTTCTCTATCATACCCGATGGAATTTCATAATAAATATTTTCAGTAGGTTCAGTAGGTTGAGGGGCAACTCTTTTCACTTCTGGTCGGCGTGAAGATACCCCAAACAAACCCCTCAAAGGATTATTTTCCATAGCAACAAGTGACAGTAAATTTCATCACACTATATAAATGTTTCCTTACCAAATTCCACTTACCAAAGGCGCTTCACTCCCCGGCAACGGCGCCAGAAAAGAGTCTTGATGACCCACAAGTATAGGGGATCTATCAGTCCTTTTGATAAGTAAGAGTGTCAAACCCAACGAGGAGCAAAAGGAAATGACAAGCGGTTTGCAGCAAGGTATTCTCTGCAAGCACTGAAATTATCGGTAACAGATAGTTTTGTGATAAGATAATTCGTAACGGGTAACAAGTAACAAGTGTAACTAAGGTGCAGCAAGGTGGCCCAATCCTTTTTGTAGCAAAGGACAAGCCTGGACAAACTCTTATATAAAGCAAAGCGCTCCCGAGGACACATGGGAATTATTGTCAAGCTAGTTTTCATCATGCTCATATGATTCACATTCGTTACTTTGATAATTTGATATGTGGGTGGACCGGTGCTTGGGTGTTGTCCTTACTTGGACAAGCCTCCCACTTATGATTAATCCCTCTCGCAAGCATACGCAACTACGAAAGAAGAATTAAGATAAATCTAACCATAGCATGAAACATATGGATCCAAATCAGCCCCTTATGAAGCAACGCATAAACTAGGGTTTAAGCTTCTGTCACTCTAGCAACCCATCATCTACTTATTACTTCCCAATGCCCTCCTCTAGGCCCAAATCATGGTGAAGTGTCATGCAGTCGACGTTCACATAACACCACTAGAGGAAAGACAACATACATCTCATCAAAATATCGAACGAATACAAAATTCACATGATTACTTATAATAAGACTTCTCCCATGTCCTCAGGAACAAATGTAACTACTCACAAAGCATATTCATGTTCATAATCAGAGGAATAATAAATATCATTAAGGATCTGAACATATGATCTTCCACCGAATAAACCAACTAGCATCAACTACAAGTAGTAATTAACACTACTAGCAACCTACAGGTACCAATCTGAGGTTTTGAGACAAAGATCGAATACAAGAGATGAACTAGGGTTTGAGAGGAGATGGTGCTGGTGAAGATGTTGATGGAGATTGACCCCCTCTCGATGAGAGGATTGTTGGTGATGACGATGGCTTCGATTTCCCCCTCCGGGAGGGAAGTTTCCCCGGCAGAACAGCTTTGTCGGAGCCCTAGATTGGTTCTGCCCAAGTTCCGCCTCAAGACGGCAGTGCTTCGTCCTGAAAGCTCTCTCTTGATTTTTTTCCATGTCAAAACCCTCCATATAGCAGAAGATGGACATCAGGGACCTGCCAGGGGGCCCACAAGCCCTAGGGGCGCGCCCAGGGGGGTAGGGCGTGCCCCCCAGGCTTGTGGCCTCCTGGTGGGTCCCCTCTGGTATTTTCCTCGCCCAATATTTTTTATATATTCCAAAATAATTCTCCGTAAATTTTCAGGACTTTTGGAGTTGTGCAGAATTGGTCTCTCAGATTTGCTCCTTTCCGGTCCAGAATTCCAGCTACCGGCATTCTCCCTCTTTGTGTAAACCTTGTAAAATAAGAGAGAAAAGGCATAAGTATTGTACCATAATGTGTAATAACAGCTCATAATGCAATAAATATCAATATAAAAGCATGATGCAAAATGGACGTATCAGCGGGCATTCGCACGGCCGCACCGCCGCCGTTCTCTGAGTATGGAGGTCATTGTACGATGATTCCCCAATGACTCCCTTAGCATTTTTCTTGGAGGCAAACTTCCTAAAGAAACTCATCTTATTCCTATAGACAAAATTCTGAAAATTTAGTCCACAAAATTTTTGTCAACAAAACTTCACAAGATTGATAGCAACTACTCATAAGGAGGCATAGAGGCTATATTAAGAATTCAAACTACTTAGAACTCTAAGAATTCAACATGCAAGCTCATCTATAGCAGCACCAAGAGTAGCTAATTATTAAAAATATAGTCCACTAAAGCAAAAACTAATTGGAGCAATGGAGGAGTCACATACAAATTAGCAATCCCCCAAAACAGTTTTGGAATTGGAGCTTCGAGCAAAGAGATCGAAATCCGTGGGTTTGAGAGCAAGAACACGAGAAAGAGAGCAATGGTGATTTTTTCTGGAGGTAGGAGATGACATGGGCTAAAGAAGTAAGTGAGGGGACCCACGTGGGGACCATAACCCACCAGGGCGCGCCTGGGGCTGCTGGCGTGCCCTCGTGTCTTGTGGTCACCAGGTGCACCCCCCTCTGATGTTATTTGCACCAAAAATTAAGATATATTCAGAAAAAATCATATTAAAATTTCAGGGCATTCTGAGAACTTTTATTTTTGGGTCATTTTTTTATTGCACGGGAAATTAAGAAAACAGACAAAAAATGGCATTTTATTTTATTTAACTAAGAAAAATAGAAAATAAAGTTGGGAGCAGAAGGTTGTGCTTACTAGATTCATCAACTTCATACCTCTAAAAAATGATCCATTAATAAGGTTGATCAAGTCTTATTAACAACCACCTTCGATTAGCATGAAACCGAAGAACTTTCGTAAAACACTAAGTTACCTCAACGGGGATATGCATGTCCCCAACAATAAGCATTTCATATTTCTTTTTGGCAGTAGGTAGAGGTAATTGAAAGCTTCCAATAGTGAGTGTCGGAGATTTTTCAATAACATTAATACCATTCACTTGGAATTGTTTCTTCGGAAAGTGCACTGTATGCTCATTACCATTGATATGAAAAGTGACCTCGCTTTTATTGCAATCAATAACAGCCCCTGCAGTATTCAAAAAGGGTCTACCAAGGATAATCGACATGTTGTCGTCCTCGGGCATCTCAATTATAACAAAGTCAGTTAAGATAGTAACATTTGCAACAACAACGGGCACATCCTCACAAATACCGATAGGTATGGCAGTTGATTTGTCAGCCATTTGCAAAGATATTTCAATAGGTGTGAGTTTATTCAAATCAAGTCTTTTATATAAGGAGAAAGGCATAACACTAACACCAGCTCCTAGATCACACAAAGCAGTTTTAACATAATTTCTTTTGATGGAGCAAGGTATAGTTGGTATTCCTGGATCTCCAAGTTTTTTAGGTATTCCATCCTTAAAAGAATAATTAGCAAGCATGGTGGAGATTTCAGCTTCAGGTATTTTTCTCTTATTAGTGATGATGTCTTTCATATATTTTGCATAAGGGGCAATCTTTAAAATATCAGTCAAGCGAGTGCGCAAAAGACTGGCCTAAGCATTTCAGCAAAGCGTTCAAATTCTTCATCATCTTTTTTCTTAGTGGATTTATGTGGAAAGGGCATGGGCTTTTGAACCCATGGTTCTCTTTCTCGTCCATGCTTTCTAGCAACAAAGTCTATTTTATCGTATCTTTTATTTTTACGTTGTGGGTTATCAAGATCAACATCTGGTTCTATTTCAACATCATTATCTGGTTGTTTCTCATTGTCTAGTTGAGTGTCTTCATGAACATCATAATTATCTTTTTCATTATCACTAGATGAATGTTCATTACCATATTGAGTTTCAGCATCAGAAATAGAAACATCATTATTATCGGGAGGTTTTTCTACTTCAGGTTCACTAGAGGTATGCAAAGTCCTATCATTTTTCTTTTTCTTCTTATTTTTAGAAGGACTAGGTGCATCAGTGTTAATTCTTTGAGAGTCTTGTTTAATTCTTTTAGGATGTCCCTCAGGATAAAGTGGTTCCTGAGTCATTTTACCTCCTCTAGTTGCTACTCTAACAGCAAAGTCATTCATATTATTATTTATTTCACTAAGCAGTTCTCTTTGAGATTTAGCAACTTGTTCTAATTGAGTTTAAACCATAGAAGCATGTTTTCCTACACCCTTACATTTTAGTCATTCTAAACAACAAGTCACTCAAGGGAGCAATCATATTGGAATTATATTTCAATTGTTTCATAACATTTTCATTGGAGTGATCTTGTTTTCTAATGTAGTTATCAAACTCATAAAGGCATGGACTAGGATGCTTATTATAAGGGATGTCACTTTCATAAAATTTCATTAAAGAATTTACCTCTACCACCTTTGGCGGTGGTGTGTCAAGTCCATGTATCTCTTCAATAGGAGGTAAATTTTTAACATCCTCTGCTTTAATACCTTTTTCCTTCATACTTTTCTTTGCCTCCTGCATATCTTTAGGACTGAGATATAAGATACCCCTCTTCTTTGGATTGGGTTTAGGCGGTGGTTCAGGAAGAGTCCAATCATCATAATTTTTCAATAATTCCTCAGCTTGTTCAACAGTTCGTTCCCTGAAAACACAACCAGCACAACTATCTAGGAAGTCCCTAGACGCATCGGTTAGTCCATTATAGAAGATATCAAGTATTTTATTTTTCTTAAGTGGATGATCAGGCAAAGCATTAAGCAATTGGAGAAGCCTCCCCCAAGCTTGTGGGAGACTCTCTTCTTCAATTTGCACAGAATTAAATATTTCTTGTAAGGCAGCTTGTTTCTTATGAGCAGGAAAATATTTTTCAGAGAAGTAATAAATCATATCCTGGGGACTACGCACACAACCAGGAGTAAGAGTATTGTACCATATCTTAGCATCACCCTTTAATGAGAACGGAAATAATTTGAGAATATAGTAGTAGCGAATCTTCTCATCATGAGCAAATAGGGTGGCTATATTATTTAATTTAATAAGGTGTGCCACAACAGTTTCAGTTTCATAGCCATGGCAAGGATCAAATTCAACCAAAGTAATTAACTCTGGATTGATAGAGAATTCATAATCCTTTTCATCAACAAAGATAGGTGAAGTAGCAAACTTAGGATCACATTTCATTCTAGCATTCAAAGATTTTTCTTTCAGTTTGCATAATAATTTCTTAAGGTCATCTCTATCATTGCAAGCAAGAAAATCTCTAGCTGTCTCCTCATCCATAACATAACCTTCAAGTATCTTAGGCAATTCATATCTAGGAGAGATAGGCCTAATAGGTGTTTCAAGATTTTCAGTTTCAAGTACTTCATCAGTTTCAATAATTTCATCAGTTTCAGCATTCTCAATATCTTTAGCTCTAGCAATTTGTTCATCAAGAAATTCACCTTGTGGCATATTATCATCAAGCAAGGTACTAGCATCATCATGAGTAGCATTCATAGCAGAAGTAGCATCATCAATAACTTGCGACATATCAGGATTAATAGCATGTGGTGGTGTTGCAAGTCTACTCAAAAGAGAAAGTGAATCAAGTGCAGAGTGTGATGGCAGTTCCTTACCTCCCCTCGTCCTAGAGGGAACGATCTTAGTTTTTGTATCCTTCAGATTCTTCATAGTGATAAATAGATAATAATCCCAAGTGACTCAACAAATATAGCCATGCTCCCCGTCAACGGCGCCAGAAAAAGGTTGTGATAACCCACAAGTATAGGGGATCGCAACAGTTTTCGAGGGTAGAGTATTCAACCCAAATTTATAGATTCGACACAAGAGGAGCCAAAGAATATTTGTAAGTATTAGCAGTTGAGTTGTCAATTCAACCACACCCGGAGATTAAATATCTGCAGCAAAGTGATCAGTAGCATAGTAATATGATAGTTTTGATAGCAGCGATAATAGTAGCAGTAACGGTAACAGTGATAGCAATAATTTGGTAGCAAGTGTAACAATAGCAGCAGAAGTAGTAACTTAGCAAGAACAATATGTGGAAAATTCGTAGGCATTGGATCGGTGAATTCGTTGGATGATATTCATCATATAACAGTCATAACCTAGGGCGATACAAAACTAGCTCCAGTTCATAAATATAATGTAGGCATGTATTCCGTAAATAGTCATACGTGCTTATGGAAAGAACTTGCATGAGAACTTTTGTCCTACCCTCCTGTGGCAGCGGGGTCCATTAGGAAACTAAGGGATATTAAGGCCTCCTTTTAATAGAGAACCGGAACAAAGCATTAACACATAGTGAATACACGAACTCCTCAAACTACGGTCATCACCGGAAAGTATCCCGATTATTGTCACCCCGGGGTTTACGGATCATAACATGTAATAGGTGAATATGACTTGCAAGATCGGATCTAGAACATAGATATAATGGTGAAAAAATAAACGGTTCAGATCTAAAATCATGGCACTCGGGCCCTAGTGACAAGCATTAAGCATGGCAAAGTCATAACAACATCAATCTCAGAACATAATGGACAATGGATACTAGGGATCAAGCCCTAACAAAACTAACTTGATTACATGATGAATCTCAGCCAAGTCCTCACCGACCAGCGAGCCTATGAAGGAATTACTTACTCCCGGTGGGGAGCATCATGGAATTGGCAATGAAGGAGGGTTGGTGATGACGAAGACCGAAGATTCCCCTCGCCGGAGCCCCGAACGGGCTCCAGATCTGGCCTCCCGATGAAGAACAGGAGGTGGCGGCGGCTCTGTATCATGAAACGCGATGAAACTTTCTCCTTGATTTTTTCTCCAAAAATAGGATTTTATATTCTCAAAATTAGGGTCTGCGGGGCCACCAGGTGGGCACAACCCACCTGGGCGCGTCTGGAGGGGGTGGCGCGTCCTGGTGGGTTGTGATCAACCAGGGGCCCCCCTCCGGTGGTTCTTGGCTCCAGTATTTTTCTTTTATTGCAAAATATTTCTCCAAAAAATTTCGTTCTATTCCGAGAACTTTTGTTTCTGCACAAAAATAACACCATGGTAGTTCTGCTAAAAACAGTGTCAGTCCAGGTTAGTTTCATTCAAATCATGCAAATTAGAGTTCAAAACAAGAGCAAAAGCGTTAGGAAAAATAGATACGACGGAGACGTTTCAGTACTCCAGTTTTTTCGGGTATCCATGATCTGGACCATAGGCGATGGCACCTCCTGCCGCTTTTGGGATGACCCGTGGCTGGACGAAGAACCAACTACGATACCGCTCCCCACCTTGCAGCTCTCGTGCCTCATAGAACTATCAACTCTCGCACGGTTGCAATAACTCTCGCCAATCGCCGCTGGGTCGCTGACATTCAGGGAGTGCTGGGATAGGCAGCCACCGTGGAGTACGTCGATTTATGGCGCCGCCTCCAGCACGTTCTGCTTTACCCTCGGCCGGACTCGTTCCGCTGGCGGTGCACCGATGAAAGCACAAGTGCTCCCTGTGTGATTTTGGTAATTAATGTCAACATATCTCTTGTTGGACTAATACTTTTATCTAGTATATTTTAGATAAGTTCAACAATGGAGTGGCAGGACAAGAGGATGTGGAACCCCTTGAAGATGCTAAGGACACATATTGGCTCAAGCTCAAGACTCTACTCTTTTCATTTTAGTGATCCAAGATCACATTGAGTCCATAGGAAAGCCAATACTATTAAAAGGGGATGAGGTGTTGCTTAATGGCTTGCTTGCTCAAAGTGCTTAGTGATATGCTCCTAAAGCCCTCAACCACTTTCTCATTTCCAAATATGTCCTAAACCTAAAGTCAAACTCGGCCCCACCGATTTGATCTATCCGGTGCCACCGAGTTCACTTGACATAGCCACTACCAGAAACCCTAATCAGTTCGGTCTCACCGATGGGATCTCGGTCTCACCGAGATGGGCTTGCAAACTCTCTGTTGCCTACTGCAATTATTTTGGTCTCACCGAAATAGGTAGTTGGCCCCACCGAGTTTGCTTGGCCAACTCTCTATTTGCTTATTACTAAAATCGGTCTCACCGAGTTTGTGTAATCGGTCAAACCGAGATGAGGTTTTACCCTAACCCTAGCACATCGGTCCCACCGAGTTGATCATATCGGTCCCATCGAAAATCCTAACGTTCACATTTTGAACTAAATCGGTCTGACCGATTTTCACTATTCGGTCCCACCGAGTTTGGTAAATTGTGTGTAACGGTTAGATTTTGTGTGGAGGCTATATATACCCCTCCACCCTTCCTACATTCGAGAGGAGAGCCATCAGAACGTGCCTACACTTCCAGCATTCATTTTCTAAGAGAGAACCACCTACTCATGTGTTGAGACCAAGATATTCCAATCCAACCACAAGAATCTTGATCTCTAGCCTTCCCCAAGTTGCTTTCCACTCATATCATCTTTCCACCAAATCCAAATCTGTGAGAGAGAGTTGATTGTTGGGGAGACTATCATTTCAAGCACAAGAGCAAGGAGTTCATCATCAACATACCATCTATTACCTTTTGGAGAGTGGTGTCTCCTAGATTGGTTAGGTGTCACTTGGGAGCCTCCGTCAAGATTGTGGAGTTGAACCAAGGAGTTTGTAAGGGCAAGGAGATCGCCTACTTCGTGAAGATCTAGCCTAGTGAGGCAAGTCCTTCGTGGGCGATGGCCATGGTGGGATAGACAAGGTTGCTTCTTCGTGGACCCTTCGTGGGTGGAGCCCTCCGTGGACTCGCGCAACCGTTACCCTTCGTGGGTTGAAGTCTCCATCAACGTGCACGTACGATAGCACCACCTATTAGAACCACGCCAAAAATCTCCGTGTCTCCAATTGCGTTTGCACACTCCAATCCCATCCCTTTACATTCTTGCAAGTTGCATGCTTTACTTTCCGCTGCTCATATACTCTTGCCATGCTTGCTTGATATGTATTGTGAATGTTTAAACTTGTGCTAAAACTCCACCTTAACTTGAAGAACTTAAAAATTGCCACCTTTATTTGTTGAGGGTCTAATCACCCCCCCCTCTAGATACCTCTTATCGATCCTTTCAATTGGTATCAGAGCGTTGGTCTCCATTGCTTTGGTTTAATCACCATTGGAGGAAGATGGATGAGTCTACGATGGGGAGTTTTAGACGTAGAGTGCCTATGCTTGATGGGGAGTTCTTTCATGCTTGGAAAAATGAGATGCTTGAGATTTTCAATGAATATCATTTGAACAAGTACATTGCTAGCCCGTGTGCACCCCTTGTTGACCCCTTGCATCCTACCCATGATGAGTCTATTGACATGATCCGCAATCTTAGAACTATCAATCTTATCATTAGAGGACCGCCTAGAAATTTGATTGTTTGCTTGCCTGCTCTTGATTGTGCTTATACTATATGGAGATTTCTTGAGGAACGATTTCCAAAATACTCCTTGAAAAACTTAGATGAGATTCTTCATAAGTCCATTGCTTTAAATAAGATGAGCCCTAATGATCCTAAGTTTGGTGATTGTCTATGTGAGCTTCGTGACCTTATGCGTGCCAAAGGAGATGTTGGAATCATTAGCAATATCATTTCCGAAGTCATTAGAATTCATAAAGATGCACATTGTCATGGTCATAAAACTAATGAATCACTCTCTCTAGGTAATGATCAATCACAAGACGATGTTGAACATGGATACTATGATAAGGATGATGATAGTGACTTTGATCTCAATGAGTCTATGAGACACTTTGGTCTTATGGCTAATCTTCGCGGCTACATGGCTGGAGGAAAGGAATGGGTTCTTGATAGTGAATGTACCAATCACATGACCGGAGACAAGGATATGTTTCGTGAGCTTGCTGAAAACGACGGCCCTCGAAAGTATGTCACTTTTGGTGATAACTCAAAGGGTAAGGTGGTTGGCCTTGGTATGGTGGCCATCACACATGACAGCTCCATCCAAAATGTTATGCTCGTTGAATCTCTTGGATACAATTTACTTTCCGTATCTAGACTAGCCGATTTCGAATTCAACGTCCTATTTACTGAAGTAGATTGCCAAGTGTTTCGAAGAGATAATCATAATATGGTCTTTACCGGTATACATAGAGGTGATCTATACATTGTTGATTTCACTAAAAAGGCTCAACCTAGAACTTGCTTAATTGCTAAATCTTCTAAAGGTTGGTTATGGCATAGAAGGTTAAGTCATGTGGGCATGCGAAATCTTGATAAGCTTATTAAAGGTGATCATATCCTTGGTGTTAAAGATGTTATATTTGACAAGAATTGACTTTGTAGTGTTTGTCACGCAGGAAAACAGGTTGGAGGAAGTCATCCCGTGAAAAACATCATGACCACGAGAAGACCGCTCGAGCTACTTCATATGGATCTTTTTGGTCCCAATGCCTACAAGAGTCTCGGTGGTAACTCGTTCGGTTTAGTCATTGTCGATGATTTTTCAAGATTTACGTGGGTGTTCTTTCTTGATGATAAATCGCAGGTCCAAAAGATCTTCAAGAACTTCGCTAGGAAGGCGCAAAATCAATTTGAAGTGAAGATCAAGAAGGTTCACAGCGACAACGGAACGGAGTTCAAGAAAGCCAATGTGGACACCTTTCTTGACGAAGAAGGGATTTCACATGAGTTCTCGGCTACGTACACGCCTCAACAAAATGGAGTTGTTGAGAGGAAGAACCGAACTCTTATTGAGATGGCGAGAACGATGCTTGATGAGTATAAGACTCCAAAACACTTTTGGGCGGAAGCGGTTGAGACAGCCTGTCATGCCACAAATCAATTGTATCTTCACAAGCTTCTCGGCAAGACGGCATACGAGCTTCTCACCAGTAACAAACCCCAAGTTGGATACTTTTGAGTATTCGGCTCAAAGTGCTATATTCTTGATAAGCATCATCGTTCGAAATTTGCTCCTAAATCTCATGAATGTTTCCTACTCGGTTATGGCTCAAACTCTCACACTTACCGTGTCTACAACAACTTCACCCGAAAGGTTGAAGAGACAGTAGATGTGAAGTTTGATGAATCTAACGGCTCGCAAGTAGAGCAATTGCCAATTGATGTAGGAGACAAAGACCCTTCGGAAGCAATCCAAGACTTGTCTATTGGCAAGATTCGTCCAATGGAGGTGAAGGAGAGTACCTCGTCCGTCCAAGTGGAAGCTTCTACCTCACGACATTGTGAACCACGAGCTAACTCGGAAGCATCCACAAGTGGGACACGCCAAGATGATGAAAACGAGGATGTACACCAAGATGAACCTCATCAACCTCTTTCTCCACCTGCACAAGAGAACAACAACACCAACAACGAAGAAGGCCAAGAGGAAGAACAAGATGATGGAGAAGATGTTCCACCCCGACCCAAACAAAAGCTCTCACAAGTTAGAGCAAGAGTCTCAAGAGATCATCCCGTCGAACAAATCTTTGATGATATTCAAACCGGGAGAATCACTCGCTCTAAAACTCGTTTGGCTAATTTTTGTGAACACTATTCATTCATCTCGAGCATTGAACCTATGAAGGTTGAAGAAGCGCTTGATGATCCGGACTGGGTGAACGCTATGCATGAAGAGCTACACAATTTCGAGAGGAACCAAGTGTGGACGTTGATTGAAAAGCCCGATGAGAAGCACAATGTCATTGGTACCAAATGGGTGTTTCGGAATAAGCAAGATGAAGATGGACAAGTTGTACGCAATAAGGCCCGTCTCGTCGCTCAAGGCTACACTCAAGTCGAAGGTATGGACTATGGTGAGACATATGCCCCCGTTGCTAGACTTGAGTCCATACGTATCTTACTTGCTTATGCCAATCATCATGATATTACATTATATCAAATGGACATTAAAAGTGCTTTTCTAAATGGTGAAATTGAGGAGGAAGTTTATGTTAAACAACCTCCCGGCTTTGTTAATCCTAAGAAACCCAACCATGTTTACAAACTTCACAAAGCTCTTTATGGTCTTAAACAAGCTCCTAGAGCGTGGTATAAATGCTTGACTAAATTCCTTATTGAAAAAGGCTTTGAGATTGGAAAAATTGATTCTACTCTTTTTACTAAAAGGGTCAATGGTGAATTATTTGTGTGCCAAATTTATTTGGATGATATCATATTTGGTTCGACTAACCCTCATTTTAGTGAAAAGTTTGGAAGGCTAATGTCGGAGAAGTTTGAGATGTCTATGATGAGTGAACTAAAGTTCTTTCTTGGTTTGTAAATCAAGCAAACTAAGGAGGGTACCTTTGTTTCCCAAACAAAGTATACCAAGGACCTATTCAAGAAGTTCAACATGCAAGAAAGCAAAGGTATGAATACACCCATGCCTACTAGTGGACATCTTGACTTGACTAAGGATGGCAAACCGGTTGACTAAAAGGTTTACCACTCTATGATTGGTTCATTGTTATATCTATGTGCCTCCCATCCCGATATTATGCTAAGTGTGTGCATGTGTGCACGATATCAAGCGGCCCCCAAAGAATGTCATCTTAAGGCTGTGAAAAGGATAGTGAGATACTTAATTCACACACCAAACTTTGGCATTTGGTATCCTAAGAGGTCTTCTTTTGATCTTGTTGGCTACTCTGATTCGGACTATGCCGGAGACAAGGTTGATAGAAAGTCCACTTCGGGTACTTGTCAATTTCTTGGTAGATCTCTTGTGTCTTGGTCCTCCAAGAAACAAAACTCGGTATCCTTATCCACCCCGAAGCGGAATACATTGCCGCCGGTTCATGTTGTGCTCAATTACTTTGGATGACCCAAACTCTTAAAGATTATGGGATATATGTGAAACATGTTCCATTGCTTTGTGATAATGAAAGTGCTATTAAGATTGCTCACAATCCCACGCAACATTCTCGAACTAAGCATATTGAAGTTTGTCATCACTTCATTCGAGATCATGTTGCTAAAGGAGACATCGATCTTAAGCATGTTCGTACCGATAAGCAATTGGTGGATATATTCACCAAACCGCTTGATGAGAAAGTTTTTTGCCTGTTGAGAGGTGAATTGAACATCATTGATGCTTCAAACTTGGAGTAGAAACACCATTTGGATACATGCAAGGCATGAGTTTTGACTAATCCTTGATGTTTCTCTTATGAAGATGATCATATGTCTTGGATCTATATTTGTACTCTTGCATGTCATCTAACCCTTGTAGGTACTTGGATAAGCCAAAGTCTATGATATTGCAACTCACTCACATCTTGAGCAATCTCTACATCACCAAGTCTCTACAATATGGTGGTTGAAGACAAGGAAGCATGAATCCTTTCAATATATCCTTTGACAACTTCTTTATATCAAATTTCATTTGGTATCAATATCATGTTTGTCATTTTGGATACACAAGTGCTTTTCCTTGCAAGACTAACCCATGTAGGAAGATGAACTCAAACTACAAGTGGTGCTCCCAACTCTTGATGAACTACATCAACCTTGAGCATCCCACACAAGTTCAACTACATGATCAAGATCAACACCACCACCCAAGGTATGATATTCCATCTTAGAGAAGATTTACCCCAAGACATGGGTTAAAGCAGCTCAACAAGATGAGAATACATCAAAATGCTTGAACAAAAAATGGTAACCCCATTTTGGGCTTAAATGATGAGTATGACCTATGATCAAGTGTCTTCACTTGACTCCTAAGTCAATATACTCTAACATAGGTGACTTTGTCACCGACCAATTCTAGATGAAGCTCTCTTGTGTTTTTCTGTGTTTTTGCATTTGTTTCTTGCATACATATTCCCCTTTCAAAAAAAACTTCATCTACATTTCTTTTCTTTTCTCTGATTATTTTTTGCATTCCCTGCATCCAATTCATTGCAAATCTTTCAGTTAATTCCTTGCAAATCCTTGTGAGATCTTATTTGCCTAAGTGAGCTGAGATGACAATTGTTTTCTCTCTGTGTTGAAATCAGCCTCACTGATTTGTTCTTCTCGGCCAAACCGAAACAACACGGTGCCACCAAAGCAAACAACTCGGAGTAACCGAATTCAATACTGAGAAAACACTTTGCCATTTGCATCCTGCATATTTGTTCCAGCTCCACTCGATGATTCTTGTCCTCTACCAGCATCTTATATTACATGTTGCTTTGTACTGTGACTCAAGGACCAAACCTACTTGACTCATGCTCCAGAAGATCCCTTCTTGGAAATTGATGTCAAAGGGGGAGAGAGAGCACATCAAAGCTTATCACATAAGAGAGAATGCACACCTTAAGCTTCTCCAGATTCTTATTTTCCATAGAGGAGAGAAGTCACATGTCTTCAAGAGGGGAAAGACATGTTAGTATGTGTTATGTTTATTATGATTGTTTTACTCTGATTTTGTTTTTGCTCTGATTTTCTTTTCCCTATCTTCTCCCATTATCTAATATATAAGATTCTGGGGGAGAGAGAGCTCATTTCTAAGGGAAGAAAATCTTTTCAATTCAATGCATATCTTTACTCTTTGGGGACATGTCAATATCCAAATAGAGTACTAAGTACTCACTCACTACATGTCATCCCAATCTTGGTACTCTTGTGGTTTCCTGTTCTTGCTCTGCTTAGTAGATATTCCTGTGTTATCTAACCTTGTTTACTCAGGTTCATCTCTTCCAAAGCTAGCTCATGACCGCAAGGTAAGTATATGCATCACACTCATGTGCATGATAATCTCTTGCTGATGTACACATTGTTTGCAAGAAGGAATCATGAACATTGAGGTACACTTCCTATATTCACATCATTTGCACTGATGCATATAGCCAAGATACATGTAACTCATTGCCTGCTCTGTCATACTTATGCATTCACATGGTATTATATTCTATCTTCACATGATTGCATACATGTAGGGGGAGCCTATGCATGTTACATGTCTTTCCAAAGCTTTACTTGCTATTCCTTGTATTTTTATCTAAAGCTTTGGTGTATGTTGTCATCAATTACCAAAAAGGGGGAGATTGAAAGCACAAGTGCTCCCTGGGTGATTTTAGTAATTAATGTCAACATATCTCTTGTTGGACTAATACTTTTATCTAGTATATTTCAGATAAGTTCAATAGTGGAGTGGCGGGACAAGAGGATGTGGAACCCCTTCAAGATGCTAAGGACACATATTGGCTCAAGCTCAAGACTCTACTCTTTTCATTTTAGTGATCCAAGATCACATTGAGTCCATAGGAAAGCCAATACTATTAAAAGGGGATGATGTGTTGCTTAATGGCTTGCTTGCTCAAAGTGCTTAGTGATATGCTCCTAAAGCCCTCAACCACTTTCTCATTTCCAAATATGTCCTAAACCTAAAGTCAAACTCAACCCCACCGATTTGATCTATCCGGCGCCACCGAGTTCACTTGACATAGCCACTGCTAGAAACCTAATCAGTTCGATCTCACCGATGGGATCTCGGTCTCACCGAGATGGGCTTGCAAACTCTCTGTTGCCTACTGCAATTATGTCGGTCTCACCGAAATAGGTAGTCAGCCCCACCGAGTTTGCTTGGCCAACTCTCTGTTTGCTTATTACTAAAATTAGTCTCACCGAGTTTGTGTAATCAGTCAAACCGAGATGAGGTTTTACCCTAACCCTAGCACATCGGTCCCACCGAGTTGATCATATCGGTCCCACCGAAAATCCTAACATTCACATTTTGAACTAAATCGGTCTGACCGAGTTTCACTATTCGGTCCCACCGAGTTTGGTAAATTGTGTGTAATGGTTAGATTTTGTGTGGAGGCTATATATACCCCTCCACCCTTCGTCCATTCGAGAGGAGAAACATCAGAACGTGCCTACACTTCCAGCATTCATTTTCTAAGAGAGAACCACCTACTCATGTGTTGAGACCAAGATATTCCAATCCAACCACAAGAATCTTGATCTCTAGCCTTCCCCAAGTTGCTTTCCACTCATATCATCTTTCCACCAAATCCAAATCTGTGAGAGAGAGTTGAGTGTTGGGGAGACTATCATTTGAAGCACAAGAGCAAGGATTTCATCATCAACACATCATCTATTACCTTTTGGAGAGTGGTGTCTCCTAGATTGGTTAGGTGTCACTTGGGAGCCTCCGTCAAGATTGTGGAGTTGAACCAAGGAGTTTGTAAGGGCAAGGAGATCGCCTACTTCGTGAAGATCTACCCTAGTGAGGCAAGTCCTTCGTGGGCGATGGCCATGGTGGGATAGACAAGGTTGCTTCTTCGTGGACCCTTCGTGGGTGGAGCCCTCCATGGACTCGCGCATCTGTTACCCTTCGTGGGTTGAAGTCTCCATCAACGTGGACGTACGATAGCACCACCTATTGGAACCATGCCAAAAATCTCCGTGTCTCCAATTGCGTTTGCACACTCCAATCCCATCCCTTTACATCTTGCAAGTTGCATGCTTTACTTTCCGCTGCTCATATACTCTTGCCATGCTTGCTTGATATGTATTGTGAATATTTAAACTTGTGCTAAAACTCCACCTTAATTTGAAGAACTTAAAAATTGCCACCTGTATTTGTTGAGGGTCTAATCACCCCCCTCTAGACACCTCTTCTCGATCCTTTCAACCGATAACGGCATCTACTCGGCCTCTTCCTGCTACACTGCTCTCTTTCATGGCTCCACTGCCTCGGCATCCTGGCATCTCGCCTGGCAAACCGGTGCCCCGACCTCGGTGCAGTTCTTCATCTGGTTGGCTTCCCTTAACCGATGTTGGTCCACTGGTCGCCTGGCCCGTCGCAGCTTGCTGCACGAACCGGCATGCGTGCTCTGCTCACAGGAGCCCGAGACACTACACCACATCCTTGTGGGTTGCATCTTCACGCATACCACTTGGCATGCTATCCTCTCTTGGTGCTCGCCGAATATAGCTACCTCGGATGGCACCGTTAGCTTCTTCGACTGGCTCTCCGTGGCCCTTCTGGCTACACCGGCATCGCGGCAGCGTGGCTTCGCTACCGTCGCCTCGCTCACGACTTGGTCTCTTTGGTGGCACCGCAACGCTGTCATCTTTGACAAAATCACCCCCTCATCCCCATCTCTAATCGGGGCAATCAAAGACGAAGCTCTCTCTTGGGCCATGGCAGGAGCTCGAGGAATGAACGCGGGTTTACTTGTAACCTGATTTTTAGCTTTGGGGGCTGAGCAACCCCCTATCTTCTGCTCATTCCGGTGCCATAGCCTCGCCTGCTCTGTGTACGTGGCTGTGGTGCCAACCCTGTACTCTATACTCCCCTATCAATGCAATGATACGCTGCTAGGCGTATTCGAAAAAAATATATCCAAAAGCACCGCTCAATCGGAGGATCCAAGTACTAGGCCCAATTTAGGTTCCGTGGGATTATGAAAACGCAAAACAACCGGATGATCTTTCCTCTCCTCAAGCCGTCTCCACAACACACCACGTGCCCCTGTGGAGTCCCGCTCGCCACTCTCCTCCTCACCTTATCTCTCTTTACAGAGCACATCTCTTCCACATGCTTCTCCCCCTCCCTCCCGGCTTCTTCATACGAGTAGAGGAGAGGCCCCATGACGAGCACCACCACCGCTGCCTACTGCAACTAGAACCCTAGCGCCCCCTGTCCTAGCCCGGCCTTTCCTCTTCTCCCTCGAAATTGACCCCCTCTGCCTAATCTTCCTTCCTGCGAGAGCTGCTTTTCCCTGCCCTTTTGCCACCCCATGGATCTCGTCGTTGACTGCTACTAGTGCTGCAAGTCGGCGACACAGTAGCTCGTCGAATGTTGCCGACCCTGAAAGCCAGAGGGTGATGCAGCAGCTCGTTGACTGTTATGGTGTTGTAAACGAGAAGGCTGAAGGATCATCGATGCTGCGATGCGGTACTCGTTGGCCTGGCGTTGCCGGAGTTCAAGAGGGTGCCATCGTGCCGCGTAGAGGGCGTCGTCATCGGTGCTGCGACAGTGAAGCTGCAATGCAACGCGCGTGTCACTGTGACCCATGGATCTCAACAGCCGCAAAAGCTGCAACGCAATGATACGTCTCCAATGTATCTATAATTTTTAATTCTTCCATGCTATTATATTATCTGTTTTAGATGTTTTATATGCATTAATATGCTATTTTATATTATTTTTGGGACTAACTTATTAACCTAGAGCCCAGTGCCAGTTTCTGTTTTTTCCTTGTTTTTGAGTTTTACACAAAAGGAATACCAAACGGAGTCCAAATGGAATAAAACTTTCGCGATGATTTTTCTTGGACCAGAAGACACACGTAGGACTTGGAGAAGAAGGCAGAAGAGTCGCGAGGGCTCCACAAGCCCTCAGGGCGCCCCCTGGCTTGTGGGCCCCATGGGAGTGCTCCAACCCTAATCTTTGGCCTATAAATTCAGAAATATTCCCAAACCACCAGAAGCGTCCACCAAAATACTTTTCCGCCGCCGTAACTTTCTGTACCCATGAGATCCCATCTTGGGGCCTTTTCCGGCATCCTTCCGGAGGGGGATTCGATCACAGAGGGCTTCTACATCAACTCTATTGCCCTTCCGATGAAGCGTGAGTAGTTTACCACAGACCTACGGGTCCATAGCTAGTAGCTAGATGGCTTCTTCTCTCTCTTTGATCCTCAATACCATGTTCTCCTCGTTGTTCTTGGAGATCTATCCGATGTAATATTCTTTTGCGGTGTGTTTGTCGAGATCCGATAAATTGTGCATTTATGATCAGTTTATCTACGAATATTATTTGAATCTTCTCTGAATTCTCATATGCATGATTTGATATCTTTTTATTTCTCTTCAAATTCTCGGTTTGGTTTGACCAACTAGATTGGTTCTTCTTGCAATGGAAGAGGTGCTTAGTTTGGGTTCAATCTTGCGGTGTCCTCACCAAGTGACAAAGTAGGGGTAGCGAGGCACGTATTGTATTGTTGCCATCAAGGGTAAAAAGATGGGGTTTTCATCATATTGCTTGAGTTTATCCCTCTACATCATGTCATCTTACTTAAGGCGTTACTCCGTTCTTATGAAATTAATACTCTAGATGCATGCTAGATAGCGGTCGATGTGTGAGTAATAGTAGTAGATGCAGAATCGTTTCGGTCTACTTGACACAAACGTGATGCCTATATTCATAATCATTGCCTTGGATATCGTCATAACTTTGCGCTTTTCTATCAATTGCTCGACAGTAATTTGTTCACCCACCGTATTATTTGCCATCAAGAGAGAAGCCTCTAGTGAAACCTATGGCCCCCGGGTCTATTTTCCATCATATATTTTCAGATCTATAAACCAAAAAACCGAAAAATACCTTACTGCAATTTATTTACTTTTATTTTGTTTTATGTTTTAGTAAGCTTTTATATCTATCTCTATCAGATCTCACCTTTGCAAGTGACCATGATCGAAGGGATTGACAACCCCTTTATCGCGTTGGGTGCAAGTGTTTGATTGTTTGTGTAGGTGCATAGATTGGAGACTTGCGTGTATCTCCTACTGGATTGATACCTTGGTTCTTAACTAAGGGAAATACTTATCTCTACTTTGCTGCATCACCCTTTCCTCTTCAATGGAAAAACCAACGCAAGCTCAAGAAGTAGTAGGAAGAATTTCTGGCGCCGTTGCCGGGGAGATCTACATCAAGCCTACCAAGTACCCACCATAAACTCTCATCTCTTGCATTACATTATTTGCCATTTTCCTCTCCCCCACTTCTAAAACAATTTCAGAAAAACACAAAAAGATTTGCCTTTTTATTCGCCCTTTTTCCGTTCATCTTTTTTGTTTGCTTTTTGTTTGCTCGTGTGTTAGATTGATTGCTTTGCCATGATGTCTGAAGAAAACACCAAGTTGTGTGACTTTTCCAATACTAATCATAATGGTTTTATTAGTACTCCGATTGCTCCCGCCACTAGTGCGGAATCTTATGAAATTAATACCGATTTGCTAAATCTTGTTATGAAAGATCAATTTTCTGGCCTTCCTAGTGAAGATGCCGCATCCCATCTAAATATTTTCGTTGAATTGTGTGATATGCAAAAGAATAAAGATGTGGATAATGATATTGTTAAATTGAAGCTATTTCCGTTCTCACTACGAGATCGTGCTAAAACTTGGTTTTCATCTTTGCCTAAAAATAGTATTGATTCATGGAATAAGTGTAAAGATGCTTTTATTTCCAAGTATTTTCCTCCCGCTAAGATCATCTCCCTTAGGAACAATATAATGAATTTTAAGCAACTTGATCATGAACATGTTGCACAATCTTGGGACAGGATGAAATTGATGATAAGAAATTGCCCCACTCATGGTTTAAGTTTATGGATGATCATACAAAAAAAATTATGCCAGATTGAATTTTGCATCTAGAAATCTTTTAGATTCGGCCGCGGGAGGTACTTTTATGGAAATCACATTAGGAGAAGCTACTAAACTCCTAGATAATATTATGGCTAATTACTCTGAATGGCATACCGAAAGATCTTCTACTAGTAAAAAGGTGCATGCAATTGAACAAATTAATACTTTGAGTGGAAAGGTGGATGAACTTATGAAATTGTTTGCTAGTAAGAGTGCTCCTATTGATCCTAATGATATGCCATTGTATACTTTGATTAAGAACAATAATGAATCTATGGATGTGAATTTTGTTGGTAGGAACAATTTTGGTAATAACGCGTATAGAGGTAATTTCAACCCTAGGCCGTTTCCTAGTAATTCCTCTAATAATTATGGTAATTCCTACAACAATTCTTATGGAAATTATAATAAGATGCCCTCTGATCTTGATAACAATATTAAAGAATTTATTAATTCGCAAAAAGTTTTCAATGCTATGGTTGAAGAAAAATTGCTCAAGATTGATGATTTGGCTAGGAACGTTGATAGAATTTCTCTTGAGATTGATTCTTTGAAAATTAGATCTATGCCACCCAAGCATGATATTAATTAATCTCTTAAAGCCATTAAAATTTCTATTGATGAGTGCAAAGAAAGAACCGCTACGATGCGTGCTAAGCGAGATTGGTTTGTTAAAGCGTGTTCTTCGATTTCTTGTGAAAATAATGATGAAGATCTTAAAGTGATTGGTGTGACTCCTATTGAATCTTTGTTTTCTAATATAAAACTTGATAAAGATGGAACTGGAGATGAGTCAACTTTAGCTAGAAGGCGTCCCAATGATTCGGAGTTTTTAGATCTTAATGCAAAAATTGACAAAAGTGGGATTGGAGAGGTCAAAACTTTAAGTAGCAATGAACCCACTCTTTTGGATTTCAAGGATTTTAATTATGATAATTTTTCTTTGATAGATTGTATTTCCTTGTTGCAATCCATGTTGAATTCTCCTCATGCTTATAATCAAAATAAAGCTTTTACTAAACATATCGTTGATGCTGTGATGAAATCTTTTGAAGAAAAACTTGAGTTGCAAGTTTCTATCCCTAGAAAGCTTTATGATGATTGGGAACCTACTATTAAAATTAAAGATTAAAGATTATGAGTGCCATGCTTTGTGTGATTTGGGTGCTAGCGTTTCCACGATTCCAAAAACTTTATGTGATGTGCTAGGTTTTCGTGAATTTGATGGTTGTTCTTTAAATTTGCATCTCGTAGATTCCACTATTAAGAAACCTATGGAAAGAATTAATGATGTTCTTATTGTTGCAAATAGGAATTATGTGCCCATAGATTTCATTGTGCTTGATATAGATTGCAATCCTACATGTCCTATTATTCTGGGTAGACCTTTCCTTAGAACGATTGGTGCAATTATTGATATGAAAGAAGGAAACATTAGATTTCAATTTCCGTTAAGGAAGGGCATGGAACACTTTCCAAGAAAGAAAATTAAATTGCCATATGAATCCGTTATGAGAGATACTTATGGATTGCATACCAAATATGACAATACCTAGATCTATGTTTTAGGCCTAGCTAGGGGCGTTAAACAATAGCGCTTGTTGGGAGGCAACCCAATTTTATTTTTATGTTTTTTGTTTTTGGTTATGTTTTTCAATAAATACACATTATTACCTCTGTAGTAATTTTTTTTGGTGTTTTAATTAGTGTTTGAGCCAAGTAAGACCTTTGGGATGGATTACGGTGATAGTTGATTTGATCTTGCTGAATAACACAAACTTTTGTGTCCATTAACAGAATTGTTTAAATTCACTGGAGGGTCTAAAAACCCTCCATTTTTTACACACGATTTATATCAAATTTCCTATGTTTTCATAATTTTTAATTATTTTTGGAGTTACAGAAGTATGAGAACAACTCAGATCTTCGCAGACTGTTCTGTTTTTGACAGATTCTGTTTTCTTTGTGTTGTTTGCTTATTTTGATGAATCCATGGGTAGTATCGGGGGGTATGAACCCTGGAGAAGTTTGAATATAGTAGATATTACACCAATATAAATAAATAATGAGTTCACAATAGTACCAAAAAATGGTGATTTATTTTCTTATACTAACGGATCTCATGAGTTTTCTGTTGAGTTTTGTGTTGTGAAGTTTTCAAGTTTTGGGTAAAGATTTGATGGACTATGGAATAAGGAGTGGCAAGAGCCTAAGCTTGGGGATTACCAAGGCACCCCAAGGTAATATTCAAGGACAACCAAGCATCTAAGCTTGGGGATGCCCCGGATGGCATCCCCTCTTTCGTCTTCGTCTACCGGTAAATTTACTTGAGGCTATATTTTTATTCACCACATGATATGTGTTTTGCCTGGAGCGTCTTGTATGATATGAGTATTTGCTCTTTAGTTTGCCACAATCATACTTGCTGTACACACCTTTTGAGAGGGACATGCATGAATCGTGAATTTATTAGAATGCTCTATGTGCTTCACTTATATCTTTTGAGCTAGGCAATTTTGCTCTAGTGCTTCCCTTATATCTTCTTAGAGCACGGCGGTGGCTTTATTTTATAGAAATTGTTCAAATCTCATGATTTACTTATATTATTTTGAGAGTATCTCTAAACATCATAGTAATTTGCATAGGTTATGAATTTAGTCCTAATATGATGGGCATCCAAGAGGGATATAATAAAAACTTTCATATAAAGAACATTGAATACTATGAGAAGTTTGATTCCTTATGATTGTTTTGAGATATAAAGATGGTGATATTAGAGTCATGCTAGTGAGTAATTGTGGATTGGTAGAAATACTTGTGTTAAAGTTTGTGATTCTCGTAGCATGCACGTATGGTGAACCGTTATGTGATGAAGTCGGAGCATGATTTATTTATTGATTGTCTTCCTTATGAGTGGCGATCGGGGACGAGCGATGGTCTTTTCCTACCAATATATCCCCCTAGGAGCATGCGTGTAGTACTTTGTTTCGATATCTAATAGATTTTTGCAATAAGTATGTGAGTTCTTTATGACTAATGTTGAGTCCATGGATTATACGCACTCTCACCCTTCCACCATTGCTAGCCTCTCTAGTACCGCGCAACTTTCGCCGGTGCACTACACCCACCATATACCCTTCCTCAAAACAGCCACCATACCTACCTATTATGGCATTTCCATAGCCATTCCGAGATATAATGCCATGCAACTTCCACTGTTCCGTCTATTATGACATGCTTCATCATTGTCATATTGCTTTGCATGATCATGTAGTTGACATAGTATTTGTGGCAAGGCCACCGTTCATATTTTTGATACATGTCTCTCTTGATCATTGCACATCCCGGTACACCGCCGGAGGTATTCATATAGAGTCATATTTTTTGTTCTAAGTATCGAGTTGTAATTCTTGAGTTGTAAGTAAATAAAAGTGTGATGATCATCATTATTAGAGCATTGTCCCATGTGAGGAAAGGATGATGGAAGCTATGATTCCCTCACAAGTTGGGATGAGTCTCCGGACTTTACAAAAATAAAAGAGACAAAACAAGCCCAAACAAAAAAAATGAGAGAAAAGAGAGAAGGGGCAATGCTAGTATCCTTTTACCAACTTGTGCTTCAAAGTAGCACCATGATCTTCATGATAGAGAGTCTCCTATGTTGTCACTTTCATATACTAGTGGGAATTTTTCATTATAGAACTTGGCTTGTATATTCCAATGATGGGCTTCATCAAATTTCCCTAGGTCTTCATGAGCAAGCGAGTTGGATGCACACCCACTTAGTTTCTTTTTGAGCTTTCATAAACTTATAGCTCTAGTGCATCCGTTGCATGGCAATACCTACTCACTCACATTGATATCTATTGATGGGCATCTCCATAGACCGTTGATACGCCTAGTTGATGTGAGACTATCTCCTTCTTTTTGTCTTCTTCACAACCACCATAATCTATTCCACCTATAGTGCTATATCCATGGCTCACGCTCATGTATTGCGTGAAAGTTGAAAAAGTTTGAGAACATTAAAAGTATGAAACAATTGTCATCGGGGTTGTGCATGATTTAATACTTTGTTTGATGAAGATGGAGCATAGCCAGACTATATGATTTTCTAGGGATAACTTTCTTTGGCCATGTTATTTTGAGAAGACATGATTGCTTTATTAGTATGCTTGAAGTATTATTGTTTTTATGTCAATATTAAAGTTTTGTTTTGAATCTTATGGATCTGAATATTCATGCCACAATAAATAAAATTACATGGATAAATATGTTAGGTAGCATTCCACATCAAAAATTCTATTTTTATCATTTACCTATGATGTCTACTACGCAACCTTCTTCTTGTAGACTCGTGTTGGGCCTCCAAGCGCAGAGTTTTGAGGACAGTAGCAAATTTCCCTCAAGTGGATGACCTAAGGTTTATCAATCCGTGGGAGGCGTAGGATGAAGATGGTCTCTCTCAAACAACCCTGCAACCAAATAACAAAGAGTCTCTTGTGTCCCCAACACACCCAATACAATGGTAAATTGTATAGGTGCACTAGTTCGGCGAAGAGCAGGTGATACAAGTGTAATACGAATGGTAGATATAGGTTTTTGTAATCTGAAAATATAAAAAAGCAAGGTAACTAGTAACAAAAGTGAGCAAAAATGGTATTGCAATGCTTGGAAACAAGGCCTAGGGTTCATACTTTCACTAGTGCAAGTTCTCTCAACAATGATAACATAATTGGATCATATAACAATCCCTCAACGTGCAACAAAGAATCACTCCAAAGTTTCTATCAGAGAACGTATGACAAAAACTTGCATCAACCCCTATGCATAGATTACCCCAATGTCACCTCAGGAATCCGCGAGTTGAGTGCCAAAACATACATCAAGTGAATCAATAGAACATCCCATTGTCACCACAGATATCCCATCGCAAGACATACATCAAGTGTTCTCAAATCCAATACTCAATCCAACATAACGAAACCTCAAAGAGCAAGACTCAATTCATCACAAGAAGGTAGAGGGGGAGAAACACCATATGATCCGTCTATAATAACGAAGCTCGCGGTACATCAAGATCGTGCCAAATCAAGAACACGAGAGAGAGATCAAACACATAGCTACTGGTACATACCCTCAGCACCGAGGGTGAACTACTCCCTCCTCGTCATGGAGACCGCCGGGATGATGAAGATGGCCACCGGTGATGGTTTCCCCCTCCGGCAGGGTGCCGGAACGGGCTCCCGATTGGTTTTTCGTGGCTACAGAGGCTTGCGGCGGCGGAACTCCCGATCCAGGTTTCTTTTCGGGGGTTTCTGGATTTATAGGAGTTTTTGGTGTCGGTCTCACGTCAGGGGGGTCCACGAGGTGGCGGCAATGCAGGGGGCGCGCCCTAGGGAGGGGAGCCCCCACCCTTGTGGTTGCCTCGGGACTCTCCTCCGATATCTTTTCGCTCCAGCATTTTTTATATTTTCCAAAAATATTCTTCGTAAATTTTCAGCCCATTCCGAGAACTTTTATTTTTGCACAAAAAACGACACCACGGTAGTTCTGCTGAAAACAGCATCAGTCCGGGTTAGTTCTAATAAAATCATGCCAAAACCATATAAAATTGTTGTAAACATGGCATGAATACTTCATAAATTATAGATACGTTGGAGACGTATCAGCATCCCCAAGCTTAATTCCTGGTCGTCCTCGAGTAGGTAAATGATAAAAAAAGAATTTATGAAGTGTGAATGCTACCTAGCATAATTATCAATGTAATCTTCTTTATTGTGGCATGAGTATTCAGATCCATAAGATTCAAAACAAAAGTTTAATATTGACATAAAAACAATAATACTTCAAGCATACTAACAAAGCAATCATGTCTTCTCAAAATAACATGGCCAAAGAAAGTTATCCCTACAAAATCATATGGTCTGGCTATGCTCCATCTTCATCACACAAAGTATTAAATCATGCACAACCCCGATGACAAGCCAAGCAATTCTTTCATACTTTTGATGTTCTCAAACTTTTTCAACTTTCACGCAATACATGAGCGTGAGCCATGGATATAGCACTATAAGTGGAATAGAGTATGGTGGAGGTTGTGAGGAGAAGACAAAAAGGAGAAAGTCTCACATCAACTAGGCATATCAACGGGCTATGGAGATGCCCATCAATGGATATCAATGTGAGTGAGTAGGTATTGCCATGCACCAGATGCACTAGAGCTATAAGTGTTTGAAAGCTCAAAAAGAAACTAAGTGGGTGTGCATCCAACTTTCTTGCTCATGAAGACCTAGGGCAATTTGAGGAAGCCCATCATTGGAATATACAAGCCAAGTTCTATAATGAAAAATTCCCACTAGTATATGAAAGTGACAATATAGGAGACTCTCTATCATGAAGATCATGGTGCTACTTTGAAGCACAAGTGTGGAAAAAGGATAGTAACATTGTCCCTTCTCTCTTTTTCTCTCCTTTTTTTTATTTTCTCTTTTTTTTTCCTTTTTTTAATTTGGGCTCTTTGGCCTCTTTTTTTTGTACGGAGTCTCATCCCGACTTGTGGGGGAATCATAGTCTCCATCATACTTTCCTCACATGGGACAATGCTCTAATAATGATGATCATCACACTTTTATTTACTTACAACTCAAGGATTACAACTCGATACTAGAACAAATATATGACTCTATATGAATGCCTCCGGCGGTGTACTGGGATGTGCAATGACTCAAGAGTGACATGTATAAAAAAATATGAATGGTGGCTTTGCCACAAATACGATGTCAACTACATGATCATGCAAAGCAATATGACAATGATGAAGCGTGTCATAATAAATGGAACGGTGGAAGTTGCATGGCAATATATCTTGGAATGGCTATGGAAATGCCATAATAGGTAGGTATGGTGGATGTTTTGAGGAAGGTATATAGTGGGTGTAGTGCACCGGCGAAAGTTGTGTGGTACTAGAGAGGCTAGCAATGGTGGAAGGGTGAGAGTGCGTATAATCCATGGACTCAACATTAGTCATAAAGAACTCACATACTTATTGCAAAAGTCTATTAGCTATCAAAACAAAGTACTACACGCATGCTCCTAGGGGGATAGATTGGTAGGAAAAGACCATCACTCGTCCCCGACCGCCACTCATAAGGAAGACAATCAATAAATAAATCATGCTCCGACTTCATCACATAACGGTTCACCATACGTGCATGCTACAGGAATCACAAACTTTAACACAAGTATTTCTACCAATCCACAATTACTCACTAGCATGAATCTAATATCACCATCTTTATATCTCAAAACAAATGCAAGGAATCAAACTTCTCATAGTATTCAATGCTCTTTATATGAAAGTTTTTATTATATCCCTCTTGGATGCCCATCATATTAGGACTAAATTCATAACCTAAGCAAATTACCGTGCTATTTAGAGACTCTCAAAATAATATAAGTGAAGCATGATAGTTCATCAATTTCTTCAAAATAAAACCACCGCCGTGCTCTAAAAAGATATAAGTGAAACGCTAGAGCAACTGACAAACTACTCCAAAAAGATTTAAGTGAAGATCAATGAGTAGTCAAAAAAATTAAGTAACTATGTGAAGACTCTCTCTCATCTAAGAATTTCAGATCTTAATATTTTATTCAAACGGCAAGCAAAACAAAATAAAATTACATTCTAAAAATAGCACACATCAGGTGAAGAAGCAAAAACTTAGGTGCAACCAAAACTGACCGATCATTGTTGAAGAAGAAAGGTGGGATGCCAACCGGGGCATCCCCAAGCTTAGATGCTTGAGACTTCTTGAAATATTAACTAGGGATGCCTTGGGCATCCCCAATCTTGACCTTTTGTGTCTCCTTAATTCCTTTTATATCACGGTTTCCCTAAATCTTAAAAACTTCATCCACACAAAACTCAACAAGAACTCGTGAGAAAAGTTAGTATAAATCAAATGCAAAACCTTATCATTCTCTACTGTATAAAATCACTAAAATGATTATTTAACATTTCATAATAAATGCCTCTGCATATTTAATACTCCTATCCTCAAATAGAATCATTAAACAAGCAAACATATGCAAACAATGCAAACATAACAGCAATCTGTCTAAACAGGACTGTCTGTAAAGAGTGCAATTGTACTCATACTTACCTAACTAAAAAAATTCTGAACAATTACCACACTGTAGAAATTTTATTGTTAATCATTGTGTAAAAATTTCAAGATTTTATCATGTTCTGAATTTCCAGAAGAATTCAGACAACGATAGAAAACTTTCTGTTTTCAAAACAGCAACATATAGACTTGCAAAATAAGCATGGTAAAGGCTAAACTTGACCTTTTATTGAAATAAAAGATGAAAAACATTACTATAAATAACAGAAAGCAAATACTAATAAAATAAAATGACGCTCCAAGCAAAACTCATATCATGTGATGAATACAAATATAGCCCCAAGTAAGGTTACCGATAATGTTGGAGACGAAAGAGGGGATGCCTTCCGGGGCATCCCCAAACTTAGTTGCTTGGATCTTCCTTGAATATTACCTTAGGGTGACTTGGGCATCCCCAAGCTTAGGGTCTTGTCACTCCTTATTCTCCTCATATCGATATCTCACCCAAAACTTGAAAACTTCAATCACATAAAACTTAACGGAACTTCGTGAGATGGGTTAGTATGATAAAACAAATCATTCACTTTGGTACTGTCAAGACAAGAGTCAATTTTTTTCTCACATGATGCCTAATGTACCCTATCATTTCTACACTTTATATTGAGCAATATAAGCCATAGAAACTAGAAAACAAGCAAACTATGCATCAAAAACAGAATCTGTCAAAAACAGAACAGTCTGTTAAGATCTGAATTGGGGTCATACTTCTGTAACTCCAAATATTCTGAAAAATTAGGAAAACGTAGAAAATTTGTATACCAAGCAACTTTAAAAAATTAATAATTTTTTAACTTTCCAGTAAAATATAGGAATTTCTGTACTGGACACAACATTTTCTGTTTTTTCACAGAATCAAGTCAACTATCATCCACACTATCCCAAAGGCTTTACTTGGCACTTTATTGAAACAAAAGCTATAAAACATGATTAATACAGTAGCTTAATCATGTGAACACACAAAAATAGTAGGGGTAAATATTGGGTTGTCTCGCAACAAGCGCTTTTCTTTAATGCCTTTTTAGCTAGGCATGATGATTTCAATGATGCTCACATAAAAGATAAGAGTTGAAACATAACGGGAGCATCATGAAGCATATAACTAGCACATTTAAGTCTAACCCACTTCCTATGCATAGGAATTTTGTGAGCAAACAATTTATGGGAGCAAGAATCAACTAGCATAGGAAGGCAAAACAAGCATAGCTTCAAAACTTTCAACACATAGAGAGGAAACTTGATATTATTGCAATATGTAAAAGCATATGTTCCTCTCTCATAGTAATTTTCAGTGGCATCATGAATGAATTCAACAATATAACTATCACATAAAGCATTATTTTCATGATTCATAAGCACAGAAATTTTACTACTCTCCACATAAGCAAAATTCTTCTCATTCATCGTAGTGGGAGGAGCAAATTCAACAAAATAACTATCATGAGATACTTGACTGGCATAATCCAATTGAAAATTAAAATCATGATGAAAAGTTTCATGGTTACCATTATTCTTTATAGCATACATGTCATCACAATAATCATCATAAATAGGAGGCATGCTTTCATCATAATAAATTTTCTCATCAAAACTTGGGGGACTAAAAATATCATCTTCATCAAACATAGCATCCCCAAGCTTGTGGCTTTGCATATCATTAGCATCATGGATATTCAAAGAATTCATACTAACAACATTGCAATTTTCCTTGTGGCTCATCATTCAAAAATTTAGTGCCAAACATTTTATAGACTTCTTCTTCTAACACTTGAGCACAATTTTCCTTTCCATCATTTTCACGAAAGACATTAAAAAGATGAAGCATATGAGGCAACCTCAATTCCATTTTTTTATTTCTTTTATAAACTAAACTAGTGATAAAACAAGAAACTAAAAGATTCAATTGCAAGATCTAAGGATATACCTTCAAGCACTCACCTCCCCGGCAACGGTGCCAGAAAAGAGCTTGATGTCTACTACGCAACCTTCTTCTTGTAGACTCGTGTTGGGCCTCCAAGCGCAGAGTTTTGTAAGACAGTAGCAACTTTCCCTCAAGTGGATGACCTAAGGTTTATCAATCCGTGGGAGGCGTAGGATGAAGATGGTCTCTCTCAAACAACCCTGCAACTAAATAATAAAGAGTCTCTTGTGTCCCCAACACACCCAATACAATGGTAAATTGTATACGTGCACTAGTTCGGCGAAGAGATGGTGATACAAGTGTAATACGGATGGTAGATATAGGTTTTTGTAATCTGAAAATATAAAAACAGCAAGGTAACTAGTAACAAAAGTGAGCAAAAACGGTATTGCAATGCTTGGAAACAAGGCCTAGGGTTCATACTTTCACTAGTGCAAGTTCTCTCAACAATGATAACATAATTGGATCATATAACAATCCCTCAACGTGCAACAAAGAATCACTCCAAAGTTTCTATCGAAGAACGTAGGATGAAAATGTGCATCAACCCCTATGCATAGATTACCCCAATGTCACCTCGGGAATCGGCGAGTTGAGTGCCAAAACATACATCAAGTGAATCAATAGAACATCCCATTGTCACAACAGATATCCCATTGCAAGACATACATCAAGTGTTCTCAAATCCAATACTCAATCCAACATAACGAAACCTCAAAGAGCAAGACTCAATTCATCACAAGAAGGCAGAGGGGGAGAAACACCATATGATCCGAATATAATAACAAAGCTCGCGGTACATCAAGATCGTGCCAAATCAAGAACACGAGAGAGAGATCAAACACATAGCTAGCTACTGGTACATACCCTCAGCCCCGAGGGTGAACTACTCCCTCCTCGTCATGGAGACCGCCGGGATGATGATGATGATGGCCACCGGTGATGGTTTCCCCCTCCGGCAGGGTGCCGGAACGGGCTGCCGATTGGTTTTTCATGGCTACAGAGGCTTGCGGCGGCGGAACTCCCGATCTAGGTTTCTTTTCGGGGGTTTCTGGATTTATAGGAGTTTTTGGCGTCGATCTCACATCAGGGGGGTCCACGAGGCGGCGGCAAGGCAGGGGGCGCGCCCTAGGGGGGCACCCCCACCCTTGTGGTTGCTCGCGCCCCCACCCTCATGGTTGCCTCGGGACTCTCCTCCGGTATCTTTTCGCTCTAGTATATTTTATATTTTCCAAAAATATTCTTCGTAAATTTTCAGCCCATTCCGAGAACTTTTATTTCTGCACAAAAAACGACACCACGGTAGTTCTGCTGAAAACAGCGTCAGTCCGGGTTAGTTCTAATAAAATCATGCCAAAACCATATAAAATTATTGTAAACATGGCATGAATACTTCATAAATTATAGATACGTTGGAGACGTATCAACCTACTCGAGGACGAGCAGGAATTAAGCTTGGGGATGCTTGATACGTCTCCAACGTATCTATAATTTTTTATTGTTCCATGCTATTATATTATCTGTTTTGGATGTTTTATATGCATTAGTATGCTATTTTATATTATTTTTGGGACTAACTTATTAACCTAGAGCCCAGTGCTAGTTTCTGTTCTTTCCATGTTTTTGAGTTTTACAGAAAAGGAATACCAAACGGAGTCCAAACGGAATAAAATTTTCGCGATGATTTTTCATGGACCAGAAGACACACGTAGGACTTGGAGAGGAAGGCAGAAGAGTCTCGAGGGCTTCACAAGCCCTCAGGGCACGCTCTAGGGGGGGGCCTGGCTTGTGGGCCACACGGAAATCCTCCAACCCTAATCTTTGGCCTATAAATTCAGAAATATTCCCAAACCACCAGAAGCGTCCACCAAAATACTTTTCCGCCGCCGTAACCTTCTGTACCCGTGAGATCCTTTCTTGGGGCCTTTTCCGGCATCCTGCCGGAGGGGGATTCGATCACGAAGGGCTTCTACATCAACTCTATTGCCCTTCCGATGAAGCGTGAGTAGTTTACCATAGACCTACAGGTCCATAGCTAGTAGCTAGATGGCTTCTTCTCTCTCTTTGATCCTCTATACCATGTTCTCCTCGTTATTCTTGGAGATCTATCCGATGTAATATTCTTTTGCAGTGTGTTTGTCGAGATCCGATGAATTGTGGATTTATGATCAGTTTATCTATGAATATTATTTGAATCTTCTCTGAATTCTTATATGCATGATTTGAGATCTTTGTATTTCTCTTCGAATTATCGGTTTGGTTTGGCCAACTAGATTGGTTCTTCTTGCGATGGAAGAGGTGCTTAGTTTTGGGTACAATCTTGCGGTGTCCTCACCCAGTGACAAATAGGGGTAGCGAGGCATGTATTGTATAGTTGCCATCAAGGGTAAAAAGATGGGGTTTTCATCATTATTGCTTGAGTTCATCCCTTTACATCATGTCATCTTACTTAAGGCGTTACTCTGTTCTTATGAACTTAATACTCTAGATGCATGCTGGATAGCGGTCGATGTGTGGAGTAATAGTTGTAGATGCAGAATCGTTTTGGTCTACTTGACACGGACGTGATGCCTATATTCATAATCATTGCCTTAGATATCGTCATAACTTTGCGCTTTTCTATCAATTGCTCGACACTAATTTGTTCACCCATCGTATTATTTGCCTTCAAGAGAGAAGCCTCTAGTGAAACCTATGGCCCCCGGGTCTATTTTCCATCATATATTTTCAGATCCATAAACCAAAAAACCCCAAAAATGCCTTGCTACAATTTATTTACTTTTATTTTGTTTTACGTTTTAGTAAGCTTTTATATCTATCTCTATCAGATCTCACCTTTGCAAGTGACCGTGAAGGGATTGACAACCCCTTTATCGCGTTGGGTGCAAGTGTTTGATTGTTTGTGCAGGTGCATAGATTGGAGACTTGCGTGTATCTCCTACTGGATTGATACCTTGGTTCTTAACTGAGGGAAATACTTATCTCTACTTTGCTGCATCACCCTTTCCTCTTCAAGGGAAAACCAACGCAAGCTCAAGAAGTAGCAGGAAGAATTTCTGGCGCCGTTGCCGGGGAGATCTACATCAAGCCTACCAAGTACCCACCATAAACTCTCATCTCTTGCAATACAATTTTTGCCATTTTCCTCTCCCCCACTTCTAAAATGATTTCAGAAAAACACAAAAAGATTTGCCTTTTTATTCGCCCTTTTTCTGTTCATCTTTTTCGTTTGCTCGTGTGTTAGATTGATTGCTTTGCCACGATGTCTCAAGAAAACACCAAGTTGTGTGACTTTTCCAATACTAATAATAATGATTTTATTAGTACTCCGATTGCTACCGCCACTAGTGCGGAATCTTATGAAATTAATGCCGATTTGCTAAATCTTGTTATGAAAGATCAATTTTCTGGCCTTCCTAGTGAAGATGCCGCATCCCATCTAAATATTTTTGTTGAATTGTGTGATATGCAAAAGAAGAAAGATGTGGATAATGATATTGTTAAATTGAAGCTATTTCCGTTCTCACTACGAGATCGTGCTAAAACTTGGTTTTCATCTTTGCCTAAAAATAGTATTGATTCATGGAATAAGTGTAAAGATGCTTTTATTTCCAAGTATTTTCCTCCTGCTAAGATCATCTCCCTTAGGAATGATATATTTAATTTTAAGCAACTTGATCATGAACATGTCGCACAATCTTGGGACATGATGAAATTGATGATAAGAAATTGCCCTACTCATGGTTTAAGTTTATGGATGATCATACAAATTTTTTATGCCGGATTGAATTTTGTATCTAGAAATCTTTTAGATTCGGCCGCGGGAGGTACTTTTATGGAAATCACATTAGGAGCAGCTACTAAACTCCTAGATAATATTATGGCTAATTACTCTCAGTGGCATACCGAAAGATCTTCTACTAGTAAAAAGGTGCATGCAATTGAAGAAATTAATACTTTGAGTGGAAAGGTGAATGAACTTATGAAATTGTTTGCTAGTAAGAGTGCTCCTATTGATCCTAATGATATGCCATTGTCTACTTTGATTGAGAACAATAATGAATCTATGGATGTGAATTTTGTTGGTAGGAACAATTTTGGTAATAACGCGTATAGAGGTAATTTCAACCCTAGGCCGTTTCCTAGTAATTCCTCTAATAATTATGGTAATTCCTACAACAATTCTTATGGAAATTATAATAAGATGCCCTCTGATCTTGAGAACAATATTAAAGAATTTATTAATTTGCAAAAAGTTTTCAATGCTATGGTTGAAGAAAAATTGCTCAAGATTGATAATTTGGCTAGGAACGTTGATAGAATTTCTCTTGAGATTGATTCTTTGAAAATTAGATCTATGCCACCCAAGCATGATATTAATGAATCTCTTAAAGCCATTAAAATTTGTATTGATGAGTGCAAAGAAAGAACCGCTAGGATGCGTGCTAAGCGAGATTGGTTTGTTAAAGCGTGTTCTTCGATTTCTTGTGAAAATAATGATGAAGATCTTAAAGTGATTGGTGTGACTCCTATTGAATCTTTGTTTTCTAATATAAAACTTGATAAAGATGGGACTGGAGATGAGTCAACTTTAGCTAGAAGGCGTCCCAATGATTCGGAGTTTTTAGATCTTAATGCAAAAATTGATAAAAGTGGGATTGGAGAGGTCAAAACTTTAAGTAACGATGAACCCACTCTTTTGGATTTCAAGGATTTTAATTATGATAATTGTTCTTTGATAGATTGTATTTGCTTGTTGCAATCCATGTTGAATTCTCCTCATGCTTATAATCAAAATAAATCTTTTACTAAACATATCGTTGATGCTATGATGAAATCTTTTGAAGAAAAACTTGAGTTGCAAGTTTCTATCCCTAGAAAGCTTTATGATGAGTGGGAACCTACTATTAAAATTAAAGATTAAAGATTATGAGTGCCATGCTTTGTGTGATTTGGGTGCTAGCGTTTCCACGATTCCAAAAACTTTATGTGATGTGCTAGGTTTTTGTGAATTTGATGGTTGTTCTTTAAATTTGCATCTCGCAGATTCCACTATTAAGAAACCTATGGGAAGAATTAATGATGTTCTTATTATTGCAAATAGGAATTATGTGCCCGTAGATTTCATTGTGCTTGGTATAGATTGCAATCCTACATGTCCTATTATTCTTGGTAGACCTTTCCTTAGAATGATTGGTGCAATTATTGATATGAAAGAAGGAAGCATTAGATTTCAATTTCCGTTAAGGAAGGGCATGGAACACTTTCCAAGAAACAAAATTAAATTGCCATATGAATCCATTATGAGAGATACTTATGGATTGCATACCAAATATGACAATACCTAGATCTATGTTTTATGCCTAGCTAGGGGCGTTAAACAATAGCGCTTGTTGGGAGGCAACCCAATTTTATTTTTATGTTTTTTGTTTTTTGTTCTGTTTTTCAATAAATACACATTATTACCTCTCTAGTAATTGTGTTTTGATGTTTTAATTAGTGTTTGAGCCAAGTAAGATGTAACACCCCGATAATCATGCTACAGTAAACTCCTGCTAATGACTGCCAAGTCATCACAATTATGTTATTAATCATCACTTTTTACAACTCAAACTCAAACTCAAATTCAAAAGGCATGTCAAATTATTTTCTTTAAAAATTTAAAGGCAAAAATGTTCGTTGGGGTGCAAATATTCGCTAACTAATTGTCAAGTAGAAACCAACATCATTTGACTCACCATTTAATTCCGGGGAAAATATAAAGTGGTCCAATAGCTACCAAAATAGCCAATTCAAAATAAATAAATGTTTATGTATTTCCAATTAACTTGAAACTTTGTGGGCCTATCTCAAATTATGACGAATAATTATGTGCCAAATTTGTTTGTCAGAAAAGTTCAATTGCTATTTGTTTTAAATACAAAACAGTGAGGAAATTATAAAACAGAAAATAAAATCAGTAAAGGGCCTAGCTAACTAATGTGCATCTGGGCCCTAGAGGCCACAGAGCACCAGCGGCCCTCCTCACCTCCTCTCCCTCTCCTCACGCTACAGGATACAGGGGGAGGGTGTGGCGGCCATCCCGCGGCCATGGTCGCCCCCCGCCAGCCACACGCCGGCCATCCGGTGGTGCCCCGCGGAGATAAGGACCCCGAGCACTCCCCTGCTAACCCTAGCGCCCCCATTCCCCTCACTCGCCCCTCTCCCTCGCTTACCCTCTTCTTCCTCGCACACGCCCGAGCAGCCGTTGCCATGGACGATCTCCTCCGCATGGCCGCCGAGCTCCTCCTCACCTGAGATCACACTTGGGAGCTCCATCGTCATCGGCCACGTCGACTACGCCTACAGGATTGGAACGAGACGCCGCATCGATGACGCTAGCCATGATCCCCTCCATCAGCCACCGCCTCTGCTCGTCGTCGATTCGCTATCCATCGACCCCCTCTGGCTTCACCGAGCACTCTGTCGCGCTCGCTGTGAGCCTTCGCTCCCTTTCCTTTCTCTTCCCCGTCCGATTCGGCCCCTTAGCGCGCCTCCCGCTCGTACCCGTAGCTCCGCTGCTGCCGGACGTGGTCCCGGCCATCGATCCCGTGGGTCCCTGCCAGCCAGCCCACGCATTGGGCTCCCCCTCTCCGCGCCACCTGCAGCCACTCGTGGCCGCATCCCGGCGAGCCACCCAGCGCGCGCCCTGATCCCCGGCCGCTCCCCTACTGCTGCAACTGCCACGCTGCTCCTGCTGCTGGCGCGCTGCTGCCGCCTGCACCCCTCGCGCACGCCCACCCATGGCCTCGCTCGCGCCCGGCTCACCCTCTGTCGCCCGTGCTCGCGCGCCTGCAGCGTCCTTGGCCCCCCTTGCCACCCAATGCTCCCTGTCGCTGCTGACGCCGCGCCCGGCGCTGCTCGCCGCCCCGCACACCACGGCCTTGGCCACTTCAGCCGCGCCCGCCAGGGTCGCCGCTGCGAGGGCCTTGCCCTGCTCCCCCTCCCCGGCGCTCTGCGCGTTGGCCGCTGGCACTCCTCTGGAGCGGTCGCGCGTGCCTTGCCTAGTCGCGGCCAACTAGGCCACTGCCCATTGCTCCTCCTGTACTACTCCTACTAGCTACTATAGCTATAGTTAGCTTTTCTAATTCTACATTGACTAACCACCTAGACAGCCCCTAATCAGCGGTTAAACAACTGCTAAAAGGTGTAAGAATTATATGAACAGAATGTACACTTGAAAAACTCCATTTTATCCCATTGGAACAAATCCATTTGAGGCACGGATTAAATGCAATGAAAATGACAAAAGTCTATGTTCTGTTAACAGAAAAGACTGAAAACAAAGTTATTGTGGTAGCTACTTAAGAGCAGAAAATAAACAAGTTATAGGGATCTAGCAGAGATGTAATTGGTACCATCTTATAGATCACAGGAAAGTGATCAATATTGATATAAGGCATTAATTCATAGGATGTACGGAACACTAGTTATAGCCTCTGGAAAACAGCTAAGTGAAGTTTAAAAAAACTGAACAATTCTCAGACTTGGCCAATTTTCAGGAATTTCAAATAACTGTCTAAATCTTCGAAAATTCATAGAAATTAAACCGTAGCTCAGATCGAAAAACTTTATATATGAAAGCTGCTCAGAACAATGAGACGAATCCGAATATGCCTTCCTCTTACCTGTCACATGCCTCTAACTTGATGAACATGGAACTTTTCCCTCCGGTTCATCTGACCGATAATTGCCCAGAGCTGGTACAATATCTCCGGATGATTTCCCGCTCCGTCTACAACGTGTAGCCCTTCATCAGGTCTCCCCTAGCACCGCTTTTTGTCCTGTCGTGCTTTGTATTGCTATGTTTGCTTTATATTTATTGCTTCTTCCTCCTCTTCTCTCCGGTAGACCCCGAGACCAATGCTTCCCCTGTGATCGTCTGCATCGATGGCGACCCCTCCTTCTTGTTTGAGCAATCCGGGAATCCTCACACTTATCAGCGATTCGTTCATCCCTAGTTGATCATGTGCTTCACAACATTCTACCCATTGTTAATCGATCTTTCAAAAATCCTCTGCACCCTATTGCTCTTGAAATTCTTGCCTGCTTGCATTATGGATAGTTCCATATGACAAATAATCATTATTGATATTCCTTGTCACTATCATTCTGATCCTATTGATTCAACATGTGTGCGAATACTCGCAATCATCAGTTGGTTCCTACTAAGTCATCCTTCCGGCTCAGACGTCATTATGTATATGAGTTGGATCTCGGTAAATCAATCCTTGATTGATTGGCCATCTAATTCTATTCAACATACTCTTCTTTTTATCAGAGCCTCCGCCTCCGATTCCCCAATTTTGGAATCGTAAACCCTTCGCATTTAAGCTTCGGCTTATTCAGATGTTTCCATAAACCGATTCCTTTCCATCCCTTCTTCTTCTGGTTGGGTACCGATACTCACATTAGATCCTTTGCGGACCACCTGATCTTTTGGTGGATTACTATCCGGCAGCTCCTTCGTATTTTAAATCATTGACGACTTTCCCCTGATACAAAATACCTCTAGCGAATTGTATCATCTACTCCGTATCGCCAGCCCTTTGCTTTCGAGCGTGTACCCGTCGCTCCTGTTATTGTGTTGTATAGCTTCGTAAAAATGTCCCGATGGGTGGAACCTATGCTTTCCTAATCCGTGTGAACTCGAAAGTTATGCGAGTCATACTCTTCTGGTGCTTCACCAGATAAATGTTCAGCACTACAATTTCTTTGAAAACGAGGAGTGAATGAAAGGTTATGCATTGAAGAAGTGGGAGTCGACCTTGAACCTTTGTGTTCATGCCCATGGACCCGATGTAGAACTTATCATGGAAGCTGCTCGTAAAAATAATTATTTCCTTGGTACAAATTCATCTTGTATCTGAGAATTGATACTTTGCAATCGTGGTTCCGACCATATTTTCTTCTTGATTCCATTTCCCGGACAAGTTAAAATACTTGCCCTCTGCAGGTCATTTCACCTGTCCAACCTCTATTCTGATCTACCTTCAAGTATTGCCCCATGCCATCCTGTCATTGCACTACCTCTTGTGAATTCTTATTGGAATGCTACCCCATCACATCATTCCTAGCCTGATCGGATATATAATTATCATGCTAATCTTATCCATGCTACCTGGTCCTCCTTCCCGGTGCACTTCCGACAATGGGCTAAGCTTGTGTCAAACTGTCTTCATCATATTGTTTTGCTTAGACCTTGTTTTCCCTGCTACTCTTGAAATTGTTCCTTTGCGCTTCTGGTGATGTTCGAATGCAATCTTTGCTTGAAACACCGTATTACTGCTACCTCGAAGCATGCCTATGGTACTCCGAATATCATTGAGAACAGTGGAAGTGCAATGCTACATGTTTCTTGATCATTTACCCAAACACCGTTGTATGGGTAATATCATGATTCTTCCCTCGCCCCTTTATCTATATGCTCATGAACTTGCTGACCTACCATGTATATCATGCTCCGCTTTTCCTTGGGAAGGATATACTCTCAACTCCTGTGTATAAACACATTTTCCTTTCCATTGGTCTGTTTAATCCGATAATTTCATTTTCCTTTCCATTGTTTGTTTAACCTTTCTTGTGATCTATATAATATAAGCAGAAATAATTCACTGCTTATAAAACACCCCGTTGTACAACCTTGTCGGTGAGACCCTGTTACTATTGTTGATGACATTCCGGTAACCCCTGATGGACGAGAACTTTCACTATTGGTCCACCTCGTTTTAACAAGCAGGAAAATGGTTCTCTTCGTCCCTCGCCCTTGGTACCTACGTTGTCGCCGACATAACTGACAGGCTAACCTCTGACATACCTGGTTGTCGTGACCGGTAAGATGACACTGTCCTCCCTACTCTCGATCGATACCCCCCCACAGTTCCACAGGATCAGAACCTGACTCTCCTGTATATCCTTGATTCTGAAGTATCATATGCTCTTGTCTTTGTGTGTTATCACGAGCCACCCTCCGAGAGATGATCTATTCCTGTTGCTTTGAAACCCTTTCACTCTGCTTCAGGCATCGAACGATCGCCTACCCATTTGAAACTTCTTATTGTAACTTCTTACCTTGCTCTCGATGTTTCCCTAAGTTTCAACTTGAGAGATTCTTCCTACCACCTTCTCTGAGTTATCTGCCAGATAATCGATCTTGCAAAGGTCAGTTCTCCTGAAGTTACTGTCTACTTCCCCACTTAAATCTCGGGACGAGATTTCTTGTAGTGGAGGAGATTTGTAACACCCCGATAATCATGCTACAGTAAACTCCTGCTAATGATAGCCAAGTCATCACAATTATCTTGTTAATCATCACTTTGTTCCAAATCAAACTCAAACTCAAATTCAAAAGGCATGTCAAATTATTTTCTTCAAAAATTAAAAGGCAAAAATGTTCGTTGGGGTGCAAATATTCGCTAACTAATTGTCAAGTAGAAACCAACATCATTTAACTCGCCATTTAATTCCGGGGAAAATATAAAGTGGTCCAATAGCTACCAAAATAGCCAATTCAAAATAAATAAATGTTTATGTATTTCCAATTAACTTGAAACTTTGTGGGCCTCTCGAAAATTATGACTAATAATTATGTGCCAAATTTCTTTGTCAGAAAAGTTCAGTTGCTATTTATTTTAAATACAAAATAGTGAGGAAATTATAAAATAGAAAATAAAATCAGTAAAGGGCCTAGCTAACTAATGTACATCTGGGCCCTATAGGCCACAGAGCACTAACGGCCCTCCTCACCTCCTCTCCCTCTCCTCACGCTACAGGATACAGGGGGAGGGCGTGGCGGCCATCCCGCGGCCATGGTCGCCTTCCCCCCCCCCCCCCCCCAGCCACACGCCGGCCATTCGGCGGTGCCCCGCGGAGATAAGGACCCCGAGCACTCCCCTGCTAACCCTAGCGCCCCCATTCCCCTCACTCGCCCCTGTTCCTCGCTTACCCTCTTCTTCCTCGCACACGACCGAGCAGCCACTGCCATGGAAGACCTCCTCCACGTGGCCGCCGAGCTCCTCCTCGCCTGAGATCACACTTGGGAGCTCCGTCGTCATCGGCCACGTCGACTACGCCTGCAGGATTGGAACGAGACGCCGCATCGGCGACGCTAGCCACGATCCCCTCCATCAGCCACCGCCTCTGCTCGTCGTCGATTCGCTCTCCATCGACCCCCTCTGGCTTCACCGAGCACTCTGCCGCGCTCGCTGTGAGCCTCCGCTCCCTTTCCTTTCTCTTCCCCGTCCGATTCGGCCCCTTAGCGGGCCTCCCGCTCGTACCCGTAGCTCCACCGCTGCCGGATGTGGTCCCGGCCATCGATCCCGTGGGTCCCTGCCAGCCAGCCCACGCATCGGCCTCCCCCTCTCCGCGCCACCTGCAGCCGCTCCTAGCCACACCCCGGTGAGCCACCCCGCGCGCGCCCTGATCCCTTGCCGATCCCCTGCTGCTGCAACTGCCGCGCTGCTCCTGCTGCTGGCGCGCTGCTGCTGCCTGCACCCCCTGCGCACGCCCACCCATGGCCTCGCTCACTCCCGGCTCGCCCTCTGTCGCCCGCGCTCATGCGCCTGCAGCGTCCTTGGCCCCCCTTGCCGCCCGCTGCTCCCTGTCGCTGCTGACGCTGCACCCGGCGCTGCTCGCCGCCACGCACACCGCGGCCTTGGCCACTTCGGCCGCGCCCGCGGCGGCTGGCCGCGCCCTCCAGGGCCGCCGCTGTGAGGGTTGTGCCCTGCTCCCCCTCCCCGGTGCTCTGCGCGTTGGCCGCCGGCGCTCCTCTGGAGCGGCCGCGCGTGCCTTGCCCAGCCGTGGCCGACTAGGCCACTGCCCACTGCTCCTCCTGTACTACTCCTACTAGCTATTGTAGCTATAGTTAGCTTTTCTAATTCTACATTGACTAACCACCTAGACAGCCCCTAATCAGCGGTTAAACAACTGCTAAAAGGTGTAAGAATTATATGGACAGAATGTACACTTGAAAAACTCCATTTTATCCCATTGGAACAAATCCATTTGAGGCACGGATTAAATGCAATGAAAATGACAAAAGTCTATGTTCTGTTAACAGAAAAGACTGAAAACAAAGTTATTGTGGTAGCTACTTAAGAGAAGAAAGTAAACAAGTTATAGGGATCTAGCAGAGATGTAATTGGTACCATCTTATAGATCACAGGAAAGTGATCAATATTGATATAAGGCACTAATTCATAGGATGTACGGAACACTAGTTATAGCCTCTGGAAAACAGCTAAGTGAAGTTTAAAAAAACTGAAAAATTCTCAGACAACCAATTTTCAGGAATTTCAAATAACTGTCTAAATCTTCGAAAATTCATAGAAATTAAACTGTAGCTCAGATCGAAAAACTTTATATATGAAAGTTGCTCAGAATGACGAGATGAATCTAAATATGCCTTCCTCTTACCTGTCACATGCCTCTAACCTGATGAACATGGAACTTTCCCCTCCGGTTCATCTGACCGATAATTTCCCAGAGCTAGTAAAATATCTCCGGATGTTTTCCCGCTCCGTCTGCAACGTGTAGTCCTTCGTCAGGTCTCCCATAGCACCGCTTTTTGTCCTGTTGTGCTTTGTATTGCTATGTTTGCTTTTATATTTATTGCTTCTTCCTCCTCTTCTCTCCAGTAGACCCCGAGACCAATGCTTCTCCTGTGATCGTCTGCATCGACGGCGACCCCTCCTTCTCGTCTGAGCAACCAGGCAAGCACCCCCCCCTTTGAACATGCCGATATCGCCTATTCTTTCTCTCTTATGCTTGCATTAGAAATTGCTGCTGCTACTGTTTACCTTACTTCTGATGCATAGCCTGTTTTTGTAACTACTGTTGATACCTGCCTAATACCCAAACTGCTTAGTATAGGCTGGGTAGTGACCCATCAGAGACCCCACTTTGCCCCCAGTTGTCCCACTGGATTATCAGATGACTCGATCAACGGGATCGAAGACATGCCCCGGCACCGCACATCACCCCCTTAGTTGTACGACACTACTGGGTTACTATCGAGTGCCGAGGGTGATACCTCGTCAGCACTTTCGATGTTAACTCTGTGGAGTAGTTACTCGGTCGTCGTCATCGAGGGTGATTCCTCCTTCACCACTTCCGATAACGACGCCATCGTGCAACACCTCAAGTGTGAACCTCGAGGGTGATTCCTCCTAAGTTCACCTTGACAGATACATCGAGTAGGAATCCAACGAGGGTGATACCTCGGATTCCCCTGATGTTATGGACACACGGATACTGTGACTTTACCCCTGAACCTTGTTAGAAATGGGTCTGCCCCGAGGGGGGGCCCGAGGGAGTTACTTTTACTGCAGGACTGGAGGGACAGGCGGTACCACCCAGTAGAGGTGGACATGAGTTCCCGACAGTCTTTTGCGAGACGGGTTGACCTGGATGGTGCCCGAGTGATGAATATGAGGCGTGGCCGGGCATTCTTGGCCCTTGCCGCAAGTCCTCGAGACGGGGCGACGGGGTCATGTCGATCGTGAGTCTCTACTCGTTACCGCACTACCAACACACTTCGATTTGGATATTTGATCTGAGTGGGCCTTTGGCCCGATAGCACAAACCATCACGCGGGAATAAATATGGGTACTCTGTATCGTGGCATCAGCCGAAAGTTCTGTCAGATGTCCAGTTCAGCATTGTGGCACGGTCGGATCGTACCGACCATCCGAGGCGGTGCTGGTATCCACCCTGCACACAACGACCCGGAGTGCACAGGGCGATGGCCCAAGACCCCTGAGCGCTTAGGTTGTAGACCGGCGGGGACCTCTCTGCTGAGCTCTAGGTAGAGCTGCGGTGTGTCATTTGACCGAGGCCGGGCATGACCCGGAAAAGTGTGTCCGGCCGGAGTTAAGCGAGCGTGGTGGGTAAGTTGGTGCACCCCTACAGGGAAGAACTAATCTATGCATAGCCGGATCCTCGGTAACAGACGCTCGGAGTTGTATCCCGATCGATACAACTAGAACATATTGATGAGATGAGATATGGATATTATGGCTCTAGGATTACTTTCTCGCAGGGAGTCGAGAAAGGATCTCTGGCCGAGGTTGATACTTTTGGATATTATGGCTCTGGGATTGCTTTCTCGCAGGGAGTCGAGAAAGGATCTCTGGGTGAGGTTGAGACTTAATGATACTACTACTTTATGCTTTACTAATCTACACTCTTCTAATGCTGCAAGAACTCTGAAGATGCTAGTCTTCGATAGGACTAGGCCTTCCCTCTATTCTGGCATTTCTGCAGCCCAGTCCACATATACAGCCTCTCTTTGATAATGTTGCATATGTAGTGTAGATCCTTGCTTGCTGAGTACTTCAGATGAGTACTCACGGTTGCTTTGCTTTCTTTTTCCCCATATCCTTTTGGTGCAACCAGATGACGGAGCCCCTGAGATAGCTGCTCCCGCCGACGATCGCTACTACTACCCCGAAGGTGGATACTACTACGAGTTGGCCGACGACCAGGAGTAGGTTCGGAGGGTCCCAGGCAGGAGGCCTGTGCCTTTCGATCGTAGTGTTTTCTTTTGCCCCACCTTTTAAGGGCCTATCTATGTTTTCTTTTATATCTATACTCAGATATCTGATGCTTCCGCTGACGCTTGTATGCGAGCTTATGTATTCGAGCCCTCGAGGCCCCTGGCTTGTAATATAAAGCTTGTATGACTTTATTTATGTTTTAGAGTTGTGTTCTGATATCTTCCCGTGAGTCCTTAGTCTTGATCGTGTGCATTTGCATGTATGATTAGTGCACGATTGAGCCGGGGGGCGTCACATAAGACCTTTGGGATGGCTTACGGTGATACTTGATTTGATCTTGCTGAAAAACAGAAAATTTTGCGTCCAGTAAAAGAAGTTTTTAAATTCACTGGAGCGTGTAAAAATCCTGAAATATTTACACAAGATTGATATACAAATTTCATCTGTTTTCCTAATTGTTCAGAATTTTTGGTGTTACAGAAGTATGAGAACAATTCAGATCTTAGCAGACTGTTCTGTTTTTGGCAGATTCTGTTTTCTATGTGTTGTTTGCTTATTTTGATGAATCCATGGGTATTATCGGGGGGTATGAACCATGGAGAAGTTGGAATACAGTAGATATTAAACCAATATAAATAAAGAATGAGTTCACAACAGTACCAAAAAATGGTGATTTATTTTCTTATACTAACGGATCTCATGAGTTTTCTGTTGAGTTTTGTGTTGTGAAGTTTTCAAGTTTTGGGTAAAGATTTGATGGACTATGGAATAAGGAGTGGCAAGAGCCTAAGCTTGGGGATGACCAAGGCACCCCAAGTTAATATTCAAGGACAACCAAGCATCTAAGCTTGGGGATGCCCCGGATGGCATCCCCTCTTTCGTCTTCGTCTATCTGTAAATTTACTTGAGGCTATATTTTTATTCACCACATGATATTTGTTTTGCTTGGAGCATCTTGTATGATATGAGTCTTTGCTTTTTAGTTTTCCACAATCATCCTTGTTGTACACACCTTTTGAGAGGGACACGCATGAATCATGAATTTATTAGAATGCTCTATGTGCTTCACTTATATCTTTTGAGCTAGGCAATTTTGCTCTAGTGCTTCACTTATATCTTTTTAGAGCACGGCGGTGGCTTTATTTTATAGAAATTGTTGAACTCTCATGCTTCACTTATATTATTTTGAGAGTCTCTCTAAACAGCATGGTAATTTGCATAGGTTATGAATTTAGTCCTAATATGATGGGCATCCAAGAGGGATATAATAAAAACTTTCATACAAAGAGCATTGAATACTATGAGAAGTTTGATTCCTTATGATTGTTTTGAGATGTAAATATGGTGATATTAGAGTCATGCTAGTGAGTAATTGTGGATTGGTAGAAATACTTGTGTTAAAGTTTGTGATTCCCGTAGAATGCTCGTATGGTGAACCGTTATGTGATGAAGTCGGAGCATGATTTATTTATTGATTGTCTTCCTTATGAGTGGCGGTCGGGGACGAGCGATGGTCTTTTCCTACCAATCTATCCCCCTAGGAGCATGCGTACAGTACTTTGTTTCGATATCTAATAGACTTTTGCAATAAGTATGTGAGTTCTTTATGATTAATGTTGAGTCCATGGATTATACACACTCTCACCCTTCCACCATTGCTAGCCTCTCTAGTACCGCGCAACTTTCGCCGGTGCACTACACCCACCATATACCCTTCCTCAAAACAGCCACCATACCTACCTATTATGGCATTTCCATAGCCAGTCCGAGATATATTGCCATGCAACTTCCACTGTTCCGTCTATTATGACATGCTTCATCATTGTCATATTGCTTTGCATGATCATGTAGTTGACATAGTATTTGTGGCAAGGCCACCGTTCATATTTTTGATGCATGTCTCTCTTGATCATTGCACATCCCAGTACACCGCCGGAGGCATTCATATAGAGTCATATTTTTTGTTCTAAGTATCGAGTTGTAATTCTTGAGTTGTATGTAAATAAAAGTGTGATGATCATCATTATTAGAGCATTGTCCCATGTGAGGAAAGGATGATGGAAGCTATGATTCCCTCACAAGTTGGGATGAGTCTCCGGACTTTACAAAAATAAAAGAGGCCAAAAGAAGCCCAAACAAAAAAATGAGAGAAAAGAGAGAAGGGGCATTGCTACTATCCTTTTACCACACTTGTGCTTCAAAGTAGCACCATGATCTTCATGATAGAGAGTCTCCTATGTTGTCACTTTCATATACTAGTGAGAATTTTTTTCATTATAGAACTTGGCTTGTATATTCCAATGATGGGCTTCCTCAAATTTCCCTAGGTCTTCGTGAGCTAGCGAGTTGGATGCACACCCACTTAGTTTCTTTTTGAGCTTTTATAAACTTATAGCTCTAGTGCATCCGTGCATGGCAATACCTCCTCACTCACATTGATATCTACTGATGGGCATCTCCATAGCCCGTTGATACGCCTAGTTGATGTGAGACTATCTCCTTCTTTTTGTCTTCTCCACAACCACCATATTTTATTCCACCTGTAGTGCTATATCCATGGCTCACGCTCATGTATTGCGTGAAAGTTGAAAAGGTTTGAGAACATTAAAAGTATGAAACAATTGCTTGGCTTGTCATCGGGGTTGTGCATGATGAAATACTTTGTGTGATGAAGATGGAGCATAGCCAGACTCTATGATTTTGTAGGGCTAACTTTCTTTGGCAATGTTATTTTGAGAAGACATGATTGCTTTATTAGTATGCTTGAAGTATTATTGTTTTTATGTCAATATTAAAATTTTGTTTTGAATCTTATGGATCTGAATATTGATGCCACAATAAATAAAATTACATGGATGAATATGTTAGGTAGCATTCCACATCAAAAATTCTGTTTTTATCATTTACCTACTCGAGGACGAGTAGGAATTAAGCTTGGGGATGCTTGATACGTCTCCAACATATCTATAATTTTTTATTGTTCCATGCTATTATATTATCTGTTTTGGATATTTCATATGCATTAATATGCTATTTTATATTATTTTTGGGACTAACTTATTAACCTAGAGCCCAGTGCCAGTTTCTGTTTTTTTCTTGTTTTCGAGTTTTACAGAAAAGGAATACCAAACGGAGTCTAAACGGAATAAAACTTTCATGATGATTTTTCTTGGACCAGAAGACACACGTAGGACTTGGAGAGGAAGGCAGAAGAGTCCCGAGGGCTCCACAAGCCCTCAGGGCGCGCTCTAGGGGGGGCGCCCCCTGGCTTGTGGGCCCCATGGGAGTCCTCCAACCCTAATCTTTGGCCTATAAATTCAGAAATATTCCCAAACCACAAGAAGCGTCCACCAAAATACTTTTCCGCCGTCGTAACCTTCTGTACCCATGAGATCCCATCTTGGGGCCTTTTCCGGTATCCTGCCGGAGGGGGATTCGATCACGGAGGGCTTCTACATCAACTCTATTGCCCTTCCGATGAAGCGTGAGTAGTTTACCACAGACCTACGGGTCCATAGCTAGTAGCTAGATGGCTTCTTCTCTCTCTTTGATCCTCTATACCATGTTCTCCTCGTTGTTCTTGGAGATCTATCCGATGTAATATTCTTTTGCGGTGTGTTTGTCAAGATCCGATGAATTGTGGATTTATGATCAGTTTATCTATGAATATTATTTGAATCTTCTCTGAATTCTTATATGCATGATTTGATATCTTTGTATTTCTCTTCGAATTATCGGTTTGGTTTGTCCAACTAGATTGGTTCTTCTTGCAATGGGAGAAATGCTTAGTTTTGGGTTCAATCTTGCGGTGTCCTCACCCATTTACAAAGTAGGGGTAGCGAGGTACGTATTATATTGTTGCCATCAAGGGTAAAAAGATGGGATTTTCATCATATTGCTTGAGTCTATCCCTTTACATCATGCCATCTTACTTAAGGCGTTACTCCGTTCTTATGAACTTAATACTCTAGATGCATGCTGGATAGCGGTCAATGTGTGAAGTAATAGTAGTAGATGCAGAATCATTTCGGTCTACTTGACACGGACGTGATGTCTATATTCATAATCATTGCCTTGGATATCGTCATAACTTTGCACTTTTCTATCAATTGCTCGACAGTAATTTGTTCACCCATCGTATTATTTGCCTTCAAGAGAGAAGCGTCTAGTGAATCCTATGGCCCCCGGGTCTATTTTCGATCATGTATTTTCAGATCTATAAACCAAAAAACCCAAAAATACCTTGCTGCAATTTATTTAATTTTATTTTGTTTTACGTTTTAGTAAGCTTTTATATCTATCTCTATCAGATCTCACCTTTGCAAGTGACCGTGAAGGGATTGACAACCCCTTTATCGCGTTGGGTGCAAGTGTTTGATTGTTTGTGCAGGTGCATAGATTGGAGACTTGCGTGTATCTCCTACTGGATTGATACCTTGGTTCTTAACTGAGGGAAATACTTATCTCTACTTTGCTGCATCACCCTTTCCTCTTCAAGGGAAAAACCAACGCAAGCTCAAGAAGTAGCACGCAACATCCATGGTGGTGCGCGGGTGGCACAGTTGCGATGCAGTGTGTGCACTGTTGCGACTGGCTGCAATGAAGCCGCCCGAGGCTGCAATGGAACCGCCGTTGGTGCTGCAACGGAGCTTTGTCGGCGCATCATCGGAGTCGGTAGGATGCAATGGAGCTCTGTCGGTGCTGCATTGGAGCTTCACCGGCGCCGACAATGTTGTGTTGACGCTTTGTCTTCACCGCCGGGGGGGGGGGGTGCAATGGAGCTTCATCGGGGGGTGGGGTGGTGTTGTAGTCGCCGGCATGAGGTCGATGGCTCTGGTACAGCGATACGAGCATCGGTGATGCAGTAGGTGGATACGACGCAAGGGCGAAAATGATGCTCTATGTTGCTGTGTGATTGGACGGCCACATGCATTTTGACTGAAGGGCTAGCCAGGCGGCTGATCCTTCTATAAGATCAGCTGGTTGATTTGTAGCAAGCGCCTTGAAATATCATGTTCATTCGATTTTAATATGATTGAGCATGTTTGCTAGCATTAAGAAAAACAAAAGTTTTTTTCAAATAGTTTGAGTGGATATTTCAAAAGGTTCCAACTTTTTTTAAAACTTTTTGCATAATCATCTTCAATCATAGCAACACCCGAAATAATAAAAACTCCAGGCAATGTCTGCAAGTGAATTTCCAGTCAACACTTCGAGTTTCACAGCCAAATTAGGATCCATTATGAATGAAAATATGTATAGAACTCAATCCTACGAATGAAAATACGTATAGGCCTCTCGTTTTCCTCCTTAACCCTAGGGTAAACTTTCCCCTCCAGGCTTTACCAGCGAGCCCATGGATTCACCTCCCATCTGCATGCCGCTCCGACAACCACTGGCGGGGAGGGGAATCTCGGTGCTTATGCTCTAGTTAGTAGTTTTGGTTACTCGTAAGTGCGGCGCTTCTTCTTCGAGTTTGTCTCCCTGGCTCCAGTCCTCCTCGAGTTCGTTTTGAACGTAGTCAATGAAGCTCCGGCGTAGATTCCTACCATCTCCTTTTGGCGGTGAGGTTAGGGTCTCTCATCCTATGGCGAGATTTAGTATCAAGTACTTCAGATCTATTCAAGGGTTCAATAGCGATGATTGCGGTTCCAGGGCATGCTACTTCTTGAGCTTGTGTTGATTTTTTTCCTTGAAGACGAAACGGCGATGCAGCAAAGTAGAGGTAAGTATTTCCCTCAGTTAAGAACCAAGGTATCAATCTAGTAGGAGGCACAGGCAAGTCTCCAATCTATGCACCTGCACAAACTAACAAACACTTGCACTCAACGCGAAAAAGGGGTTGTCAATCCCTTCACGGTCACAAACAAGAGTGAGATCTAATAGAGATAGGTATAAAAGATAAATAAAAGAGAAAACTAAAGTAAATATAATTAAATTGCAGCATGGTATTTTTGGGTTTTTTGGTTCATAGATATGAAAATATATGATGGAAAATAGACCCGGGGGCCATAGGTTTCACTAGAGGCTTCTCTCTTGAAGATAGCATACGATGGGTAAATAAATTACTGTTGAGCAATTGATAGAAAAGCGCAAAGTTATGACGATATCTAAGGCAATGATAATGAATATAGGCATCACGTCCGTGACAAGTAGACCGAAATGATTCTCCATCTACTACTATTACTCCACACATCTACCGCTATCCAGCATGCATCTAGAGCATTAAGTTCATAAGAACGGAGTAACACTTTAAGTAAGATGACATGATGTAGAGGGATAAACTCAAGCAATATGATATAAACCCCATCTTTTTATCCTTGATGGCAACAATACAATACGTGCCTCCCTACCCCTTCTGTCACTGGGTGAGGACACAGCAAGATTGAACCCAAAACTAAGCACCTCTCCCATTGCAAGAAAAACCAATCTAGTTGGCCAAACCAAACCGATATTTCGAAGAGAAATATAAAGATAACTTAATCATGCATAAAAGAGTTCAGAGAAGACTCAAATAATATTCATAGATAATCTGATCATAAATCCACAATTCATCGGATCTCAACAAACACACCGCAAAAAAGTATTACATCGAATAGATCTCCAAGAACATCGAGGAGAACATTGTATAGAAGATCAAAGAGAAAGAAGAAGCCATCTAGCTTCTAGCTATGGACCCGTAGGTCTGTGGTAAACTACTCACACATCATCAGAAGGGCAGCAAGGTTGATGTAGAGGCCCTCCATGATCGAATCCCCCTCCGGCAGATCGCTGGAAAAGGCCCCAAGAAGGGATCTCACAGGAACAGAGGCTTGCGACGGCGGAAAACTATTTTGGTGGACGCTTCTGATGTTGGGGGAATATTTGGGAATTTATAGTGCAAAGATTAGGGTTGGAAGACCTCCGAGGGGCCCACAAGCCCTCACGGCGCCCCCCCTAGGGCACGCCTAGTAGGCTTGTGGCCTCCTCAGGAACCTTCTGGCTCTCTCTCCAAGTTACGTAGGTGTCTTCTGGTCCAAGAAAAATCATTGCGAAGGTTTTATTCCGTTTGGACTCCGTTTGATATTCCTTTTCTGTAAAAGTCAAAAACAAGGAAAAAACAGAAACTGGCACCGGGCTCTAGGTTAATAGGTTAGTCCCAAAATTAATATAAAATAGCATATTAATGCATATAAAACATCCAAAACAGATAATATAATAGCATGGAACAATAAAAAATTATAGATACGTTGGAGACGTATCTAGCATCCCCAAGCTTAAATCCTGCTCGTCCTCAAGTAGGTAAATGATAAAAACAGAATTTTTGATGTGGAATGCTACCTAACATATTTATCAATGTAATCTTCTTTATTGTGGCATGAATATTCAGATCCACAAGATTCAAAACAAAAGTTTAATATTGACATAAAAACAATAATACTTCAAGCATACTAATAAAGCAATCATGTCTTCTCAAAATAACATGGCCAAAGAAAGTTATCCCAACAAAATCATATAGTTTGGCTATGCTCCATCTTCATCAAAACAAAGTATTTCATCATGCACAACCCCGATGCCAAGCCAAGAAATTGTTTCATACTTTTGATGTTCTTAAACTTTTTCAACTTTCACGTAATACATGAGCGTGAGCCATGGATATAGCACTATAGGTGGAATAGAATATGGTGGTTGTGGAGAAGACAAAAAAGAAGGAGAAAGTCTCACATCAACTAGGAAAATTAATGGGCTATGGAGATGCCCATCAATTGATATCTATGCAAGTGAGTAGGGATTGCCATGCAACAGATGCACTAGAGCTATAAGTGTATGAAAGCTCAAAAAGAAACTAAGTGGGTGTGCATCCAACTTGCTTGCTCACGAAGACCTAGGGCAATTTGAGGAAGCCCATCATTGGAATATACAAGCCAAGTTTTATAATGAAAAATTCCCACTAGTATATGAAAGTGAACAAATAGGAGACTCTCTATCATGAAGATCATGGTGCTACTTTGAAGCACAAGTGTGGAAAAAGGAGAGTAACATTGTCCCTTCTCTCTTTTCTCTCATTTTTTCTCTTTTTTTATTTGGGCTTCTTTGGCCTCTTTTATTTTTTATAAAGTCCAGAGACTCATCCCAACTTGTGAGGGAATCATAGCTTCCATCATCCTTTCCTCATTAGGATAATGCTCTAATAATGATGATCATCACACTTCTATTACTTACAACTCAAGAATTACAACTCGATACTAGAACAAGATATGACTCTATATGAATGCCTTCGGCGGTGTACCGGGATGTGCAATGATCAAGAGTGTCATGTATAAAAAAATATGAACGGTGGTCTTCCCACCAATACTATCCCAACTACATGATCATGCAAAGAAATATGACAATGATGGTGCATGTCATAATAAAACGGAACGGTGGAAGTTGCATGGCAATATATCTCAGAATGGCTATGGAAATGCCATAATAGGTAGGAATGGTGGTTGTTTTGAGGAAGGGTATATGGTGGGTTTAATGCACCGGCAAAAGTTGTGCGGTACTAGAGAGGCTAGCAATGGTGGAAGGGTTAGAGTGCGTATAATCCATGGACTCAACATTAGTCATAAAGAACTCACATACTTGTTGCAAAACTTTATTAGCCATCGAAACAAAGTACTACACGCATGCTCCTAGGGGGGTAGATTGGTAGGAAAAGACCATCGCTCATCCCCGACCGCCACTCATAAGGAAGACAATCAATAATTAAATCATGCTCTGACTTCATCACCATCTTTATATCTCAAAACAAATGCAAGGAATCAAACTTCTCATCTATTCAATGCTCTTTATATGAAAGTTTTTATTATATCCCTCTTGGATGCCCATCATATTAGGACTAAATTCATAACCTAAGCAAATTACCATGCTGTTTAAGACTCTCAAATTAATATAAGTGAAGCATGAGAGTTCAAAAATTTCTATAAAATAAAGCCACCGCCATGCTCTAAAAAGATATAAGTGAAGCACTAGAGCAAACTGCCTAGCTCAAAAGATATAAGTGAAGCACATAGAGCATTCTATTAAATTCAAGATTAATGTGTGTCCCTCTCAAAAGGTGTGTACAGCAAGGATGATTGTGGCAAACTCAAAATCAAAGACTCATATCATACAAGACGCTCCAAGCAGAACACATATCATGTGGTGAATAAAAATATAGCCTCAAGTAAATTTACCGATGGATTGAAGACAAAAGAGGGGATGCCATCCGGGGCATCCCCAAGCTTAGATGCTTGGTTGTCCTTGAATATTACCTTGGGGTGCCTTGGGCATCCCCAAGCTTAGGCTCTTGCCACTCCTTATTCCGTTGTCCATCAAATCTTTACCCAAAACTTGAAAACTTCACAGCACAAAACTCAATAGAAAACTCATAAGATCCGTTAGTATAATAAAATAAATCGCCACTTTAGGTACTGTTGTGAACTCATTATAAATTTATATTGGTGTTATATCTACTGTATACCAACTTCTCCATGGTTCATACCCCCCCGATACTACCCATAGATTCATCAAAATAAGCAAACAACACATAGAAAACAGAATCTGACAAAAACAGAACAGTTTGTAGTAATCTAGAAATTTCGTATAATTCTGTAACTCCAAAAATACTGAAAAATTAGGAAAATTTAGAAATTTGTATTTAAATCTTTTGTAAAAAATTCAGATCAAAATCATGTTTTTGTGATTTTTTAAATTTCTGGTAATGAGCACAAAAGTTTCTGTTTTTCAGCAAGATTAAATCAACTAGCACCATAGACCATCCCAAAGGTCTTACTTGGCTCAAACACTAATTAAAACACCAAAACACAATTAATACAGAGGTAATAATGTGTATACTCAGAAAAACAGAAAGGAAATATATTGGGTTGTCTCCCAACAAACGCTTTTCTTTAAAGCCTTTTAGCTAGGCGTTGATAATTTTAATGACGCTCACATGAAAGATAGCAATTGAAACACGAAGAGAGCATCATGTGGCATGTGAAAGACAAGTTTAAGTCAAAAATACTTCCTATGCATAGGCATTTTATAAGCAAACAAATTATCAAGACAAGCAAAAACTAGCATATGCAAGGAAGAAGAAAGAAACAATAGCAATCTCAACATAACGAGAGGTAATTTTGGTGACATGAAAATTTCTACAACCATATTTTCCTCTCTCATAATAATTACATGTAGGATCATAATCAAATTCAACAATATAGCTATCACATAAAATTTTCTCTACATGATCCACATGCATGTAAAGTTGACACTCTTCCAAAATAGTGGGATTATCACCAAATAAAGTCATGACCTGTCCAAGCCCACTTTTATCAAAAATTTCATAAGATTGATCATTCTCCAAAGTAGTGGGATCATTATTACATAGAGTTGACACTCTTCCAAAACCACTTTAAATATTATTGCAAACATATTTATCATGAGGCTTAAATAAATTTTCAAGATCATAAGAAGCATTATCACCCCAATCATGATCATTACAATAAGTAGTGGACATAGCAAAATTAGCATCCCCAAGCTTAGGGTTTTGCATATTATTAGCACAATTGACATTAATAAAATTTATAATAACATCATTACAATCATGCTTTTCATTCAAGGAGCTATCATGAATCACTTCATAAATTTCTTCACAATTTTCAGATTCGCGAATTTCAAGCAAAACTTCATAAAGATAATCTAGTGCACGCAACTCACAAGCAATTGGTTCATCATAATTGGATCTTTTAAAAAGATTAGCAAGTGGAGGAGGATCCATAAACTTTTTGGTTTCTGATTTTCAATAAATACACAATTATACCAAGCGAACGAGCAAATAAATCAAATAAGACATAAAGACGAACGAAAGAAGGCAAATAAAAAAGGCAAATATTTTTGTGTTTTTCTGAAAACGTTTTAGAAGTGGGGGAGAGGAAAACGAGAGGCAAATGGAAAATAACGTAAGTGCAAGAGATGAGAGTTTGTGATGGGTACTTGGTAGGCTTGATGTAGAACCTCCCCGGCAACGGCGCCAGAAATTCTTCCTGCTACTTCTTGAGCTTGTGTTGATTTTTCCCTTGAAGAGGAAAGGGTGATGCAGCAAAGTAGAGATAAGTATTTCCCTCAGTTAAGAACCAAGGTATCAATCCAGTAGGAGGCACAAGCAAGTCTCCAATCTATGCACCTGCACAAACTAACAAACACTTGCACTCAATGCGAAAAAGGGGTTGTCAATCCCTTCACGGTCACGAACAAGAGTAAGATCTAATAGAGATAGGTATAAAAGATAAATAAAATAGCAAACTAAAGTAAATATAAATAAATTGCAGCAAGGTATTTTTGAGTTTTTTGGTTTATAGATTTGAAAATATATGATAGAAAATAGACCCGGGGGCCATACAATTCACTAGAGGCTTCTCTCTTGAAGATAGCATACGGTGGGTAAACAAATTACTGTAGAGCAATTGATAGAAAAGCGCAAAGTTATGACGATATCTAAGGCAATGATCATGAATATAGGCATCACGTCCGTGACAAGTAGACCGAAATGATTCCGCATCTACTACTATTACTCCACAACCGCTATCCAGCATGCATCTAGAGTATTAAGTTCATAAGAAAGGAGTAACGCTTTAAGTAAGATGACATGATGTAGAGGGATAAAATCAAGCAATAGGATATAAACCCCATCTTTTTATCCTTGATGGCAACAATACAATACGTGCCTCGCTACCCCTTCTGTCACTGGGTGAGGACACCGCAAGATTGAACCCAAAACTAAGCACCTCTCCCATTGCAAGAAAAACCAATCTAGTTGGCCAAACCAAACCGATAGTTTGAAGAGAAATACAAAGATATCTTAATCATGCATAAAAGAGTTCAGAGAAGACTCAAATAATATTCATAGATAATCTGATCATAAATCCACAATTCAACGGATCTCAACAAACACACCGCAAAAAAGTACTACATCGAATAGATCTCCAAGAACATCGAGAAGAACATTGTATTGAAGATCAAATAGAGAGAAGAAGCCACCTAGCTACTAGCTATGGACCCGTAGGTCTGTGGTAAACTACTCACACATCATTGGAAGGGCAGCAAGGTTGATGTAGAGGCCCTCCATGATTGAATCCCCCTCTGGTAGATCGCCGGAAAAGGCCCCAAGATGGGATCTCACGGGAACAGAGGCTTGCGGCGGCGGAAAAGTATTTTGGTGGACGCTTCTGATGTTGGGGGAATATTTGGGAATTTATAGTGCAAAGATTAGGGTTGGAAGACCTCCGAGGGGCCCACAAGCCCTCAGGGCGCCCCCCTAGGGCGCGCCTAGCAGGCTTGTGGCCTCCTCGGGAACCTTCTGGCCCTCTCTCCAAGTTACGTCGGTGTCTTTTGGTCCAAGAAAAATCATCGCGAAAGTTTTATTCCGTTTGGACTCCGTTTGATATTCCGTTTCTGTAGAAGTCAAAAACAAGGAAAAAATAGAAACTGGCACTGGGCTCTAGGTTAATAGGTTAGTCCCAAAAATAATATAAAATAGCATATTAATGCATATAAAACATCCAAAACAGCTAATATAATAGCATGGAACAATAAAAAATTATAGATACGTTGGAGACGTATCAGGGCACTAGTCCTTAGAGATGCGTGCACAAAGACTTCCCGGCTTTCATCAACAAGGTCAAACCGGCTTCGGTAGGGGAGCGGCAACAGTGGCGTGTCGACTCTCGTTCTATCGGCAGTAGTGGTCGTTTGGTGCTCTCGGAATCTCGATGTATTTTTATTATGTTTGAGATGCTTTGTACATCCAGTGAATTAAATTATTTGAAAAAAAGTAACATTAGAAAACTGTGACGACCCCGGCTTAATCGTGCACTAATCATACACGCAAATGCACACGATCAAGCCTAAGGACTCACTTGAAGATATCACAACACAACTCTAAAACATAAATAAATTCATACAAGCTTAATATTACAAGCCAGGGCCTCGAGGGCTCGAATACATAGCTCGATGGCATACAAGTGTTAGCGGAAGCGTCAGATATCTGGGTACAGATATATTACAGTACAGAGAGATAAGCCTTCACAGAGGCGGGGCAAAATAAAAACTACGATCGAAAAGGCGTGGGCCTCCTGCCCTGGACCCTCCGATCCTACTCCTGGTCGTCCGTCGGCTCCTCGTAGTAGTAGTACTCTCCGGGCTGGTAGTAGTAGTGGTCGTCGGTGGGGACAACTGGCTCCGAGGCTCCGTCGTCTGGATAGGACAAAGGAATAAAGGGGGAAAAAGGAAAATAAAGCAAACGTGAGTACTCATCCGAAGTACTCAGCAAGCAAGGATCTACACTACATATGCAACATTTTCAAAGGGGTTGTATATGTGGACTGGGCTGCAGAAATTCCAGAATAGAGGGGGAAAGCCTAGTCCTATCGAAGACTAGCATCTTCAGCATCTTCAACAGTCTCGCGGCATTAGAAGAGAGCAGAATAACATAATGTATATTATAGCAGTAAGGTCATCAACCTCGGCCAGAGATTCTTCCTCGACTCCCTGCGAGAAAGCAATCCCAGAGCCGTACTATCCAGTTCTCATCTCAGGTCATGTTCTAGTTGTACCGATCGGGATACAACTCCGAGTGTCCGTTACCGTAGGACAGGCTATCGATAGAAGTTTCTTCCCTGCAGGGGTGCACCAACTTACCCACCACGCTCGCTTAACTCCGGCCGGACACACTTTTCTGGGTCATGCCCGGCCTCGGCTAAGCAACACGCCGCAACCCGACCTAGGCTCTAAAGAGAGGTCAGCACGCCGGACTAACCTATGCCCCCAGGGGTCTTGGGCCTTCGCCCTGGGAACCCTGCACGTTGTGAGGACGTTTCAGAAGCAGACCTAGCAACCCCTTATACAAGCGCAGTTGCGTTCCCAGTTCAATCCAAAACGGGCCGCTCCTCGCTGACGTCAATAGAGCTTCGGCTGATGTATACGACGTAGAACGCCCATACTATGCCCACGTGATGGTTAGTGCTATCAGGCCAGAGGCCCCTCGGATCAAATATCCAAACCGTTAGTGGATTAGGAGCGCGCGGTAATGAGCAGAGACTCATGATCGATGTGACCCCGTCGCCCCGTCTCGAGGACTTGCGGCAAGGGCTAAGAATGCCCGGCCACGCCTCGTATTTATCTCGCGGGCACCTCTCAGGTCAACCCGACTCCACATCACTTCGCATTCATGCTCGCGCGGGTACCCCTCAGGGCCGACCCGTCTTTAGTATCATGGTTCAAAGTCAAGTCATAATATCCCAAGTTGCTGTGTGTCTGACACCGAAGGGAACCATGAGGAATCACCCTCGATGGAATTCCCGCTCGATGTTATCATCAAGGTGAACGAAGGAGGATTCACCCTCGAGGTCCACACTTGAGATGTTGCACGACAGCGTCGGTATCGGGGGTGGTGTAGGAGGAATCACCTTCGCTTACCACGACCGAGTAACTAACCTACAAGGTTATCATCTGAAGTGCTGTCGAGGTATCACCCTCGGCACTCGATAGTAACCCAGTAGTGTCGAGCAACATAGGGGGAAGTGACGTGCGGTGCCAGGGTCTGATCTTCGATCCCGTTGCTCGGGTCTTCTGAGAGTCCAGCGGGGCAGTCGGGACAAGTGGGTCTCTGATCAGGCTCTACCCATCCTATATAAATAGTTTAGGATAACAGGCAGGTATCAACAGTAGGCTACAATTAAACAGGCTATGCAACAGATATAGGATGGTAACAGCAGCAGTAACATCTAATGCAAGCATAAGAGGGAAGAGAATAGGTGATATCGGAATTCTCAAAATGGGGGTGCTTGCCTGTCTGCTCGACGGCAAGGGCAGGGTCGTCGGGGACGTAGTCGTACTCCGGAGCGGCGTCTGCCTCAGGAGCTACGGCAACGTCGGGGTCTACCGAAAGAGAAAAGGGGAGGAAACAAGTAAATATAATGCAAACAGATGCAACACAGTGCGTGCGATGCTATGATGCAGTGCAGGGTTGCCTAAATATGCATCTAAGTCATTTTAGTTATTTTAGAATTAATCTGGGATTTATTAACCGGTGTGTGTGCACTATTCATCTACCGAAATCGGGCTCGGAGTTATGAGTTCTCCTACGTAGGAGGTTCCGACAAGGAAATAGACGGCATGATCAGACTCGTCTCGTCGTTCTGAGCAACTTTCATGTTTTAACTTTTTCGATCTGAGCTACGGTTTAAAAGTTATTAATTTTCGAAGTTTAAATGATTTTCTTGAATTATTTTTATTAACAGAATTGTATTATGATGTCAGCATGACATGTTGCTGACATCAGCAGGTCAACAGTGACGCTGACCTGGTCAAACCTGACATGTGGGTCCAGTGGGACCCACGTGTCAGCCCCTGTTGGCTTAACAGAGTGTTAAACTAATCTATCTAACTAATTAGGGGTGTGGGCCCGACCTGCCAGTGGGTAATTAAGTTTATCTAATTAATTTTGGTTATTAAAAATGTTTTATTTAAACTAATTAGCAGAGGGCCCACACGTCAGAGAGAGAGGTGAACAGTGATGGCGTTGACCCCGATCAACGAAGTCAATCGAAGGCCAGGGGCCCACTGGCAGCGACCGTTGGCGGGCCCCACGCCTTGCCACGCTGGCGGGGCCGCCGGGATTGCTCCGATGAGCTCTCCGCGGCGGCGTGCTCGCCGGAGATCTTCGGAAAATGGCTATGGGGCCCGGAATCGAGCGCCGCTACTTGCGTTCGAACGAGTCAAGTGCACCGCGTCGAGTGGGGGTGGTGACGTCGCCGGAGACGCACCGGAGTGACGGCGGTGACCACAAAGGCGGACGACGGTGCTCGGGCGTGATGACAAATGGAGATGCGGGCACGTTCGAGTCAAATGGATAGGCCAGAGAGCATCTATGCGCGCGGGCGAGCTCAATGGGCACGGCCGTATGACCAAATGGTCACCGGGAGCTCGCCGGCGACAAGCTTGAGCGGTGGCGGTTCGGCTATGAAGAAAATTGACGGCTACGAGTGTGGAGAAGGGGAGAAAGAGAGGGGCTCGACACGGCGGCTTATAGTGCGGCTCACGGAGGCCCTTGGGGGTTTAGTAGCGCAGAGGCGTCGCCGGAGACGAGGAGGATTGACGGCGGCAGCAGCAAAGGGGGCAGCCCGATCTGCTCGTCGTGGAGCTCCCCGGCGCCATCCAAAGGCACCAGAGGTTGAGGAAGACGACGGCGGAGCACCTCGATACGTTCAGCGGGCACGGGGCCGCGGGGACGACGAAGTTGCGATGGTGACGGTGTTCGGTGACGAAGGAAACGAGGGGGAGAAGGAAGGAGCGAGCAAGGAGAGAAGGAGGGGAATGATGGAGGAGGTCCAGGGGGCTGCTCGGGCTCCTCCTTATCCCCTCGCGGAGAGCCGCGGCGTCGCGCTGTCGATCGTCGACCGGAGCGGGAGCGTTCGTCCACGGCGGCATCGACACGGGGAGGAGGGAGAAGAAGGGGGAGAGAGAGAGGCCGGCTGGGCTGGCCAGATGGGCTCGGCTGCAGCACTGTGGATTTGACCCAGGGCCAGGTAAGTTGCTCTGTTCCTTTCTTTTCTTCCTATTTTTTCCTTTTTATTAACACAGAGAGAGAGAGAGAGAAGGACTTATTTAGACATCCTAATCACTTAGGAAAAATATGGGAAAGGTACCAATATTTCCCTGGTGATATTAGACACTGCCACAAAAAGTTTCAAGATGATTGGAAGTGGCTAGGTATCTTTAGAAAATAAATAAGGCAAGTTGAAAGCTGCTGGACCTCAAAAATAAATTCCAGGGGCATTTTGGGAATTTTGGGTAAGGTTGGCTCAAATTTTATAATTGCCTTGGTATTATTTACAACATTATGAACAATTTTGTTTGAGTATTTGAAGAAGTAATTATTTGACTTCCATCTGAAATTTGAATTTGAAGTTGAAATATTTTCTAATGCAATTTTATTAGAATGATCATGATGACATGGCAGGTTAAGTAGCTTAACCAGAGTGGGGTAACATGGGGATGTTACAAATCTCCTCCACTACAAGAATTCTCGTCTCGAGATTTAAGTGGGGAAAAAAAGTAACTTCGGGAGAACTGACATTTGCAAGGTCGATTATCTGGTGTTTAACTCAGGGGATGTGGCGGAAAATATCTCTCGAATTGAAATTTAAGGAAACATCGAGAGCATAGTATGAAGGTACAATAAGAAGTATCAAGCAAATGGACATTCGATCGATACCTGATCGAAGTGTGAATAAGGGTTCATGGTATCGGGAGTAGATCATCTCTCGAGGGGTGACTCGGGTTAATACACATAGTCAAGAGTAAGAGGGTACTTCGGAATCAAGGATGTACAGGAGAGTCAGGTTCCGATCCTGTGGAACTGTGGGTTATGGGCCCACCATGTGGGCTAAAATTAAGAAAAACGGTGACGTCTTTCTCGATCCGTTAAGCAAGGTATGTCAGAGGATAGCCTGTCATTTATGTTAGCAATAACGCTGGTACCAAGGGCGAGGGACGAAGAGAACCATTTTCCTGCTCGTTAAAACAAGGCGGACCAATAGGCAAAGTTCTCGTCCATCGGTGGTTACCGGTATATCATCAACAATTGTAACAGGGTCATACTGACCGAATTGTACCTCGAGGTGTTTTCATAAGCAAGAAGTTATTTCTGCTCAGATAAATTAGATTTCAAGAAAGGTTAAACAAAACAATGGAAAGGAAAAAATGTGTTTCCACACAAGATTTAGGGGTATATCCTATCCAAGGAAAAGCGGAGCAAGATATACATGATGGGACAGCAATTTCAAAAGCTTTTAGGGAAAGGGGCGAGGGATGAATCATGATATTACCCACAAAATGGTGTTTGGATAATTGATCAAGACACATTTGGCAATGTGCTTCCAACGTTCATGCTGGAGTTCGGAATAACACAGTCATGCTTCGAGGCAGCAATGATATGGTGTCAAGTAAAGATTGGGTTCGAAGATCTCAAGAGGTACCGAGAAACAATTACAAGGGTATCTCGGAACGTAAGGAATAACCAAACACAACCAGGTTTGTTATGGTTGAAGGTCAAGGATGTCATCGATGATAACACAAATCATCGAAGAGCAAGGATGATAATTCTCACCATGAATTTAATCGATAACTTGGAACAAGTCAAATATGGGCGATGATCACATCACATTTGTCGGGAGGCTCTATGAAGATGCCATCGAACAGTGACGACATCAACTGTAAGGAACGATGAGGAGAAAAGTTTATTGGAACCACGGATACGACACAAGCTCGAAATCAAACTTGTTGCTCGAGATGATATGATAAGATGAGGAGGATCGACGTAAGCTTCGCTCATCGTCGGAAGTTGCTCCAGGCATAAGGTCCAGGTAGCACAGTTGAAAGTTGGCACGAAAAATATAGCCGATCAGGCTAGGGATGATGTGATGGGGTGTTAGACTTCCCAGTAACAAGTACTAGGGGTAACACCGGAAGGTAAGTTGGAGCAGAGGTTGGACGGGGAAAATGATCTGTAGAGGACAAGTATTTTAACTTATCCAGGAAATGAACTCAAAGAGGAGATATGGTCGGAACCATGTTTGCAAGGGATCAATTCATAGATACGAGATGAACTTATGCCAAGGGAACAATTTATTTTTACGAGCAGCTTCCATGATAAGTTCTACATCGGGTCCATGGGCATGAACACAAAGGTTCAAGGTCGACTCCCACTTCTTCAATGCATAACCTTTCATTCACTTCTCGTCTTTGAAGAAGTTATAGATTTGAAAATTTATCCGACGAAACGCGATAGATATATTCCGCATATCTTTCGATTCACACAGATCGGGGAAAGGCGTATGTTCAACCCATCGGGAAAATTTTACGAATCTATACAACCATCAAACAAAGCAAGGGATATGGATTCGAAAGCAAATTGTCGAAGTCAAAGCAGATGATACGATTTACCGAAGGCATCATGTATCAGAGGGGGGGAACTGTCAAGGTTATGGAAGAGGGAGGACACTATCAAATAATAACCCACCAAAGGAACTGGCAGGCCGCAAGGATGTGATTGTGAGTACCGGCACTCAACCAGAGGAAGGAAACAGGTAACGGGAACAAATTATAGAAACATCGGAATAATCCGACGCTTAAGTACCAAGAAGTAATGGTTCAAACGAAGAGTCAGGAGCAGAAGTTCTGATCAAAAGACGATTAGGTTGAGTAGAATTAGATGGACAAGTTAAGTGCTTCATCTTGCAGAGATCTCCATCCATGGTTACATGACATGTCCTGGTCAGTGGTCAGTCCCAAGCCACTATGGAGAAGGAATGCACTGTCTCTCCGTGCCAAGCAAGCAGGGTGGATAAGCAGACGGCAAAAAGTAGAGGATGCTATAGTACCAACGGCATTTGTAACGGGGAAGGTACCATTATGACTCATGGAATAGGAAAGAATCGGTCAGGTAATTTTCCATAAAAGGAATCAAGTGATCCGTAAAAATTAGCGAGGTAAGGTTTAAACAACTGGTTACGCATGAGAGTCCTTCGAGAAAAGACGGGAGGCAAGCATATCGAATTAAGGAAGCACTTGAACAACCCAAGTATAAAATTCAGAGGGTTCATGATTTCCAAAGCCAGGAGTGACAATTAGTTCACCTGGGCAGAGGGACGAGTGATTTATACATGCTTAGTTGGACAATCAACCAATACTTGATTGGCCGAGAACCAGCTCATGTCCAGAATGGTGACTGAGCCTGAAGGACGAATTCTAGGAATCAAGTGATGATGGCGAATATTCGCAGCATATTGGTTCAGGGGATTCAAAATGGTAATTGGTAAAGGATGTTGACGGGGATTACTTGACATATGGAATTAACCATAAGGCAAGCAGGCAAGAATTTCGAGAGCAATAGGCTGCAAAGGATTTTCGGGTGATCGGATAGCAATACGAAGTATTTCGTGAAACACAATAACAACTGGGGATGAATGGATCCCCGGAAATGTGAGGAATTAATCATAAGTATGTTCAGATGAAAAGGAACTGTAAGGCAGTAGGTTCAGAGAATTCTCGAAATGTCGGATAGCATTTCGATATGTCGGATGGAACCAAAGAGTAACTGGAATGAATATATGTGCGATAAGTGTAAGTAGTTATTCGTCGGAGTTTATCGGTGGTCGGGAACTGCAAGGCAGTGGGCACAGGGTCTCGGGAACTTCGAGGAGTATCGTCGGAGTCTTCTGATGAACCAAGCGATCATCTGGCATGAGGGGCCCTCCGGGAGAAAGCAGTTACGAGAACCTAATGTTGAAGTTAGTAAAATTTTAACCCGAATAGAAGAGAGATCAGAGTCCCAGAATAAAGACGAGGAATAAAAGATCCTAATACCACCCAGTTGGCGACGTGGGCCCGTAAGCCACACAGCCAAGTTAGTAAAACAGTTTTGGACCACTAGACTCAACTTCGGCCAAGGAGTTGGAAAGGGGGATTCCTAGAGGCAGTCGGCTCTAATACCAACCTGTGATGACCCCGGCTTAATCGTGCACTAATCATACACGCAAATGCACACGATCAAGCCTAAGGACTCACTTGAAGATATCACAACACAACTCTAAAACATAAATAAATTCATACAAGCTTAATATTACAAGCTAGGGCCTCGAGGGCTCGAATACATAGCTCGATGGCATACAAGTGTCGACGGAAGCGTCAGATATCTGGGTACAGATATATTACAGAACAGAGAGATAAGCCTTCACAGAGGCGGGGCAAAAAAAAAACTACGATCGAAAAGGCGTGGGCCTCCTGCCCTGGACCCTCCGATCCTACTCCTGGTCGTCGGTCGGCTCCTCGTAGTAGTAGTACTCTCCGGGCTGGTAGTAGTAGTGGTCGTCGGTGGGGACAACTGGCTCCGGGGCTCCGTCGTCTGGATACGACAAAGGAATAAAGGGGGAAAAAGGAAAATAAAGCAAACATGAGTACTCATCCGAAGTACTCAGCAAGCAAGGATCTACACTACATATGCAACATTTTCAAAGGGGGTTGTATATGTGGACTGGGCTGCAGAAATGCCAGAATAGAGGGGGAAAGCCTAGTCCTATCGAAGACTAGCATCTTCAACAGTCTCGCAGCATTAGAAGAGAGCAGAATAACATAATGTAAATTATAGCAGTAAGGTCATCAACCTCGGCCAGAGATTCTTCCTCAACTCCCTGCGAGAAAGCAATCCCAGAGCCATACTATCCAGTTCTCATCTCAGGTCATGTTCTAGTTGTACCGATCGGGATACAACTCCGAGTGTCCATTACCGTAGGACAGGCTATCGATAGAAGTTTCTTCCCTGCAGGGGTGCACCAACTTACCCACCACGCTCGCTTAACTCCGGCCGGACACACTTTTCTGGGTCATGCCCGGCCTCTGCTAAGCAACACGCCGCAACCCGACCTAGGCTCTAAAGAGAGGTCATCACGCCGGACTAACATATGCCCCCAGGGGTCTTGGGCCTTCGCCCAAGGAACCCTGCATGTTGCGAGGACGTTTCGGAAGCAGACCTAGCAACCCCTTATACAAGCGCAGTTGCGTTCCCAGTCAAATCCAAAACGGGCCGCTCCTCGCTAATGTCAATAGAGCTTCGGCTGATGTATACGACACAGAACGCCCATACTATGCCCACGTGATGGTTAGTGCTATCAGGCCAGGGGCCCCTCGGATCAAATATCCAAACCGTTAGTGGATTAGGAGCGCACGGTAACGAGCAGAGACTCACGATCGATGTGACCCCGTCGCCCCGTCTCGAGGACTTGCGGCAAGGGCTAAGAATGCCCGACCACGCCTCGTATTTATCTCGCGGGCACCTCTCAGGTCAACCCGACTCCACATCACTTCGCATTCATGCTCGCGCGGGTACCCCTCAGGGCCGACCCGTCTTTAGTATCATGGTTCAAAGTCAAGTCATAATATCCCAAGTAGCTGTTTGTCTGACACCGAAGGGAACCATGAGGAATCACCCTCGATGGAATTCCCGCTCGATGTTATCATCAAGGTGAACGAAGGAGGATTCACCCTCGAGGTCCACACTTGAGATGTTGCACGACAGCGTCGGTATCGGGGGTGGTGTAGGAGGAATCACCCTCACTTACCACGACCGAGTAACTAACCTACAAGGTTATCATCTGAAGTGCTATCGAGGTATCACCCTCGGCACTCGATAGTAACCCAGTAGTGTCGAGCAACATAGGGGGAAGTAACATGCGGTGCCAGGGTCTGATCTTCGATCCCGTTGCTCGGGTCTTCTGAGAGTCCAGCGGGGCAGTCGGGACAAGTGGGTCTCTGATCAGGCTCTACCCATCCTATCTAAACAGTTTAGGATAATAGGCGGGTATCAACAGTAGGCTACAATTAAACAGGCTATGCAACAGATATAGGATGGTAACAGCAGCAGTAACATCTAATGCAAGCATAAGAGGGAAGAGAATAGGTGATATCGGAATGCTCAAAATGGGGGTGCTTGCCTGTCTCCTCGACGGCAAGGGCAGGGTCGTCGGGGACGTAGTCGTACTCCGGAGCAGTGTCTGCCTCAGGAGCTACGGCAACGTCGGGTCTACCGAAAGAGAAGAGGGGGAGGAAACAAGTAAATATAATGCAAACAAATGCAACACAGTGCGTGCGATGCTATGATGCAGTGCAGGGTTGCCTAAATATGCCTCTAAGTCATTTTAGTTATTTTAGAATTAATCTGGGATTTATTAACCGGTGTGTGTGCACTATTCATCTACCGAAATCGGGCTCGGAGTTACGAGTTCTCCTACGTAGGAGGTTCCGACAAGGAAACAAACGGCACAATCAGACTTGTCTCGTCGTTTTGAGCAACTTTCATGTTTTAACTTTTTCGATCTGAGCTACGGTTTAAAAGTTATTAATTTTCGAAGTTTAAATGATTTTCTGGAATTATTTTTATTAACAGAATTGTATTATGACGTCAGCATGATGTGTTGCTGACATCAGCAGGTCAACAGTGACGCTGACCTAGTCAAACCTGACATGTGGGTCTAGTGGGACCCACGTGTCAGCCCCTGTTGGCTTAACAGAGTGTTAAACTAATATATCTAACTAATTAGGGGTGTGGGCCCGACCTGTCAGTGGGTAATTAAGTTTATCTAATTAATTTTAGTTATTAAAAATGTTTTATTTAAACTAATTAGCAGAGGGCCCACACGTCAGAGAGAGAGGTGAACAGTGATGGCGTTGACCCCGGTCAACGAAGTCAACCGAAGGCCAGGGGCCCACTGGCAGCGACCGTTGGCGGGCCCCACGCCTTGCCACGCTGGCGGGGCCGCCGGGATTGCTCCGACGAGCTCTCCGCGGCAGCGCGCTCGCCGGAGATCTTCGGAAAATGGCTACGGGGCACGGAATCGAGCGCCGCTACTTGCGTTCGAACGAGTCAAGTGCACCGCGTCGAGTGGGGGTGGTGACGTCGCCGGAGACGCACCGGAGTGACGGCGGCGACCACAAAGGCGGACGACGGCGCTCGGGCGTGATGGAAAATGGAGATGCGGGCACGTTCGAGTCAAATGGATAGGCCAGAGAGCATCTATGCGCGCGGGCGAGCTCAATGGGCACGGCCGTATGACCAAATGGTCACCGGGAGCTCGCCGGCGACGAGCTCGAGCGGCGGCGGTTCGGCTATGAAGAAAATCGATGGCTACAAGTGCGGAGAAGGGGAGAAAGAGAGGGGCTCGATGCGGCGGCTTACAGTGCGGCTCACGGAGGCCCTTGGGGGTTTAGTAGCGCAGAGGGGTCGCCAGAGACGAGGAGGATTGACGGCGGCAGGAGCAAAGGGGGCAGTCCGATCTGCTCGTCGTGGAGCTCCCCGGCGCCATCCAGAGGCACCAGAGGTTGAGGAAGACGACGGCGGAGCACCTCGATACGTTCAGCGGGCACGGGGCCGCCGGTGGCCGCGGGGACGACGGAGTTGCGACGGTGACGGTGTTCGGTGACGAAGGAAACGAGGGGGAGAAGGAAGGAGCGAGCGAGGAGAGAAGAAGGGGAATGACGGAGGAGGTCCAGAGGGCTGCTCGGGCTCCTCCTTATCCCCTCGCGGAGAGCCGCGGCGTCGCGCTGTCGATCGTCGGCCGGAGTGGGAGCGTTCGTCCACGGCGACATCGACATGGGGAGGAGGGAGAAGAAGGGGGGAGAGAGAGAGGCCGGCTGGGCTGGCCAGATGGGCTCGGCTGCAGCACTGTGGATTCGGCCCAGGGCCAGGTAAGTTGCTCTGTTCCTTTCTTTTCTTCCTGTTTTTTTCCTTTTTATTAACACAGAGAGAGAGAAGGACTTATTTAGACATCCTAATCACTTAGGAAAAATATGGGAAAGGTCCCGATATTTCCCGGGTGATATTAGACACTGCCACAAAAAGTTTCAAGATGATTGGAAGTGGCAAGGTATCTTTAGAAAATAAATAAGGCAAGTTGAAAGCTGCCGGACCTCAAAAATAAATTCCAGGGGCATTTTGGAAATTTTGGGTAAGGATGGCTCAAATTTTATAATTGCCTTGGTATTATTTACAACATTATGAACAATTTTGTTTGAGTATTTGAAGAAGTAATTATTTGACTTCCATTTGAAACTTGAATTTGAAGTTGAAATATTTTCTAATGCAATTTTATTAGAATGATCATGATGACATGGCAGGTTAAGTAGCTTAACCAGAGTGGGGTAACATGGGGATGTTACAAAAACTCTTTAAGGATTCAAATGCTCGAGAAATTCTATGAAAAATCCTTTAACTCAATGAAGCCATTAGTCTTTGATCGCATTGACAAATGGAAAAAATTTCAGAAAATCTTCTGTGAAATTCATGGGTTCTTCTCATGCCTCTAGGCCTATAAAACCAACCTCTAATTGCATTGTTAGGAGGGCAACTGTACCCTAGCCCACATGGATCAAACCACACATTTGACGCTTTGGTGTCTTATAAAGGTGGAATATTTTTTTAGTGGGAGACGATGTTCCATCGATGGCGAGGAGCCTATGGTGACTTTGTAAATCTCAAGACCCGCCGATTCAATCACTTGGAGGTTCTCATAGAGGTAGGGTATGTGTGCTAATGTTTATGGGGTGAGTGTATGTGCGCATCTATGTACATATTGTACATTTTTAAAACCCTATAATGGCACACTAATTGCTTGTATCTGCATTGGTATTCCCCCGAAGAGGAGAGGATGATGCAGCATATCAAAGGTAAATATTTCCCTCAGTTATGAAATCAAGATTATCAATCCAGTAGGAGAACCAAGCAACACTATTGCTACTTCTTGAGCTTGCGTTGGTTTTTCTCTTGAAGAGGAAAAGGTGATGCAGCAAAGTACAGATAAGTATTTCCCTCAGTTTGAGAACCAAGGTATCAATCCAGTAGGAGGTACACGCAAGTCTCCAATCTATGCACCTGCACAAACAATCAAACACTTGAACCCAACGTGATAAAGGGGTTGTCAATCCCTTCACGGTCACTTGCAAGGATGAGATCTAATAGAGATAGATATAAAAGATTACTAAAACGTAAAACAAAATAAAAGTAAATAAATTACAGCAAGGTATTTTGGGTTTTTTGGTTTATAGATCTGAAAATATATGATGGAAAATAGATCCGGGGGCCATAGATTTCACTAGAGGCTTCTCTCTTGAAAGAAAACATACGATGGGTGAACAAATTACTGTCGAGCAATTGATAGAAAAGCGCAAAGCTATAACGATATCCAAGGCAATGATTACGAATATAGGCATCACGTCCATGTCAAGTAGACTGACTCCTGCCTGCATCTACTACTATTACTCCATACATCAACCGCTATCCAGCATGCATCTAGAGTATTAAGTTCATAAGAATGGAGTAACGCCTTAAGTAAGATGACATGATGTAGAGGGATAAACTCAGGCAATATGATGAAAACCCCATCTTTTTATCCTTGATGGAAACAATACAATACGTGACTCGCTACCCCTACTTTGTCACTGGGTGAGGACACCGCAAGATTGAACCCAAAACTAAGCACCTCTCCCATTGCAAGAAGAACCAATCTAGTTGGACAAACCAAACCGATAATTCGAAGAGAAATACAAAGATATCAAATCATGCATATAAGAATTCAGAAAAGACTCAAATAATATTCATAGATAATCTGATCATAAATCCACAATTCATCGGATCTCGACAAACACACCGCAAAAGAATATTACATCGGATAGATCTCCAAGAACATCGAGGAGAACATTGTATTGAAGATCAAAGAGAGAGAAGAAGCCATCTAGCTACTAGCTATGGACCCGTAGGTCTGTGGTAAACTACTCACGCTTCATCAGAACGGCAATAGAGTTGATGTAGAAGCCCTTCATGATCGAATCCCCCTCCGTCAGGGTGCCGGAAAAGGCCCCAAAATGGGATCTCACGGGAACAGAAGGCTATGGCGGCGGAAAAGTATTTTGGTGTATGCTTCTGGTGGTTTGGGAATATTTGGGAATTTATAGTGCTGGTTTTAGGCTTAGGGGACTCCCGAGGGGTCCACAAGCCCTCAGGGCGCCCCCCTAGGGCGCGCCCCTGAGGCTTGTGGCCTCCTCGGGGATCTTGTGGCCCTCTCTCCAAGTTACGTGGGTGTCTTCTGGTCCAAGAAAAATCATAGTGAAAGTTTTATTCCATTTGGACTCCGTTTGATATTCCTTTTCTGTAAAACTCAAAAACAAGGAAAAAACAGAAACTGGCACTGGGCTCTAGGTTAATAAGTTAGTCCCAAAAATAATATAAGATAGCATATTAATGCATATAAACATCCAAAACAGATAATATAATAGCATGGAACAGTCAAAAATTATAGATACGTTGGAGACGTATCAACTATGTAAACAACACTTGCACACAAATAACAAAAACTCACAACCCAACGCGTAAAAGGGGTTGTCAATCCCTCCTCGGTATTGAGATAGATTAAATTATATAGGTTTTGATAAATAGATCTAACTAAAACACAAAATAAAATAAATAAAGAAAAATTGCAGCAAGGTATTTTTGGGTTTAATATGATAGGAAAATAGACCCGGGGCCGTAGTTTTCACTAGAGGCTTCTCTCAAGAAAATAGCATACGGTGGGTAAACAAATTACTGTTGGGCAATGATAGAAAAGCAAATAATCATCACGATATCCATGGCAATGATCATGTATATAGGCATCATGTCCAAGATTAGTAGACCGACTCCTGCGTGCATCTACTACTATTACTCCACACATCGACCGCTATCCAGCATGCATCTAGTGTATTAAGTTCATGAAAAAATGGAGTAATGCAATAAGAACGATGACATGATGTAGACAAGATAAACTCACGTATGAATAAACCCCATCTTGTTACCCTTAATAGAAACGATACATGCGTGTCATGTCTCTTTCTATCACTGAGATTGAGCACCGCAAGATCGAACCCATCACAAAACACCTCTCCCATGGCAAGAAAAATCAATCTAGTTGGCCAAACCAAACAAAAATTTTGGAGAAGAAATACGAGGCTATAACAACCATGCATATAAGAGTTCAGCAAAGACTCAAATAATATTCATGGATAGAACTGATCATAAACTCACAAATCATCGGATCCCAACAAACACACCACAAAAAAGAGTTACATCAAATAGATCTCTAAGAACATCGAGGAGAACATTGTATTGAAGATCAAAAAGAGAGAAGAAGCCATCTAGCTATTAGCTACGGACCCGTAGGTCTGTGGTAAACTAGGCATGCATCATCGGAGGGGCAACAAGGATGATGAATAACCCCTCCGTGATCGTTGCCCCCTCCGGCAGAGTGCTGGAAAAGGCCTCTAGATTGGATCTCGTGGTTTTGGAACATCCTACGACTCAAGTCCACCGAAAATGAAACGAAGGAGAACACCGTCTTCACTTCTAAGCACCGAGGGGTAGAAATCGTCTCGTGCCAAATCGAAGGAATATCTGAAAGCTTAATGCACATGATTAGTCCACAAAGGCATTGTCATCAATCACCAAAACCTTAGGGATAAATATGCCCTAACAATCTCCCCTTTTTGGTGGATTGATGACAATTCGGGATTTGCATAGAGATATAACAAGAGAATAAGCAAACCCCCGAATCTACAAAATATAGACGGGCTCCCCCTAGATGTCTGCACTTAATAAGAATGCTTTTGGAATACAAAGCACACACAGTAGAATCAACACTCCCCCTATATTTTATAGACCGTCAACACTTGCATCTATAATATGGGAAAAGTAAACTAAGATGCAAGACGTAGTATGTGAGCATAAGAGGGACAAACGATAAGCATAAATTCACATACTAACAGACTACTAGACAACAAAAGGATAATAATAAGATAGCATATGTCTTACACCATATGACAGGATATCCAAGTCTCCAAGTCTCACAAGCACAAACCAAACCAAAGCAAACAAACAAAAAAAGAGTTCACGAGAGAGAAAAGCACAGCAAACAAGACACACTCACAACTCGGCAAATCCCTAAACTCTCTCCCCCTTTGGCATTGAGACACTAAAAGGGCAAAGAGTGCTACAACGGTCACAGGTGATAGCAATGCCGGAGATCCCCATCCTCACAGGTCCGTGTGGTCGCTCGCGCCTCCATTATTGGCAGTAGTAGGCTGATCGGTCTCTGGATCCGTCCAGGGACAGTGCTGAGAGATCCACTCCTCCTCGTCTGTGATCTTGTCCTATGACCCACTATTAGCTTCAACTCCAAGCTGACGCATAAGAGCCTTGTGACGACTACGTGAGTTCTTCTCCGACACATGTGCCATATACTGCCCGTGAGACTCCATACAGAAAAGCTTCTTCATCTTCATTTTGAGCATCTTAGCCCAAGATGGCTCCACTCCAGAAGGCTCGTAGTTTGGCCCGTCGTCCTCATCAGCCTCATCCTCATCATCTCCCAAAGGAGCCTCAGAATCCGGAGCTTGAGCGCCCCAGTGCTCCTTCTGTCTCAGCCGAACTATCTCATGAGAGATCAACTCACCGGTCTCAAACATGATATCAGGATAGGTGAATGCCCAAGTCTGCTCAATAAGCAACATCAGGAAGGGGCCATAGATAGGACACTTGCGCTCAGTGATGGCAGAAAGCAGCTCCGACCACATGACATGCGAAACATCCAAAGATTCTCCTGTGCTTGCCTCCTTCTCATGATGACAGAAGAGCAACATATCCACTAGGTAGGATTGCACCTGATCCAAGTTCCCAATCCGAGGGAAAAGAGTGTGCCTGAAGATGCGATGAAGAATGTCCAGAAAAGGAAACAACTCATATGTCTTCTTCTTCGTGGTGGGATTAACCTTCACCGTGCTATAGGGCCACAGAGCAGACTTGTGCGTAGAGGTGGCCTCCTTGTGGGGGCGAAATCCAACTGGGATGTCAAGCCCCTTGTCTTCATAACCTAGAAGTTCCATGAAAGCCTTCCATTAAACTGAGAGAATTTTGCCATTTATCATCCATGTCATAGTCCTTTCCTCATCAGTGCCAAGGTGAATCGTGGCATAAAACTGAGCCACAATATCAGCATCAAAATCCTTGTTGAACTCCATGACCCTGATGATATTCAGCTGGGCACACATATCAAGGGCTTCTCCAAAGTAAGCATGGTCCTTCTCCAAATAAGGAATGTCAATGGACCTGACACTCACAAACAGGTTCTTCTTTGCTTTGAGCACATCAAAATAGATAGACTTCTGCTGCTTGTTCCAGAAGGGACAGTTGATAAGAGCAGGATCTTGAGGTTGAGAATACGGATTGTGGCGACAAGCCACACAGAAATCCTTAGCAGACATCTCTGACACGGACTTGACCTTCAGCTTTGGCTTCTTGGCAGTTTGCTTGGTGGTCTGCTTGGGCTGCACTGGTTGAACACTAGAAGAAGCACCAGTCACCTTAGACGTGCGATAACGCTTAGATCCTCCTGGACGCTCGGGGTTGATGCGACGGACAAGATGCTCCGAACTGCCATCACCTGGAACCCACACACAAAGGCGACGAAAGCAATTGAAAAACATTGCATAAGCCAGCAGCAAGAAGCAAAAAGGATCAAGGAAGGGTACGAGAGAAACGGAAGTTGGCATCCCGAGCGGTAGTACCGCTCCGAGACAGCGGTAGTACCGCTCCAGGGGAGCGGTAGTACCGCTCGAGGCGGAGGTCAAACGGTCCAGCCACTGCCACAGTTGGATCCGGTACTACCGGGGGTGCCAAATCCAATTTTTCTCCTACCAAACTTCAATCCACCTAGTCTAGCAGACTTCTACGCCCTACTCAAGCCTCGATTTAGCCAAAAATCGATGAATGCCTACAATATTGCCCTAAAACCTAGATTCAAAGAAGAGAACCATAGGAGAGGAAAGCGGGGGCAATACCGGCATCCATGGCAAAAGGAGAAGGTGGGGAACGATCCCACCGGACGGAAACGCAGAAGACGACACGGAGGCGGCGGCCCCCCGCTGCTTGGTCGTCGCTGGAGAGAGGAAGAGAAGTGGGAGAGAGAGGCGAATGGGTATGGGGGAGTTGAAACTCCCCCTGCCCGATTCATAACCCCCACGACCTGCCTCATCGCGGCAGTACCGCGCGGCCGGGTGGTAGTACCGCTTAAGGGAATGAGTGGTAGTACCGCCCTGAACCAGCGGTAGTGCCACGCCAACAACAACAAGCAAGAACAAGAGAAAGGGGCTGATGCAACACAAAAGAGAAAGGCAAGGGATGGAGACACGAAACACCGACATCCAGAGGGAGCTACTCCAAGTGCAAAAGACACCCAACCAAGAGAAAAACCCTTGGAGTGACTCAAAGCACAAACACAGTCCTACATGAAAAGATAAAATCAAGGAAATCCAAACAACTCTCAAGGAGAGGGCGGTGGCCGAAGCCACCTATGTTTGAGTCAATTGGTATGGCACCGCGAAGATTTTAACCTTGGGCCCATGACCAAAACTCATCTTTGAAGCACAAGTATCATAAAAATGGCTAATGTGAAAGACTTGATCAATTTATGCATAATGGGGGGAGGGAGAGTTCATTGAGAGAACAACACTCCCCCTATGTCCATGCCTACATCTAGAGCAAGATATAATGATGAGTGTGGTGGGGTGTGCCTAGGTTCAAGCCACATTGCTCGAATCAATGATATTTAGCTCATGCCTTAACTCACAAAATCTTGCTTCATCTAGAGGCTTGGTGAAAATATCCGCTAGTTGCTCTTGAGTGTTGATGTAGATGATATCAATATCTCCACGCTTGATGTGATCCCGAATGAAATGATGATGAACTTCAATATGCTTCGTCTTGCTATGTTGCACTGGATTGTGGGAAATCTTGCTAGCACTTTCATTGTCACATAGAAGAGGCACTTTGTCACAAGTGACACCGTAATCCTTTAAAGTTTGCCTCATCCATAGCAATTGTGCACAACAACTTGCGGCAGCTACATACTCGGCCTCGGTGGAAGAGAGAGACACACAGCTTTGCTTCTTTGAAGACCAACTCACCAAAGAGCGACCAAGGAATTGGCACCCTCCGGAAGTTGACTTCCTCTCCACACAATCTCCCGCCCATGAGATCAAAGCTTGCTCCTTTGGGGTACCATAAGCCAAAGTTTGGGGTATGAGCCAAATATCGAAAGATTCGCTTGACCACCACATAGTGGCTTTCCTTAGGTGCGGCTTGAAACCAGGCACAAATTCCCACACTCAACATGATATCCGGTCTAGATGCACAAAGGTAAAGCAAGGAGCCAATCATGGACCGATATACCTTTTGATCCACTGCTTTACCATTGGGATCACTGTCAAGCTTACATTTGGTGGGCATGTGGAACTTGACTGGCTTGACATCATCTAGCTTGAATCTCTTGAGCATGTCTTGGGGTATATATACTTGGCTTGGCTGATGAACGTTCCTTCTCTCCTTTGCTTGACTTCGAACCCAAGAAAGAACTTTAACTCTCCCATCATAGACATCTCAAACTTCTCGGTCATTAGTGCGGCAAACTCATCATTGAAAGATTTGTTAGGAGAACCAAAAATAATATCATCAACATATAGTTGTCATATGAACAAATCCCCTTTGACCCTCTTAGTAAAAAAGAGTGGGATCAATTTTCCCAATTTCAAACCCACGATCTTGCAACAACTCGGTAAGGTGCTCATACCACGCACGTGGGACTTGTTTAAGGCCATAGAGCACCTTCTTGAGTTTGTATACATGATTGGGGAGCTTGGGATCCTCGAATCCCGGAGGTTGTTTGACATATACCAACTCATTCAAAGGACCATTAAGAAATGCACTTTTCACATCCATTTGTTGCAACTTAAAATCATGATGAGATGCATATGCAAGCAACATGCGAATAGATTCAAGACATGCAACGGGGGTGAAGGTTTCACCGTAGTCGATACCCTTGACTTGGGAGTAGCCTTGTGCCACCAATGTTGCCTTGTTTCGAACAACCACACCGTTCGCATCTTGCTTGTTCTTGAAGATCCATTTGGTCCCAATGACATTATGTTCCTCCGTTGGCCTTGGCACTAATTCCCAAACTTGATTTTGCTCGAAGTTGTTGAGTTCACCATGCATGGCTTCAAGCCAATCCTCATCATCGAGCGCCTCATGTACCTTTTGGGGTTCAACACATGAAACAAACGCGTGATGCTCACAAAAGTTTGACAATTGTTTACGAGTAGTTACCCCTTTTCTCAAGCTTCCAAGCACATTCTCCATGACATGTTGTTGACGCTCGAGCTTGGAAGCCACCTTAGCGGCACGACGCTCCAGAAGATCCTTGATGGGCATTTGAGGATCATCTTGCTCATCTTGAGCACCGTATTGAGTTTGCTCTTGATCTTGAGCATGATCTTGATCTTGAGCACCGTCTTGAGCTTGCTCTTGATCTTGAGTGAGCTCAGAGGCATGAACTTGATCTTGGGCATCATTTGGTGCATCACCATATCCACGGGGTTGATCTTGCTCATCGGGTTGAGGGCCTTCACTTTGTTCTTCGGAAGCTTGTGGAGCTAGCGTAGGTGATGGCTCCACTTGAGTAGAGCATTTTCCTTCTCCTTCGGCCACAAGGGGTTCCTCAATGGGGAGTATTTGACCAATCCCCATTCTTCTTATGTCTTGGGGAGGAATTTCATCACCTACATCACAAAGACCACTTTGCTCCACTTGGGAGCCGTTATTTTCATCAAACTCCACGTTACACGTCTCCTCAATGAGTCCGGTGGACTTGTTGAGGACACGGTAAGAATGAGAGTTTGTAGCATAACCAACAAATATGCCCTCTTGAGCTCTAGGTTCAAATTTAGACAAATGAACACCTTTCTTGAGAATGAAACACTTACAACCGAACACCCAGAAGTACTTGAGGTTGGCCTTGTTGCCGGTAAGTATCTCATATGGAGTCTTGTTCAAGTCTTTGCGGAGGTAGAGCCTATTGGATGCATGACATGCGGTGTTGATGGCTTCGGCCCAAAAGTTGTACGGAGATTTGAACTCCGCCATCATGGTCCTTGCCGTGTCCATCAACGTCCGGCTCCTCTTCTCCACCACACCATTTTGTTGAGGGGTATAGGGTGCGGCATATTGGTGCTTGATCCCCTCATCACTAAGAAACTCATCCAAGGTGTAGTTCTTGAACTCAGTGTCGTTGTCACTTCTAATCATCAAAATCTTCGCTTCATGTTGACGTTGAGCTTCATTTGCAAAGTTGATGATGGTTTGTTGAGTCTCACTCTTCCTCTTGAAGAAGTATACCCATGTATATCTTGAGTAGTCATCCACAATTACCAAGCAATACTTTCTGCCACCAAGACTATCAAAGGATGGAGGACCAAAGAGATCCATGTGAAGGAGCTCCAAGGGCCTCTTCGAGTAGATGATAGTCGAGAGTCGGTGAGCCGTTTCATGAAGCTTTCCTTCGATACAAGTACTGCAAGCATGGTCTTTGGTAAAACTCACATTTGTTAGTCCACGGACATGATCCCCTTTGAGGAGACTTTGCAAAGATCTCATATTGACATGGGCTAGTCGGCGATGCCAAAGCCAACCCACATCAACTTTAGCCATTAGGCAAGTCGCGGTCTTAGTGGGTCGCTCTGAAAAGTTCACCACATAGAGACCGTTCTCGACATGCCAAACAAAAGCTACTTTAAGAGTATTGCTCCACAAAAGGGCCACGGTATCAAGATCAAAGAATGTTGCAAAGCCCATAAGTGCAAGTTGATGAACGGAAAGCAAATTGTATGCAAGGGACTCAACAAGCATGACCTTCTCAATAGATAAATCTTGAGAGATGACAACCTTGCCAAGTCCCAATACCTTAGATGTCGACACATCAATGAATTGGACATGGGTGGGCATAGATGGAATTGGATGCACATCCACCACCAAGTCCTTGCTCCCGGTCATATGATTTGTTGCTCCACTATCAAGCAACCATGACACTCCACCGGAAGCAAACTCCTTGTTGATACCTTTGGCCATTAGACACTTGGCAATGGTGTTCTCGTTGGGGGCACCGAAGAGATACACCTTGGAGGGAGAAGATGTGGCAATGGCAATGGTCACCGTTGCCATTCCTTCTCCACTTGTATCTTCATCATCATCATCGGAGGCGTACTCTTCATGTGCCACCAAGCCCTTTGGATGTGTCTTCTTGGTGAAGTTGTTCTTGCTTGGGAAAGACTTGGCTTTGTCTTTGCGAATGAGTTTGCCACCATTGTCTTCCCTCTTCTCGTAAGGGCACTCCGCCACAAAGTGACTCACATTGCCGTAATTGTATCAAGTCCTTACTCGTTGCTTGATCTTTGAGACGCTTGAGTTGTTCTTGGTGAAGTTGGGCCTTGAATTCCTCTTGTTTCCCCAAAATTGCCTTGACGCAAGATCCATGTGCTCATGGTAAGCATATTTGGTGTCCTCGGGGCAACACTACTCTTCTTCCTCCTCTTCTTCTTCCGGAATGGCCTTGGCCTTCAAAGCAAGAGTCGATGAGCTTTTCTTTGACCGGACACGAGCAAGAGCATTGTCGGCGGTCTTGTTCATGATGTTCATGGCAATAAACTCATCCAACACTTCACTTGAGGTTAAGGTGTGAAAATCCGGCCTTTGACGAATCACGGAAGACATGGCCTTGTTGAATGGCATGATGGCCTTGAGAAACTCGTGCTTGATCCAATTGTCATCCTTATCCTTGCTCCCATGGTATTGGAGAGCAACCGCTAGAGTTGTCACCCTCCGGTAGAGGTCACGCGGATCCTCATCTTCAAGCATCACGAATTCATCGGCCTCATCAAGGACCACTTCAAAGTTGGACCGTTGGATGCTTGAGCTCCCCTATACAAGGATACAATGTGTTCCCAACAATCCTTTGCACGAGTGAAGGGACGTAAGTGAGATAGATCTTCGGGAGGAAACGCATCTTGAAGAATGAACAAGGCGGAGTGATTGTATAGATTGTCCACTTCTTCTCTTGGGGTGAAGTTGTTTGGATCATGCGGGTAGAAGCCTTGCTCAATGATTCTCCAAAGGTTTGTTGAGCTGTGATTCAAATGAGACTTGATGTAAAAAAACCAATTAGCAAAATCACCCTTAACAAGCTTAGGAGGAGGACCAAGATTATTAATGCAAGGTGTAGGGACCGGTCCTCCATAGACCGGGGGAGGGGGAACCGAGGCAAAGGTTCCCGTCCCATTCTTGTCATGAGGGGAAGAAACATGAGTACCTTTAGCCGCTTCCTTAGCGGAATTGGCCTCCGACTCCGATGCGGTGGGATTAACCACAAGCAAAGGATCGGGAGAAGCTCTCAACCCCTCAAGCAATTCTTTAAGCATGGACTTGACTTCGGTCGTCATAGACGTCTTAAGTGAAGCCATAGCTTCATTTAAGTCATCTTGTATGATCGAAGTCAACTCCACGGCCTCGGGCACTTCCTCCCCGGTGTCAACCATACTCTTCGGGTGGTGAAACCCTTAATAAAGAGACGAGGCTCTGATACCAATTGAAATGATCGATATGGTTGACTAGAGGGGGGTGAATAGGCAACTACCAATTTTTAGCTTTTCTTATCAAATTAGGGTTAGCAACAAAAGGTTCACTAGAAGTGCGACTAGGTGAGCAACCTATATGATGCTAACAACAACAACAACAAGAGCAAGCAAAGGATACAACACAACAATAGCTTGCACAAAGTAAAGATAAGAGATAACCACAAGTGGAGCCGGTGGAGACGAGGATGTGTTACCGAAGTTCCTTCCCTTTGAGGGGAAGTACGTCTCCGTTATAGTGGTGTGGAGGATAATGCTCCCCAAGAAGCCACTAGGGCCATCGTATTCTCCTCACGCCCTCACACAATGCGAGATGTCGTGATTCCACTAGTTGTGCCCTTGAAGGCGGCAACCGAACCTTTACAAACAAGGTTGGGGCTCTCTCCACAACCGAATTGGAGGCTCCCAATGAACCACGGAGCTTCACCACAATGGAATGTGGCTCCGAGGTGACCTCAACCGTCTAGGGTGCTCAAACACCCAAGAGTAACAAGATTCGCAAGGGATTAGTGAGGGGAATCAAATTTCTCTTGGTGGAAGTGTAGATCGGGGCCTTCTCAACCAATCCCTAGAAAATCAACAAGTTTGATTGGCTAGGGAGAGAGATCGGGCGAAAATGAGCTTTGGAGCAACAATGGAGATTGGGGGAAGAAGAGGTGAGTCTTCTTGAAGAAGAAGACCCCCTTTTATAGTGGGGGAACAATCCAACTGTTATCCCCACTCTCAACCCGCAGCGCACGGTACTACCGCTCAAGGGAGCGGTACTACCGCTTGCCGCAGAGGTACTGCCGCTTGGCCTAGCGGTACTACCGCTGGGATCGTGCTCAGCAGCTTACAAGAGCACAGGGAGAAGAGACAGAGGAGGAAACCCTCGAGCAGCACTAGTAGCGGTGGTAGGCGCGGTACTACCGCTCCTACTGCCGCTGAACCTGACAAGAGAACTGCAAGTCCCGAGTCGAGGCGGTACTAGAGCGGAACTGGAGCGGAACTACCGCCTGTTGCTCTTGGCGGTACTACCGCTACTACAGCGGTACTACCGCCTGTTGCTCTCGGCGGTACTGCCGCTTCCAGCCACGGTACTACCGCTGGCTCCATCCAATGCCACTCCCAAGACAACGGAGGATCCTCCAAAGATGCGGGAAAGTGCTGAAGGTGCAAAGGAGATGTGTACGTGTTGATTCCACCCAAACCTCTCCGATACAGACCCCCTCTTGATAGTACGGTACATCCTACGACTCAAGTCCACTAAAAAAGAAACGAAGGAGAACACCGCCTTCACTTCTAAGCACCGAGGGGTAGAAATCGTCTCGTGCCAAATCGAAGGAATATCTGAAAGTTCAATGCACACGATTAGTCTGCAAAAGCATTGTCATCAATCACCAAAACCACTTAGGGATAAATATGCCCTAACACCATTGCTACTAAAAAGCTCTCAAATAAGTTTAAGTGAAGCACGCGAGCATAAATTTCTTCAAAATAATTTCCCTTTTCAACTCTCGAAATAATCTAAGTGAAGCATGAGAGCATATTTCTTCAAAATTTACTAACTCTCAAAATAATCTAAGTGAAGTATGAGAGTATTCCTTCAAAAATTAAAACACCACCGTGCTCAAAAAGATATAAGTGAGGTACTAGAGCAATTCCATAGCTCAAAAAATTTAAGTGAAGCACATAGAGCAATTCTAACAAATCAGAGTATCATTATGGCTCTCTCAAATAGGTGTGTCCAGCAAGGATGATTGTGACAAACTAAAAAGCAAAACAAGCAAATACTCATATAATACAAGACGCTCCAAGCAAAACTCATGATATGTGATGAATAAAAATATAGCTCCAAGTAAAATTACCGATGTTCGTTAGAAGAAAGAGGGGATGCCTTCTGGGGCATCCCCAAGCTTAGTTGCTTGGTACTCCTTGAATATTACCTTGGGTGCCATGGGCATCCCCAAGCTAAGGCTCTTTTCACTCCTCATTCCTTCATCCATCGTGATCTCACCCAAAACTTGAAAACTTCAATCACACAAAACTTAACAAAACTTTCATGAGATCCGTTAGTATAAGAAAACAATTCACTACTTTAAGTACTATTGCAACCCATTCATATTTTGTTATTGCATTATACCTACAGTATTCTAACTTTACCATGGCTTATACCCCCAATACAATCCATAGATTCATCAAAATAAGCACACCATACAAGGAAAACAAAATATGTCAAAAACAGAACAGTCTGTAGAAAAATGAATTAAACTCATACTTTTGTAACTCCAAAAATTCTGAAAATTAGGAAGTCCTGGGTAATTTGTATATCATTAATGTGTAAAAAATTAAGAATTTTTTCATGCTCCAGCAAATTTTAACAATTCTGCTACTGGACGTGAAACCTTCTGTTTTCCAACAGGATCAAGTCAACTATCATCCAACATAGTCCTAAAGGCTTTACTTGGCACAAACACTAATTAAAACATAAAAACACAAACATAACAGTAGCATAATTGTGTAAACACACAAAAATATAAACAAAAAGAGAAAAAATTATTGTATTCATTGGGTTGCCTCCCAACAAGCGCTATTGTTTTACGCCCCTAGCTAGGCATAATGCATAGATTCAAGTATTGTCTTCTTTGGTTTCCAACTCCTCCATCAGACATCCATAATTCTTTAGAGATCCAGCATGCATATTTTCTATGATCACGGTCCTAGGAATAAAATTAAAGAATTCACTTTTGCAAGTAGGTTTCTTTATCACTTCAACAAAGTTGGGGTGAATACTAATCATTTTAAGATCTTAATTGTTGCTACTAGAAGTGGCACCCTTGTTCTTAGGCACATGTGTAGACTTGCAATTTTTACTAGTAGGAGTTTTTTCAATAGTTTTAATGAAAGAAAAAGCTGAGCTCAAGTTTCTAAAAATTTCTTCCAATTTATCAATCTGAGCAGGGTTCTCCTCTACCCTTTCATTAACTACAGGTCTTTTCTCTTTTAGTAACTTAACAGTATCTCCTATCTTCGACCCAATTCGATTAGCAAGATTATGGATCCTTTTGTCCAAATTTTCAATATGTTCTTCCGTGAGCATTTTCTTTTCAATGGCATCTAGCCTTTGCATAACATGCTCAAGAGTTAAAATCGTTTCATTGATAATGATAGGTGGCGATTCCACTAAATTTCCCATATCATTTAAAGCATCCATAGAGAGACACATCAAGAAATTCCCTTCGGTAATAGTGTCAGGAACAAATCTATACCAAGTATTGATTCCCACATAAAAATTGCGAAGAAGAACGGTGGTGGATTGCTTACGAGTTGATCTATTATGAGCGTTGCAAATCCTATACCAAGCATCTCTCAATTTTTCTCCTCCCATTTGTTTAAAATTGAGAACTTCATTCTCAGGGGTGCACATGGCAAGGGAGGAGATATCCATAATGATAAGAAGAGCAATCAAACAAAGAAGCCAACAAGAAAAAAGGCAAACAAAAACTATTTTGTATTTTTGTAAAAACGTTTCAGAAATGGGGGAGATGAAAATGAGAGGCAAATGGAAAATAAAGCAATTGCAAGGAGATGAGAGTTTATGCGTAGGTACTTGATAGATATTGATGATGTCTCCCCGGCAACGGCGCCAGAAATTGGCAAGTTGATGTGAGACTATCTTGACTTGATCCTCCCCGGCATTGGTTTCCTGATTGCTTGTATATGCGTTGGTATTTCCCCGAAGAGGAGAGGATGATGCAACACAGTAAAGATAAGTATTTCCCTCAGTTATGAAACCAAGGTTATCAATCCAGTAGGAGAACCAAGCAACACTATGTAAACAACACCCACACACAAACAACAAAAACTTGCAAACCGACGCGTAAGAGGGGTTGTCAATCCCTCATCGGTATTGAGATATATTAAATTGTATAGGTTTTGATAAATAGATCTAACTAAAACACACCAAAAAAAATAAAGAAAATTTGCAGCAAGGTATTTTTGGTTTAATACGATAGGAAAATAGACCCTGGGGCCATGGTTTTCACTAGAGGCTTCTCTCAAGAAAATAGCATACGGTGGGTAAACAAATTACTGTTGGGCAGTTGATAGAAAAGCGAATAATCATGATGATATCCAAGGCAATGATCGTGTATATAGGCATCACGTCCAAGATTAGTAGACCGACTCCTGCCTGCATCTACTACTATTACTCCACACATCGACCGCTATCTGGCATGCATCTAGTGTATTAAGTACATGAAAAAACGGAGTAATGCAATAAGAACGATGACATGATGTAGACAAGATAAACTGACGTATGAATAAACCCCATCTTGTTACCTTTAATAGCAACGATACATGCATGTCATGTCTCTTTCTATCACTGAGATTGAGCACCGCAATATCGAACCCATCACAAAGCACCTCTTCCCATGGCAAAAAAAATCAATCTAGTTGGCCAAACCAAACAAAATTTTTGGGGAAGAAATACGAGGCTATGACAATCATGCATATAAGAGTTCAACAAAGACTCAAATAATATTCATGGATGAAACTGATCATAGACTCACAATTCATCGGGTCCCAACAAACACACTGCAAAAAAGAGTTACATCAAATAGATCTCCAAGAACATCGGGGAGAACATTGTATTGAAGATCAAAAAGAGAGAAGAAGCCATCTAGCTACTAGCTATGGACCCGTAGGTCTGTGGTAAACTACTCATGCATCATCGAAGGGGCAACAAGGATGATGAAGAACCCCTCCGTGATTGTTGCCACCTCCGACAGAGTGCCGGAAAAGGCCTCTAGATTGGATCTCGTGGTTTTGGAACTTCCGGCGGCGGAAACTGTATTTTCTCAACTCCCATAGGGTTTTTGGGATTTTAGAGTATTTATAGAGGCGGAGGTCGGTGAAGAAGGTTCTCGTGGGCTCCACTACCTACCAGGGCGCACCTGGGCCCCCTGGCGCGCCCTGGTGCCTAGTGGACCCCACGGGCCTCCTTTCGTGTGCTCCTTTGGCTCCCTGGGTGTCTTCTGGGCAGAAAAAAATCTTTAAAAAGTTTCGTGGCATTTGGACTTCGTTTGGTATTGATATTCTGCAAAGTAAAAAAAGTAAAAAACAGCAACTGGCACTGGGCACTGTCAATAGGTTAGTCCCGAAAAATGATATAAAGTTGCTAGTAAATATATATATATAACATCCAAGATTGATAATAGAACAACATGGAACAATAAAAAATTATAGATACGTTGGAGACGTAGCACACACAATGGGAGCTATACCCGTGGGTGGGGCTATCCAATAACCCATTCGTCTCATGAAAAAAAAAACTTTTAGGGCGGACCATATCTGCCCCTCGCAGCGGCAAATAGATGGGCGACACATGCAGGCATGGTATTCCCTAAACGACGCCTTAAACGCCATTCAAAGGGTAACCGGTACACGACGCACACACCCCTCTACACTAGGTCCAGTTAGCTGCCAGCCCATTTGTTTTTCTGCTCATTTTTTCATGTTTCCACATGGGATTTCAACTTTTTTTTCTTTCTTTTCTTCTTTCTTTTTTCTTTTTCTTTCTTTTTAAATTGCATGGACTTTTTTCAAAATTGATTAACTTTTTTCAGTTTTTGTGAACTTTTCTCAATTCAATGAACTTTTTCCCAAAATAAATGAACTTCTTCTTTAAAATTCGATGATTTTTTTCAAAAGTAATGAACCTTTTTAAAGAATTGATGAACTTTTTCCCAATTCGATGAACTTTTTTTTCAAATTTGATAAACTGTTTTCAAAATACGATGAACATTTTTCAATTTATGTGAACATTTTTCCACAATTAATGAACCTTTTCAAAATTTTAATGAACTTTTTTACAATTTGATGATTTTTTTTCAAAACAATGAACCTTTTTTCAAATGCATGAACGTTTTTAAAAAATGGTTGAACTTTTTCAAAACCGAGGAATTTTTTCCAAAATTGATGATTTTTCCATTATTCATGAACTTTTTTGAAGTTTGTGAACTTTTTTCGAAATCCGTGAAGATTTCTGATTCAGGGTTTTTTTTTGGTTTTTTTGTTTTTTTTGTATTTTTTTCAAAAGTCAACGGTAGACCGCTTAACCGATCAACATGGACCGATGAACCTAACGAACATCGATTTTGCGATAGAGCGCTACTCGTGTTAATGGGCCGGATCACAAAAGGGGGCACATGAGTGCTGGGATGGCTAACTGGCGCTGAAGGCGCCCAATAGGAGCTCCCTACACGCATGAAATTTGGGTCTACCCAGTTCGGGTTTCTTTTTGTGTGTTCGCTAAGCTCATACACGATCTTTTGTTCGTGTATAATACTATAAATTGAACACAATGGGAGCTATACCCATGGACGAGGCGGCCCAATAACCCATTTGACTCATGATTAAGAAAACCAATTTTTGGGTGGATCCTATTTGCCGCTCGTAGCGGCAAATAGATGCGGAAACACCAGTGGAAGGGGAAAATTGGGCGAACCCAGTTTGGGTTTCATTCTGTGCATTTGTAAGCTGCTACATGATATTTTGTTTGCTTTTTTGTTGGTTTTTGTTTTCTGATATATTTTTGTTTTATGTTTTGGTTCTTTTTCTATTTCATTTTTTTCCTTTATATTTTTTCTTTTCTTAAATGCATGGTGATTTTTTCAATACACACCAAACATTTCTCTATTATACAATTAACTTGTTTTTAATACACAACGGACCTTTTATAATATATGGTCAACTTGTTTAAATATACGATGAACTTTATTTTCTATTTTATGGTGAACTTTTCAAAAATTTAGGGTGATCTTTTTTAATACAAGCAGAACTTTTCTAGTATATGGTGAACTTTTTTTAATGGATATGTAACTTTTTAAAGTACACACCGAACATTTTTCGAAAAAACCGGAATAGGAAAACTAAAAAAAAATTGTTCTTTTTTTCTTCATAAAGATGAAAGAGAACAAACAAAAAAGAACCTCCCAAGTGAGCTTTCCCATAGTGGTTCCCTTTGCGCTTGCTCAGGCATCACCTGAGCCTTTTAACGCATGCAGGCGTCGATCAGGAGGTCTGCACTTTTTGTTTCGAACAGAAAAATTGGAAAAATCGCTTGGTCAGAAAGACCAGGCACATTTCTTTGACTGTTGAAAATCATTGAAGTCACAAAGATATTCATGTTTTTTAAAGTCACAAATTTCTAAAAAGTAAAAGAATTTTAAAATCATGTATTAAAAATATAATTTGCAAAGAACAAAAAACAAAGAAGAGATCCTGCAAAAAAAACTCTAAATGATAAAAAGCAATGGAGGCAAATGAAAAATAGTTGAATGGGTTATTGCCCGTCCTTCCTACGAACAAATAAAAGGATATTGGGTAAACGTGCACCCTTTCCTATATCGGCAGACCCATTCCCGGTTTTTCTGGCCTTTTTTTATTTTCTTTCATTTTTGTGTTAGTTTTAATTCTTTTATTCAAATCTCATTTTAAATTTCATGAACATTTTTTGAAATGTGGCATCCTTTTTCTAATTCATGGATACTTTTTATAAATTTGGTATGGTTTTAAAATTCAGGATCATTTCTCAAATTCATAACATTTTGAAAATATTGGGAATATTTCAAAATTAATAAAGATTATTTAATTTTGGATGATCATTAAAATACAATACCCTTTTTCAAATTTGTGATTTTAAAATTTTGGAACATCTTACAAATACAAGAACAATTTCCAAATTTATGATTTTCTTTAAATCCAGGAAGAATTTTTAAAGTCATAAACAATTATTTGAAATTCGGAAGGAATTATTAAATTCGTGAGCAATTTTTGAAATCAGTGTTTTTTAATGTGTGAACATTTTTGAAGTTAAAACAACAAAGAAAAATGAAATAAGAAAGAAAAACAAAAGGAGCACGCCTCGCCCCATAGTTGACCAACCCAAAGTTTGTGGGAGTGTGTGTGGGGGGCGGGGGGGGGGGGGGGGGGGGGGGGGGGGGGGGGGTTGGGGGGGGGGGGGTGGGTGGGGGGGGGGGCGTGGGGGGGGGGGGGGGGGGGTATTTGCTGCGCTCGAGCTGCCCTACTATGCGAGGACTAGGAGGTACTATTTCGTATGTCCGTAACCATGGGTGTTGTTATTTCTTGCTCGTAGAGAGTCGTAACAAGGAGTCGCCTGCTAGCGCAAGTAATGGTGTAGGGCCAGAAACGTGATAGCGCGCACACGTCTCCTCCTAGCAGTATGGATGTGGATCTAATATTGGGAATTCCCTTATGAACATGCAATATCGTTGATTTTTGTCGTGGTCTGATGAACAAAAGGGAGTTTCTTGGTAAGATCAACATATAACATGTTGGTGTGTACAAAACAGGATCTCGAAAATTGGCTGTACCATGGGGCGGGTTCTTCAAACGGAGCGGAATCAAAAGATTGGCTCAGTCTTTCAAATACACATGTGCCGTCAAAGGTTAGGGTGTTTCTTTGGCGACTAGCAAAGCATTCTCTCCCAACTCATGATGTACTTCAGAAAAGAAATATGGCGACGACTAGAAACTGCACTCTTTGTGGTAATGATGATTCATGGTGCCATTCATTAGTTGATTGCTCAATGTCAAGGTTTGTGTGGGCCCTCTCCAAGGATGATGTGGTGGAATATATGATTGAAACTAGAGAAGGTTGTGCCAAGCAATGGTTGTTTGCATTGAAGGGCTCATTATCACATGCGGATTTCACACTACTATCGGTGACTCTGTGGGCAATTTGGACTGCCCGCAGGAAAGCTATTCATGAGAACATCTTTACAGCCTCCTATCACTACTAGGAAAAACCTTATACACAGAGATATAGCAGTAGCGCTGGTTAGAATAGAGTGCTACTGCTACTTAGTAGCAGCGCACGTCAATAAAGCGCGCTACAGCTATGGTTGTAGCAGTAACGCGTCTTCAGGTAAAAGCGCTACTAATATAATTCCCACACTATTGCCGGTAGGCTAGGAATAGTAGTAGCGATGCTGCAAAAAGCACGCTACCGCTAAGTGCCTTGTAGTAGCGCGTTTCCTGTATAAAGCGCTACTGCTAAAAAAAAAGAAAAGAAATAGAAAAGTAAATGAAAATGAAAGAAGTAGAAAAAGGAGAAATGAAAAAAAAGAAAATGTAAAGATAAACAAAAGAAAAAATAAATAAAGGAGAAAGGCATTGCAGTAGCGCTTGTTGCCACAAAGCGCTATAGTTACTCTAGCAGTAGCGTGTTTTATAAGCCCGCGCTATAGTTACGTTCCTTAGATAAAAGGAAAAGAAAAAGAAAAATAAATAAGTACTTCCTATAGCAGTAGCGTGTTTTGGTAGAAAGCGCTATAGCTAACTTAGCTATAGCGCTTTTTTCCTACCAGCGCTACTGCTATATTGACTTAACCCCACGCAGGCTCAAAATTTTGCTAATTCCTTTCCCCCGTCTCCCCCGTCTCCCCCAACTCCTCTGTCACCGCCGTCGATCGCCCTGCCCGATCGAGCACGCCTTCAACCTCACCGCCGCCGCCCGAGGCAGCTCTCAACCTCACCGTCGCCGCCCTCGACCTCACCGCCGCCGCCCGAGCCCGCCCAGGACCGCCGCCGCCCAGCCCGAGCCCGCCCTCGCCGCCGACCGTAAGGCTCTCCCTCTCCTCTCCCCTGCCCTCCTCTCTCTCTCTCTCTCTGCTAGGGCAATTCATATGTTGCTGATGTGATGATGTTCATATGAACCCTAGATTTGTTTAGGGCAGTAGGCATTTTTTTAGCATTTAGGAAAAAAGATTAGCAATTTTTTTTAGGAAATTAGCTAGGGCAAATTTTTATGAAAATGCCTAAATAGTATTCAATTTAGCTTTAAATTAACAGAGGGTATATAAATAATAGTAGCATTTAGCTTTAAATTAATAGAGGCTATAAACAAAAAATAGTAGCATTTAGCTATAAAAAATTATTTGGACTAATGAAATTTGAACTATTTGGACTATGGACCTGAATATTTTTAAAGAAATTGGGTGTAGGTACTAAGGTCTTGCTGTGGAATTTTTGGTGAGGTCAGAAGGGTTAGAGAAAATGGAGTTCCTTTGCAATTTCTAATAAGGTCAAGCATTGTTGGAATATTTGCTCTAAAACAATTTGGATGAAAAGAAAAAAATATGTGTGTGTGAGAGAGGAATAGCTAGAACAGAATTTGGGTTCTGTCCTAGGCAGAGAAGTGTTTAGTGAGGTCATTTTGCAAAGGTTTTTTTTTAAAGACCAATATTTTTCAAGAAAAAGAATTTAGGCAAGTTTTATTTTAAAGATGATCCCTTCCTAGACTTTTAGCTTTAGACAAAAACAAAAGTATTTAGCTATAAATAAAAAACAGTAGCTATGGCATTTAGCTATAAGCAAAAAACAGAATTGTTTTTCTTTTCAAAAATTTGGTTAAAGTAATTGTTGCTATGTAAACGAAAAACAAGATTGATGTTATATGATATATGTCATTGATGTTTATTTGCATATTCCATTATTATTGATTATATCTTTTCATTGAAGTGGTCATGTTATATGCAAATTCCTCAATAGTGTTTGCTCATGTTATATGGAACATTGAAGTGGTTCGATTGTGCCCAAGTGGCCTTTTGTTGTTTGCAGGGAATGATTTCGAGTGGCCTATGTTTTGCCGGAATGTTGATTCATTTCCGTTCTGGCAAATTTCAGGCGCTCTATTTGTCCAGTTTGTAGCAAAGGTCATGCCGAAATTTTCCGTGAATTTCAGCATGACTTGTGCTACAAACTAGGACATATCGAGTGCCTGGGATTTGCCGCAGGATTTGCCTCAACGGGAATGAATCAATATTCCTGCAAAACATTGGCCTTTTTTTATGTCATTATTCATTTTATTAGGTCTAGAATTAATTGACTAGATTTAATCGTAGAAAACATGGCTAGCAACGATGAAGGACAGGGTTCTGGTGATTGCAACGTCTACGCGGCGGCAGACGCCTATTTGAACCTTCTCGATGAGCAACGGTTGTTGCAGGGCCCACCTGTCACATCCAAGACTGAGACCAACATCGAGACCGGCGCTGAGACTGACACCGGCGCCGAGACCGGCACCGAGACTGGCGAAGCCGGTATAGAACCGAAACCAAAGAGGCAACGGCGCCCAAACCAGCTCATCACTACTAGACTGATGGTCACGGAGGTGAACGACGGCAATTTTGAGTCAAAAGAGCCTGCGGAAGCGCGCGCGTGCTACGGCAATCAAATTGGCTGCATCCTACGGGCAACTGCCACCATCAATGATGAGAAACTAAAGAAGATACCAGATATGAAGGAGTCCCTCCTAACTAAGCTGCACCAGGTATTCTTGTTCCCGGGCCGGGATGAAATCAAATATACTGATCCAGATAAAGACCCGTCAATGAAGAGGATAAACAAACGCACTATGGGCAAGTTTAGCGGCGCGTTGTCCGCCTGGAAAGTAAGGGTGAAAGCAAGGATCATCGACAAAAAGGAACCCTACTCCGAGATTGTAAAGGATAATCCAACAATTACGGAAGAGCAGTTTGAAATATTCAGGGCGGCTTGCGTGGCCGAAGCTGCCAAAGAAAAGTTGGAGTACATGAAGGGGCTTCAAGAGAGAAACATGGGGTGCCACCACCTCGGAAGCCGTGGTTACGCGGGGAAGAGGTCCACATGGGCCAAGGAGGACGCGGAACGCGAAAGTCTAGGCATCCCAGACCCCTTGGCGGAGTTCACCGTCCCACAGGAGCATGACATCATCAGGGCCCGGTACCATTGGGACCCAGTCAAGAAGGTTTTCGAGACGGACGCGGTCACGACGGAGTTCATGAGACTGCTGGTAATTTTAGCTTCTGATCAATTCGACTACACGTTTAGTCATATTTGTAAACGATCATTGTTCCTTTTGCAGAAAGAGTAGCACAGGATTGCGGCCAAAAGCGACTCGCCGTCTGAGGCGTTGGCGAGGCGCAAGTGGGACACCCCATTCAACCGGGCCTTGAACATATTGAAAGGACTCCCGGTGGACACTCGGCCGTCGTATGGACGCGTGCACGGCGTCGGAGACGGCGCCACATGGAAGAAGTACTACCGTGAGACCATGGAGGAGAGAAAGGAAAGACGGAGGTTAAATGAAGAAAACATCGACAAGAAGGTTGCGATTGCGGTTGATAAGAAATCAGTTGAGACAGTCGCAGCAGTGGTAGCTGCCGCAAAACAGGAGATTGCAGCTTCGTATAGTGTCTTGGTTCCGGCTATCGTCAGTTGGACCAAGCAAAATCCAAATAAGGATGCAGCGGACTTTCCCCTTTCCAACTTCTTGGGGAGTAGCTCGACTAGCGTTGCACCAGCACCTGCTCCTGCACCGGCTCCCGCACCTGCTCCTGCACCGGCTCCCGCACCTGCTCATAGTAGCCTGTCCTCCGTCTCAGACGTGCTCGGCGGTGCTTCGTCTTTGGCTGAGCTCGACGCCCTCACTGTACCTATCACACTGGCCCTCTTCAATATATGTATAATCTCCCGTTTCCATTGCCTTTCGGATGTCTCACGTCGCAGACATGTCTTTGCAGGCCGACGTAACCCCATGCACCATGCTGTACACCATCAGCAGCCAGAAGGTGGACGTGGGGAAGGCAACGATAATGAAGCCGAAGGAACAATTGTTCCACAGCCGGCCGATCCCCCCTGACGTCTTCAAGGTTTCCATGGCCAGTGTCGAACCGGGCCACGAGAATTTGGCTCCTCCGGTAGCACTAGGGGGAGATGACGACGAGACCCCGCGGCGGCTTGGCGATTGCAAGCGTTGGATCCTGTTGTGGCCGAAGAGTCTGCTTCGTCTGGAGGTGGTCGGGAGCACACCCACGACCAAGCAGCCTCAGCAAGGTATGAACACCAAGACCCCACCTACCCAATTAGCGTCGCCTGTCATGCCGGGTGAGGAAGAAGCAATGCATGATCTCGATGCCGTCGATGAGGATGACGATGACACTCTACAGTATCTCAATACCGGCGCCTCTGACGACGGAGGATTGATGGCTCAGCAGTATGAGTACTCAGGGTTTGAGCGTCATGAGTCGGTGCCTGAATTGCCGGAGGATGAACGTATTATAGACGACCTTCCAGTAACAAAGAAGCATAGGAAGAGATCAAGGAAAGGCAACAAAGCTGCTTCTATGATCCAGCCGCCTCAGCAGCCTCGGGTTCAAGACCGTATACCTATCCCGGTGCGGCAAAATGGCATATCCTCGGTGATCCAATCATACCTAAGGCAGCGGTAGAGGCCATATACGGCGATCTAAGGAGACTTCATGACGATGTGCTGCGGAGAGAGAAAAGCTGATCGCCTCGAAAAATCCAGGATACCCGCTCTACGTGGTTAACGTGCCGCAACAAAGGTTGTACGTCGACACATTCCCCGCGGAGAAATTCTTCCTTCGATTCGATTACATCTTCGACATGTTTCACTTGAAAAAGTTGGATTTTATGTTTGTCCGCCTTTTTGCCTTGTACATGAACTACATCATCAGGACTGAGCAGATACCTTATATCTGTGTCGCTGATCCATACTTCATGCACGAGGGCTTCTTGGCAGTCTGCCCAAAGAACCGTGAATACGCGAGTAACTACATCGCCGATTTCATGGTCGGCAATAAGGATAAGGAGACGATTCTCGTGCCTTATCATCCCATGTAAGTCATCCGCGCGGATATCCTTCCTTCGATTTCAATAATTTCATTTGCACGCGTGGACGCTAATTTGAGGTGTACTTATTTTGCGCAGTGACGGGCGTGCCGTCCTCATCATCCTTTACCCCCGATTCTCCAATACTCTTTACTTGGACTCATCGAAGAACATGAAGAAAAAGGATTACACCCACATCAAGTCTGTTCTCGACAGTGCTATCTTTAGCTACGGCCTACGGGGTGGAGAGATCAAGACCAGGAAGACAAGGAACCACGCGCCCGCCTTCGGCCATAAGATCGACTTCTGCTGCATCCAGCAACCGAGTGGTACTCTTAGTGATGGATTCTATGTCCTCCACCACATTCTGGAGTACAGACGGGATCAGCAGAACCTTCGCATGTCACCTAGATCCAGCGATGCCCATATTCTGCAATGGGCAAAGAACCTAGGAGATATCCCGGATCATCGACTTCGAGCTGAGTTCTATCACATCCAGCATGAACTTGCCCAAATCATCATGAAGGAGGTCCTCGAAAAAACAGGGATGTTCTACGAAGAAGGGCAAATATCGCGAGAAGACGTCTGAACACGCGTAGCCGCTCAGCGTCTTGACCTGAAGCCTTTCACTGCGCTCGGGGACTATCTCCCTGACTTGGATGGATGGCACGACATGTTGGAGTGATTGACGATATATGACAATGTGTCCGTTTAGTCCATACTTTCTCTATGACGAAACTTTGAGTTATGCACGACGAATCTTTATTTGTGATATAATTAAACCGTCCTCCTCAACTAGCGAAGATCACTCTAGTTAGGGCATTTTGGGTACGATGAACTTTGTTATTTATGCTTATGATATGTTGCTTCTATTTTTACCAAGTCTGTCTCTTTCTGTTGCTCAACTATATATGTTGCATATCATCGACTTATGTGACGATGCAGGTGCATAGATCATCGATGGCGAAGAAATGCTACGCCAGGAGTATACGACGAGTGGCCGGAGTGTCAGGCCCAGGTGTACCGGTTTCCGAGCGACATCCAGTAGTTAGTTTAGGTTCATGCTAGTGCGAGAGAGGGATATGAACCGACGCCTCAAGAAGTACTACATTATGTATGATGAGACATATCATATAACTTGTATAGCTATATCGTGATTATGATGTGACGACATGATTTGTGTTGAATGATATGATGAGACTATTATGTGTATGATATGATGAGCATATTGCATGTTTATGATATGATTAGAATACTGTATAAAACCTGTACAAAAACATCACAAATACGTAGCAAAAAAAAGATATGAGAAAATATAGTAGTAGGGCTCTTTAGCGCTGGACAGGAAAACGCTACTGCTAAAGCACTTAGCAGTAGCGCTGGTTTGGAAAGCGCTACTGCTAACTAGGTATAGCAGTAGCGCATGTCAAAACACGCTACTGCTAAACGTTAGTTGTAGCGCCGTATCAGTAGCGCGGGTACACCAAATACCCGTGCTACTGCTAGGTTTTTCCCTAGTAGTACATGTCCACGCACCTGTTTGTGAGCAGCTTCATAAGTGACTTAGAGCAAATAACAAAAAAGGTGACGGCGCCTTTGGATACTGTCTGGGAAACAGGACATCTGCCTTGGGTCTCCACCGCCCCAAGGGTATTGTCAAAACCTAAAACTTAATGTTGATGGTGTTGTTAGCAAACATGATGTACGTGGAGTTGTAGCTGCGGCCTGTCGTGACCACATGGGAAATTTCTTGGGCCATCTTTTATTACACAATGTGGGATCACTGATGTGGTACTGAAAACGTTGGCAGGTCGGGAAGCTCAAGCTCTAGCCAATGATCTAATGATGTAGGGGATTGTTATTTCTTCATATAGCAGCACTGTTATAAAAGACATCTAACCACATACGGGGGGAGCTAATGCAGCTGGTGATGAAAGTGAATGTTAGAACAAGCGACTTTGAGGCTTATAATTTTATTTTTGGGAGTAGACGTAGAAATTTCGAAGTTGATAGTTTAGCTAAATTTTCTTCATTCCTATATCCTGGTAGACATGTGTGGCTCGATGTACCACACGATCTTGTATCAATTCCTCTGACCATTGTTATTGAATTAAGTGGAACGAGGATTTCTGAAAAAAAAAACTGTCTGGTCTCCTCCAAGGCAATTTCTTTTTTTACACAGTATGGACTTGCCCTAAAAATAGAAAAAATCTAACTACCCACTAGGACTAAAGAAGAGAAAAAAAAAACAACGGCTCACAAGAAAAGAGGCTAGGAATGCACTTCTTCTAAAAATAAAAGGCAGCGAGCTAATCCAACTCTCCGTTCTTATTTATTTTCTTCTCTTTTCTGGTTTTCTCTGTATTTTTAATTTTCTTTTCTCTATTCTTTTGCGTAAAAGACACATGTTTGAAAATATAAAAATTTTAGGTTTGTAAATAATGTTTGTGGATGTAAAAGAATGTTTTTGTACATGCATTCAAAAGTGCACCATGTAATTAGAAAAATGTCTGACGTGTATTTGAAAAATGTTTAACGTGTACTAAAACAATGTTAAACATGCATTTAAAAAAATGCTCAATATTCATTCAAAAGTAAAAACAAGGTTCAACATGCACTAAAAAAATGTTCAAGGAGTGTTTGAAAAATGTTCAACTTATGTGTGCTTTTTTTAACGTGTATTCAAAAAATATTTACCATGCATAGAACAAGAGTTTCAAACGGTTTGACGTGCATTTTAAACATATGTTTGAAAATTTCAACATGTATCTTTAAAATATTTAACATGTACTAAAACAAAGTTAAACGTGCATTTTTTTTAAATGCTCAATGTGCATTAAAAACAAGGTTTAGCATGCACTAAAAAATGTTCAACTTATGTTTGAAAAATATTTAACGTGCATTCCAAAAATATTTAACATGCATAAAACAAGTGTTTAAAAAGGTTCGACATGTGCATTTAAAACATATATTTGGAAAAAATTCAACATGTATCTAAAAAATATTGAACGTGTAGTAAACAAATTTTAAATGTGCATATTTTTTTAAATGCTCATTGCACATTCAAAACAAGGTTCAACATATACTAATAACGGTTGCTTGAAAAATGTTCAAATTATGTCTGAAAAATATTTAACGTGTATTAAAAATATATTCAACATGTGTTTCAAAAAGGTTCGACGTGTGCATTTAAAGCATATATTTGAAAAAAATTCAACATGTATTAAAAAATATTGAACGTGTACTAAACAAGTTTAAACGTGCATTTTTAAATCATATATTTCACAAAAAAAAATCAACAACTGTCTAAAAATGTTAAATGTGTAATAAAACATGTTAAATGTGTATCTTTTTAAATGCTCAATGTGCATTCAAACAAGGTTCAACATGTACTAAAAAATATTCAACGTATTTTAAAAAAATGTTCAACTCATGTCTGAAAAATATTTAACGTGTATTCAATAGATATTTAACATGCATAGAACAAATGTTTCAAAAGGTTCAACGTGCATTTAAAACATATATTTGAAAAAAATCAACATGCATCCGAGAAATATTTAACATGTACTAAAACAATGTTAAACATGCATGTTTTTTAAATTCCCAATGTGCATTCAAAAGAAGGTTCAACATGCACTAAAAAAATGTTCAACCTATGTCTGAAAAATTTTAACATGTATTCAAACAATATTTAACAAGCATAGAACAAGTGTTTAAAAAGGATTGATGTGCATTTAAAACATGTATTCGAAAATATTCTATAAGTGCTTGAAAAATGTTTAATGTGTACTAAAACAATGTTAAACGTGCATCTTTTTAAAAATTCTCAATATGCATTCAAACAAGGTTCAACATTTACTAAAAAAATGTTCAATGATTGTTTGAAATTTTTTCAAATCATTTTGAAAGATATTTAATGTGTATTCAAAAAATATTTAACATCCATAGAACAAGTGTTTCAAAAGGTTTGACGTGCATTTAAAACATATATTTGAAAAAATTCAACATGTATCTGAAAATTATTTAACGTGTACTAAAACAATGTCAAACGTGCATTTTTCTTAAATGCTCAATATGCATTCAAAACAAGGTTGAACATGCACTAAAAAAAACTTCAACTTATGTCTGAAAAATATTTGACGTTTATTCAAAAAATATTTAACATGCATAGAACAACTGTTTAAAAAGGTTTGACCTGTATTTAAAACATATATTTGAAAATTTTGAGCATGTATCTGAAAATCTTGTACGAGTATTAAAACAATTTTAACGTGCACATATTTTTAAAATGTTCAATGAGCATTCAAAACAAGGTTCAACAATACTAAAAAATGTTCAACGAGTGTTGGAAAAATGTTCAACTTATGTCTAAAAAATATTAACGTGTATTCAAAAAATATTTAGCAACATAGAACAAGTGTTTTAAAAGGTTCGACGTGCATTAGAACATATATTTGAAAAAAAATCAACATGTATCTGAAAAATATTTAATGTGTAATAAAAAATTAACATGTATTTGTGAAAATGTCATCAAAATGAAAATATGAAGAAAAAAGAACAAGAAAAAACAAAATTGAAAAATCTAAAACAGTCGTAAACCAATACAAAAAACAAGAAAGACAAAAAAAATGGGGCGGAACCTTCCCAAAACCGCCTGAAAGGTTTGTAAAACAGCTTCAAATTGCTTCCTGGAAGCGAACTAACCTACATTGGCCGGCCCACTTCCTGCTAGACTGAAGGCAAAGCACTTTTGTACATGGAAAACGTTTCTAATCGTCCGGCTGATTTCAGCCCGGGCATAAGCCGCCTCTCCCAGCCGCCACGTGTCTCTAGTCCTGGCTGATTCCACGAAGTTCCTTCCGTGATACACAACGTTCACCTCGCCTTGCTTCTGTTGTTGTTCACCTCGTGCACACGCATGGGCTATGTAACTATCTCGCGCCTACACCAGTACTGGTGGTACTCATTCTCTCTCATCTACCCTTCAGCTCAGCCTTTTTCTCTTAACCGAGTTGACCACATGGCTCTGCATGCTGCATGCATCAACCATTCTGAGCAAGCTAGCTCTAGTACACGGATTGGCATTGACCATTTGGGTGTGCCGCTGCATGCAAAACACTCTCGCTAGCCATGCATGTCCGTCGCGTCGCGGCCGTCTAAGCATGCCATTGCAACATCATCGGAGCAGCCAGACCGTTGTTGTAGCATTGTCGAAGCAGTCGTGCCATCATCGCAACACTGTCATGGCCGGGAAGCACGCCTTTGCAGCATCGCCGAAGTGACCGGGCCTCTGTCGCAGTATCGTCGTGGTCGTCGAAGCACGTCATCACAACATCGTCGTGATCGCTCGAAGCATGCCGCCGTGGCCGTCTAAGCATGCCATTGTAGCATCATCGGAGCAGCCAAATCATTGTTGTAGCATCGTCGAAGCAGTCGTGCCGTCATCGTAGCACTACCATGGCCGGGAAGCACGCCTTTGCAGCATTGTCGAAATAGCCGAGCCTCCGTCACAACATCGTCGCGGTCGTCGAAGCACGTCGTCACAACATCGTCATGATCATTCGAAGCATGCCGTCGTGGCCGTCTAAGCATGCCATTGTAGCATCATCGAAGCGGCCAAATCATTGTTGTAGCATCGTCGAAGCAGGCATGCCATCATCGTAGCATTGCATGGCCGAGAAGCACGTTTTTGCAACATCGTCGAAGTAGCCGGGCCTTCATCACAGCATCGTCGCGGTCGTCGAAGCACGTCGTCACAACATCGTCATGATCGTTCGAAGCATGCCACCGCGGCGGCTACCGAAGCATCCGCCGCCGCCGTCGCAACATCATAGAAGCAGCCAACCGTTATAGCATCGCCGCGGCCGTTGACGCATGTCATTGAAGCACACCGTGGCCGTTTGAAGAACACCGCCATGACATCGTCGCACCCGTTGAAGCATGTCGTGGCAACAACATCGAAGTAGCCAAGCTGCCATCGCAGCATTGTCGCGGCCATTTGAAGAACATCGTCGTGACATCGTCACGCCCGTTGAAGCATGCCATCGTTGCATCATTGAAGCAGCCAAGCTGCTATCACAACATTGCCTCGACAGTCAAAGCACGTCGTCGCAACATTATCAAAGCAGTCGGGCGGCCATCGCAACATCACCATGGTCGTCGGCGCACGCCGTCGCAGAATCTCCATGGCCATCGAAGCACACAATGGCCGTTCGAAGCATGTTGTCGCACCATCACCATACCCGTCAAAAGCATGCCATCCCAGCGCGCCTCATAGCATCACCGCGGCTGTGGAAGGAGTCGGGTCACCATCGCAGAATCCGACATCTAGAGTTGCACTGCTTGCCGCCTCACACTGACGACCGCTGCAGCAACATTGTCGTCACGGCTTGTAGTGTGGCAGCCCTCCTTCATAGCAGCCATGCCGGGGCTTTTCTTTGCTGTAGCTCTGGTTGCTGCAATGGAGAATGTCGTGTGGCTTCCATTGTTGCACACTGCTACCATGCCCCTTGCTAGAATACCTCACTTTTTGATGCCATGCCACCACAAGCCGTGGACGTGCATGGCTGAAAGTCTTCACACCAGTACGCCACAATGCAAGGGCAGCCACGCTGCAACACCGTAGTCAAACACCCCTGTATGCGTACATGTGTGTGAACGCGGTTTTGTGTGGTCAAACGCCCTAGGCGATTCAACTGGCTTCAGGCACCCACGTGACGCGAAAATCGGACGGCTGGCTGGGCCCAATCGCACGGCTTGCAAGGCGGTTTAAAAGCATGATTATCATCCGGCTGATGGGTAGCGCTGGCCTATTTGTACATCGGCGAGATATAGACGGAGGGAATCATTCATGTGGATAGGAAAATCACTTGATTGCGGTCATGTGACTTTTGTACACCGGGTTTTCTTGTAAAGCTCTGGCTCGCTTTCTTATCGTATTTCCGCCATGAAAGTAATGGAAAGGTAAAAATTCCGGTTGGACAAAGAAAGGAAAATATGTTGATGGATCCGACCGAATATGCTGCAAGAGAACATGGGCACGCAGCAAGCCACACGTGGACCTCTCGCTCCATGCAACGTCTCTCTCACCAATCACCATCGCGTGATTAAGCGGCTGCTATGTCCGTACCTCCAAAGTCCAAGCTAACGAAAACCCCCTGCTACTGAAACACGAGCCTACAAGATTCCCCGTGACAGATCATCTCATCGGTCCCAGTACTGAGCTACTCATAAGTGATAGCGCACGCACGTGCGGTATGGCGAGAATGTGGCTGTGCAGGCGGCGAGCAGGCGCTGGATCCATTCCATGGCCGTCGTGCGCGACGCTGCTGGCAGCAGGGCAACATGTGGCCATTCCGCGACGCGATCGATCGTGAGGCTGCCGCCGCTGCTCGTCGCCTCGTGGCTGCGGTGCTTTCACGGATCGGCGAGGATCGGAGAGGTGTGGTTCGGACTTGCGACTGCGACCGCCAGCCTACCAAAGTACTCCTACCAATCGATCGATGCATTATTGGTCGTCGGCGAAATCATGACCGGTCCCATATTCGCCGTCATTCTCGACCCTCAGAATCGGCGACACTTGTCAGGCTGGTCATCAGCAAAAATCGATGGAACTGTGATTGGATTGATTGGATCCACATATATATTTGGAGATTTGCGCTGGTTGATGGAATGGTATACATGAACTTGGCGGCTAGGCACGGCTTTGTCCGCCAAACAGCAGATTAAGCGATTCCTTAAACCTGGCAGTTGCGTTCGTTCGTAGTTCAAATCATCCCACGTCGGCCTGATTAGTCACGGCGGGCCGGTTGGCGGATCAGGCGGGCTTCCGTTCAACTTGTGCGCGAGTCTTACCAAAATCATCAAAGTTGATTCTACAACAAAAACCTGGGGCCACAAAGGGGAAAAGAGAGATGGCAAGTTGGTAAGAAGGCGATGTTTCGTCGGGGAGCATATGTTCGTGGAACGATGTGGTAGATTCAATCAGGCCCTTTTTCTTTTTACCAATTGATGAGAAGGCCAGAGGCCATTATACCAGCGAACATGGCAAGAGAACGGTTTGCATGTCAATTAACGTTGGTCGAAGATGGCAAATTAGTTGGTGGGCATGCCAATTCTCTCGCAGTTCAGTTTTTCGTCAGGATTTACCGTGTTTGCAAATTAAATTTGACATCCTCACAACAATATAAATTGCCATAAGAAACATTTAATTAGTCATTCCCTCCCAGCGAACGTCATCTGAATAGCATTACCGTCATATAAGGACATTTTCAACGCCGACCTACAAATCGCCCGTATTTGTCTGGACCGTAGAAGCCATCAAACGCGGGCCTATATCGGTCCGCGGCGCGGTCCGAGCGCATTTTCTCCCGCAAATTAGAGAAAAATAGGGGGGGGGGGGCTTTGCGGGAGTCCGGACCGCTGCCACACCCGCTTCTAACTGTCCTGGCCCACCCAAACCTCCTCCCTCGCCCGCGCGCGCTTCCCGTCCAAAACGGTCAGCGCCACTCCAGAGCGTCCGTGCCCGCATTCATGCCCGGCCAGAGCGAACGCGACCGTTCACTGACGCTGGCATTGAAGCGGTGCGCCGACCGAGAGAGCGCCGCCCACGCCGCTTCCCAGTGCAGACTACTGCTGCGCGTTCAAATGACACAACGGTGATACATCTCCAACGTATTTATAATTTATAAAGTATTCATGCCATGTTTGCAATAATTTTATATGATTTTGGCGCACTTTTATATAATTTTCATGGACTAACATATTAACCTAGTGCCTAGTGCCAGTTGTTGTTCTCTGCTTGTTTTTGGTTTTCCAGAAAATCCATACCAAGCGAAGTTCAAACGCGACGAAACTTTTTGACAATTTTTTTGGAACATAAGAGACGCCCGAGGCTTCGTGGGAGGACCAAAAGACCCACGAGGCGGTGACAAGGCAACACGGCGCGCCATGGGGGGGGGGGGGGTGGTATGGAGGGGGTGTTGTCTTGTGGGCCCCTCGTAACTCCTTTTGGCATGAAATTAACGCTGAAAATTCTTGTAAATAAAGAAACCCCTAGAAATAAACCTAGAACTTTAACTCCGCCGCCGCAAGTCCCTGTTCCGAAGAGATCTCATCTAGAGGTCTTTTCTGACACCCTGCCAGAGGGGGAAGTCATCACCGGAGGCCATTTTCATCATCCTGACGGTCTCCATGATGAGGAGATAGTAGTTCACCCCCGGGGCTGAGGGTATGTACTAGTAGCTATGTGTTTGATCTCTCTCTCTCTCTATCGTGTTCTTGATTTGGCACGATCTTGATGTATCATGAGCTTTGTTGATATACTGGAATCATATGGTGTTCTTCCCTCTCTATTTGTGTTGTGATGAATTGAGTCTTGCTCTTTGAGGTTTCGTTATGTTGGATTGAATATTGGATTTGAGATCACTCAATGTATGTCTTGCATGTGGATTCCCTGGTTGCACTTCGTTGGCTAGCTTGAGCAAACGCCGTTGCAGTATGGCTTCGGGGATAGCTGCAACATTAGTGTCAAAGCACACATCTGGTAGATCTTGACATACCTGAATATCTGAAGAAATAGCTTTCTTTAGCACTGAAACATGAACCACCGGGTGTATTTTACTGGATGGTGGCAGGTTCAGCTTGTAGGCAACATCACCAACCCGTTGCAGGATCTCAAATGGTCCAAAATATTTGAAGGATAGCTTCTGATTGGTGCGCCGAGCCACGGACATTTGTACATAGGGTTGGAGCTTGAGATAAACTCGGTCCCCGATGGCAAACTCGCGTTCCATTCTGCCCTTGTCGGCCTGTGCCTTCATTCGCTGACACACCCGCTGAAGTTGATCTTGAATCACTCTGTTCATATCCGCCCGATTTCGTATCCACTCATCCAACTCAGGAATATATGTGGGTTCCACTGCAGAAAAGCCAAGCTGGCGAGGAGTCCTTCCATATAAGACCATGAATGGAGTTGCTTTCAACGTTGAATGGTACATAGTGTTGTACCAGAATTCAGCAAGGGGCAACCACTGTGACCATTTAGTAGGGCAGGAATGAACAAAGCAGCGCAAGTAAGTCTCCAGGCATTGATTTAATCGCTCTGTTTGCCCATCCGTCTCTGGGTGACGAGCTGAACTCATGTTCAGTTCAATGTCAGTGAGTTTAAAGAGAGACTGCCAAAACTTGCTTGTGAAAACCCTACCCCTATCAGAGATTATCTTCAGAGGTAGGCCATGCAGTTTGTATACGTTGTCCACGTAAACCTGAGCAATTTGCTGAGCTGTGCAAGGATGCTTGAGCGAAATGAAGTGATCATACTTGCTGTACTTGTCAATGACCACCAGGATGGAATCAAAATTTCCAGACTTGGGGAGCCCTTCAATAAAATCGAGACTGACCATATCCCAGGCTTGTTTAGGTACTGGCAATGGTTGCAGCAGTCCAGGCAGTTTAGTGTGCTCAATCTTGGCCTGTTGACAAGTGGAGCACTTTTTGACAAACTCTTCCACAGTCTGTTTCAATTGAGGCCATGCAAACAGCGATTTAATTCGTTGATATGTGGCTGTAATGCCAGAGTGCCCACCAATCCCACTAGAGTGCAAAGCTTGCAAGATATTTTGCTGTGCTATTGTGTTGTTGCCCAGATAGATTCTGTTTTTGTACCGGAGCAATCCATCTTGTAGAGTATAGTTGTTGTCAGAAGTGGGTTTCACAGCTAGAGATGTGAGAAGGTCCATAGCTATTGGATCATCAGCATACCCATTAATAAGATTAGCAGTCCAAGCAGGGATACAGGTACTGACAGCATTGGTTTCACCTGTCTCCTGCAGTCTGCTCAGTGCATCAGCTGCTTGATTTGTGATGCCCTTCTTATATTGAACCTTATACTGGAGTCCCATGAGCTTGACAAAGGCCTTATGTTGGATGGATGGAGTTAACCTCTGTTCAGTCAGGTGAGCAAGGCTTTGGTGATCCGTTCTAATCACAAATTCCTGATGCTGCAAATATGACCTCCATTTATCTACTGCCAGGATAATAGCCAAGCACTCTTTTTCATAGGTAGATAATGCCTGTGATTTAGTACCCAGGCTGTTGATCAAAAAGGCAATTGGGTGCCCCTCCTGCATGAGTACAGCTCCAATGCCATTGTGGCAAGCGTCAGTTTCCAACACAAATTGCTTGGCGAAATCAGGTAGCTTGAGAACCGGGGCAGACACTAAAGCTTTCTTGAGTGCTAGAAAGGAGTTGTTGACTTCTGATGTCCACACAAAAGGCTGGCCCTTCTTTAACAGATTTGTCATTGGCCTGCTAATAATTCCATATCCTTTAATAAACCTCCTATAGAATCCAGATAGTCCCAGGAATGCTCTCACTTGTTTGACAGATTGTGGGACTGGCCATCTTTCCACAACCTCAATTTTTGATTTGTCAGTAGCAACTCCATCTTTTCCAATGACATGCCCCAGATATTCTAGGTTTTGTTGAGCAAAAGAGCATTTGCTCTGCTTGATGTAGAATTTGTTGTCTTGCAATATTTGAAATACTTCCTTTAGGTGTTGCACATGCTCCTCCAATGTAAAGCTAAAAACCAAGATGTCGTCCACAAACACCAACACAAATTTCCTATCCACAGGTTTGAGAATAAAATTCATGACAGACTGAAAAGTACCAGGGGCAAAAGCAAGACCAAATGGCATGACCTTAAATTCATAATGACCATTATGGATTCTGAAAGCTGTTTTGTGCTCTTCACCAGGTGCCATTCGAAGTTGATGATATCCCGCTCTCAAGTCTAGCTTAGTGAACCATTGGGCTCTAGCCAACTCATCTAGTAGTTCCTCCACTATAGGCATGGGGTATTTATTTTTGACAGTGATAGCATTCAGTTGTCTGTAATCCACACAAAAACGCCATGTTCCATCTTTTTTCTTAACCAATAACACTGGGGAGGAGAAATGTCTGACACTATTCTGAATAAATCCTTTCTTCAACATATCAGTTACCTGCTTCTCCAATTCATCTTTTAACTGGGGAGATACTCTGTATGGTTTTTGAGTAACTGGAACAACTCCAGGCAACAACAGAATGCGATAGTCAAACTCTCTTGCCGGAGGTAATTCCCCAGGTTCTTGAAACACTACTTTATACTGCTCCAAAATAGCTTGCACCGCAGCCGGAATGTCAGCTGTGTCACTGCTGTCAGATAAAGCACATAGTTGAACTACCTGTTCTACATGGCCTTGTCTGGTTAACAGGTTTAGTTTCTTAGCAGACACTTCCGTACATGCTTCCACATGATGTTTCAAACCCCTCAGAGTGATTCTGTTCCCTTGGTGATTGAACCTGAGTTTCTTTTTCTGCCAATCCACAAACATAGGACTGCAATTAGAAAGCCAGTCCATACCTAAGATGATATCATAACTGCCCAAAGCCAACACCCTCATAGATGTGCAAAATGTGTTTCCCTGAGTCCACCACTGTAAATTACAGATGGCAGTGTCAGACTGAATTGGTGTCCCATCAGCTAACTTGACAGTGGCAGCTGGAACAGTAGTTTCGGTGAGCCCCAATGCCTTTACCAGTTTGGAACTGATGAAATTGTGAGAGCTGCCAGAGTCAATGAGAATTAACACTAATTGTTTCTGAATTAGGCCTTGCAGCTTGATTGTTTTCCTTTTGGCAGTTCCATTAATGGCATCCTCTAATATACTATAAAGCTCTGGTTCTGAATCACCCTCAGACTCCTGATCTGTATTATCTTCAGTATTCTTCTCCAGTTGTAGAAAATCCAAAAGCTCTTCCAACACATGTAAAGAGATCTGAGCTGCACATTTGTGTCCAGGAGCAAACTTGTCTCCACATTTGAAACACAGTCCCTTAGTTCTTCTCATGGCCCTAAGAGAATAATATTTTTCCTCAAATTTGCCCTATTTTTTGTCAGACTCTGGTATTGCTCCCAATAGGCTTGGAGTGGATGCATTACTTTTTGCATAAGACTTGGAATAATCAGTGTTTGAGTATGGTTTCCTCTGTTGCAGTTCTAACTCCTCTTCCTGAACCAAGGCTAGGAAAACTGTCGTATCAATGGTTTTAGGAGTGTGTAGACGAATGGCAATCCGGATGTTGGATTTGAGACCGTTGACAAACCTATTCACCAGAAATGTCTCATTGTAACCCTGGTTATGAGTAAGCACTCGATGCATTAACTCCTGGAACCTGGTGTGATATTCAGTGACTGTACCTGTCTGTTTCAGTTTGAAAAGCTGCTCCAGCTGCTGTTCATATTTGTTCACATCAAATTTGGCAAACACAGCTAACACCAAATCCGACCAAGTGGTTAGACGATACAGGGATTCATGACTCTGTAGCCAGGATTTGGCTATGCCCTGGAAGTGCAGAGTGGCAAAAGTGGCCCAGTTTTCTGAAGGTACAACAAACATATGAAAGTACTTTTCACAACAGTCCTTCCACCATTTCGGATCTTCTCCATTGAAGCGAGGGAAATTCGTGCGCGGCATCTTAGCTTGACCAAATCGATGTGGTGGCGGACGGCCACTTTCTTCATCCTCTGTACCGTTTCCATACAAAGCAAAGGCAATATGGGAACGAACTGGACGCCGCTCACCTTGACTTGGGTGATGATCCTGAACATGGACTGTCCGAGTAGCTGCTTCAGGGTGTTCCGATGACGCGCCTGGCGCCGATGCACTCGGATGATCCGTCGGGCGCCCACCTTCCAACGCGACCACCCTTCGCACCAAACCCTCAACCTGATCTGAGATCCCGTTGGTCGTCGAGAGAAGGCGGGTTACCGTGGAAGTGTTCTGATGATGTTCCTTGAGCAGTGATGACTGCGATTGCAGCACTTCATCCACCTTGCCCATGAGTGTGTCGATCTGCTTCGAATTTTGGGCTGCCGCCATGGCGTTGTCCTTGGTGATCGTAGCCGTGGTCGCTAAGAGCGCTTGCAGCTCCTGGAGTAACATCTCCACCGTCCCCATCTGTGTCGTGAGCGTTGGGTTATTGGATCTCGCCATCGTGTCCGATCTGGATCAACTCAACCCCGCGTCGGTACACCGAGGTGTTTTGCGTGAGATCAACAGAGTGAGCTCGCACCAATCGCAACAGATTTACAAGGATCGCGAATCGAATCACAGCGGAAAAAAAATTGGGGGGAGAATCGAAGGCTCTGAATACCAAATGTCACGATCGTAACATTCACCAGCAACACACTGGTCAGTATTTTATCACCGATACAGGATTCACTCAGAAGAAGGAGTGGATCTGGGGCTCGGGAGGAGAAAGGGGAGGAGAGTTACTCGCTCACGCGTTACAAGTGTGCTCATCCATGTCCCCTTCCACTACTGCCGTGAGCTACAAGAAGATACCCGATGGACGCGCCTCTGATCCTTGCTGGGCTTGGGCCACGCCTGTCTTCTTCCTAGTCCTTGCGCGTGGGCCTTCTTGTCCTGTTGCTGCGCCTCAACGGCCCGGGTCCTCCAGTCTCCGGGCCTGGTCCGTCCGATATAGCCACGGGCGTGACTGTGACGCCCCCGATTCAATCGTACACTAATCATACACGCAAACATGTACAATCAAGATCAGCGACTCATGGGAAGATATCACAACACAACTCTAAAAACAAATAAGTCATACAAGCATCATATTACAAGCCAGGGGCCTCAAGGGCTCGAATACAAGTGCTCGAACATAAACTTGTCAGCGGAAGCAACAATATCTGAGTACAGACATTAAGTTAAACAAGGTGCCATAAGATGGCTAGCACAAACTGGGATACAGATCAAAAGAGGCGCAGGTCTCCTGCCTGGGATCCTCCTAACTACTCCTGGTCGTCGGCGGCCTGCACGTAGTAGTAGGCACCCTCAGTGTAGTAGGGGTCGTCGTTGACGGTGGCGTCTGGCTCCTGGGCTCCAACATCTGGTCGTAACAACCGGGTATAGAAAGGGGGAAAAGGGGGAGCAAAGCAACTGTGAGTACTCATCCAAAGTACTCGCAAGCAAGGATCTACACTACATATGCATTGGTATCAATGAAATGGGTAGTATCTGTGGACTGAACTACAGAATGCCAGAATAAGAGGGGGATAGCTAGGCCTATCGAAGGCTACGCTTCTGGCAGCCTCCATCTTGAAGCATGTAGAAGAGAGTAGCAAGTGTAGCATCAAGTAACATCGCATAGCATAATCCTACACGGTGATCCTCCCCTCGTCGCCCTGTGGGAAAGCGATCACCGGGTTGTATCTGGAACTTGTAAGGGGTATGTTTTATTAAGTATCCGATTCTAGTTGTCATAAGGTCGAAGTAAAACTCTGGGTCGTCCTTTTACCGAGGGACATGGCTATTCGAATAGATAAACTTCCCTGCAGGGGTGCACGACATTACCCAACACGCTCGATCCCTCTGGCCGGACACACTTTCCTGGGTCATGCCCGACCTCGGAAGATCAACATGTCGCAGTCCTACCTAGGCCTAACAGATAGGTCAGCACGCCGGTCTAAATCCTAAGCACGCAGGGGTCTTGGGCCCATCGCCCTTTGTACTCCTGCACGTTGCGAGGGCGGCCGGAAGCAGACCTAGCCCCCTAATACAAGAGCAGGCGTTCCAGTCCAATCCGGCGCGCGCCGCTCAACCGCTGACGTCTAGGAGGCTTCGGCTGATACTACGACGTCAAGAGCCCATAACTATTCCTGCGTAGTTGGTTCGTGCGTATAGGCTCGTAGCCAGACTCAGATCAAATACCCAGATCTCGTTAAGCGTGTTATTTGAAGTATCCGCAGACGCCGACCAGGGACCAGGCCCATCTGTCTCCTAGGTGGTCACAACCTGCCATGTCGCTCCGCCACAAAGAATCACGCGGGGGCTATCGGGAACCCAGGCCCATCACAACCTGGATGGAGCCACTTGCCCCTTCAGCCCCCACTTCCGAACAGTAACATAAGTAGTGTGATAGTACATAGTATATCCCCGTGATCACCTCCCGAGTGATCACGGCCCAATAGTATAGCATGGCAGACGGACAAGTATGTAGGGCCACTGATGATAAACTAGCAAGCTATACTAAGCATATGGGATTGCAGGAAAGGTATCAACAACAGTAGCAACAAGGACATGCTATGCAGCAATATAGGATCAAACCGATGAAACAATAACACAACTCTAATGCAAGCAGTAGAGGAAAAGAGTAGGCGATATCGGGATGAACAAGGAGGGTTGGCTTGCCTGGAAGCTCTGCTGAGAAGGAGGGGTCGTCAACACCGTAGTCTATCGGGGTAGCAGCAGCGTTAGTCTTGTAGTCTACCAGAGAGAAGAGGGGGAAGAAACAATGAATACAGTGCAAACAGATGCATGACGATGCATGACATGACATTAAGCGGTGCTAGGTGTGCCCTAGCGCGGTACTAAGTGCTACTGGCGAAGGGGGAAAACATCTGGGAAAGTATTCCCGGTGTTTGGCATTTTTGGACAGATGAAACGGAGGGGGACGGTTGCATGTTCGCAATGCTAGGGACATGTGGCAGACAAACATAGAGCGTATTCGGGATCATCTGGTTTTTCTCAGCAACTTTCATGTACAAAGTATTTTCATCCGAGTTTCAGATTATTTTATATTAATTTTCAAAGTTTTAATTCATTTTCAAGAATTAACAGATTAATTTAACCGAAAAGCATTTATGACATCATCAGGATGTCAGCATGACATCATCGGTCAACGCTGACCGTTGACCGGTCAACTGATGGGTGGGTCCCGTCTGTCATTGCCACATTATCCTAATTAACATATTAATTAGTTTAATTAGTTAATTAGGTTAACTAATGTTTAATTAGTTTAATTAAACAGAATTAATTAAGTTAATTAATATTGTTATTTATTTTTCGTTCTAATTTTCCTGGGGCGTGGGCCCCGGCTGTCTGTGTCACAGTGGAGGCAACGGGGCGGGTTAGCGGGCGCCCGTGCAACGGAGCCCTGGGGCGAACCCAGCGCGGCCACGGTGCGCGACTAGCTGGGGCAAGGGCAAGTGTGCGCGCTCGCGCATGGCGGGGCAGCGGCGCTGTGGCAGGGGGAGCGGGGCGTGGCCCTGGGCGGCAGCAGGCGCCGGCAGTGCAGAAGCCAAAGGCGGGCGCGCGGGGCCAGGCGAAGCAGCGGCGGCGGCCGGACGGGCGACGGCGAGCGCAGGGCGGAGGGGCTATGCGGGTGCGCGTGGGCGCGGCCACCAAGTGGCCTGAAGCGCGACGAGCGGGGTGGCTGGCGGCATCGAGCGGCCCGACGGGCGCGGGCAGTGGGTGGTTGGAGCGATGGCCACGGTGACGACCGAGCGGCGGCGGAGGCGGCATGGGAGTGGGCTTCCGACGGCCTTGGATAGTAGGGGCAGTAGCAGGCAGCAGCCAGCGGCAGCAACAAGTAGTAGCCAGCGGCAGCAAATAGCAGCACGCATCAGAGCAGCTATGGCGGGCGCAGCAGCGGCGGCTTGCAGGGAGAGCGGGGGGGAACAGCCACACGCGAGCAGGGGCATGGCTGGGGAGTCTCGTGGGCGTGCAAGGTGTAGGGGCGTGGCCGGGGCGCGGCTCGGCGCGCGGTGAGAGCGGGGCCAGACGGGGGAGAGAGGGGGGCTCACGTGCGCTGTAGATGCACGGGGGTTCGGCGAGGCTCGGTGGAGCCTTTGGGGAGGAGGACGGGGACGACACGCGTCGATGGATGACGGCTCCGGGCGGCGGGGTGGCTTTGGCGATGGCGGTTGGCGCCAGGTCGTGCTCCCGATCTCGATCCAGATCGGGGGAGAGCGAGATGGAATGGGGGTTGTGGGGGTGTCGGTGGATAGGGTTCGGCACTAGGGGGTTAAGGGAGTGGGGATGGGTTGGCCTGGCGTGTGGCTGGGCCGAGGCCCGAAAGGTGGGGGCTTTGCCCTCTTTTACCTTTTTCTTATTTTGTTTTTCCTTTCCTTTTCTTTTTATTTATGTTCCTCCTTTATTTTAGTTTTATAAACTATAAAAGTAGTCCCTAATTTAGTGTTAATAAATAGGCTACTGCCACATAAGTTTGGGCAACTAAATAAAATAGTTTAATATTTTATTTATTGTAAAAGGCATTTAATTAATTGTTTTGTTACTGTTTTATCTATTCTTGTGCATTCAAATATTTTTACTACAATGTGGTTTCTCCACCATAATTACTTAGGCTTTATTTGTCGCATCCAGAACATTTTGGTTTTAATGTTTGAAAACTTTTATCGTTTGGCTTTAATTCAAACTTGAATTTGAATCGGTTTTGAACTAACGCGAGATTAGAAACAGTAATTGAGGTGACGTGGCATCATTAGTAGAGGTTCACTGTAGCGTAATTATCCGGGCGTCACAATTCTCCTCCACTACAAGAAATCTCGTCCCGAGATTTAAGAGGTGGAGTAAGGGAGAAAGTTCTGGTTACGAAATTCTAACGAATCTTCTCGTTCTTGGTTGCTCTTCTTGAAGACGTTGATCCCTTGACTTGATGTCTTGAGTTCTCTGCTTGAGGGCATCGTGATGAAGTTGTCATTCTTTCTTCGGGAACTCCATCGTACTTACGGAAATGATAAGGGGTAACTTCGGAAGAACGGGCCTCTAGAAGGTAGCTTAGCCGGTAGATAACACCAGGGAAGGTGGCGGAAAGTAACTCTTGAATCTAATCTTAAGAAAATATCAAGAGCAAAGTAAGAAGGTGCAAAATATAAGTTTCAAGCGCATAAGCAATCGTTCGTTGCCTGAAACGAAGTGTGAAAGGGGTTCAGAGCAATGGGAATAAGTATTGCGTCTGATACCAGAATAGATCACTAGGCAGGTGGCCCGTGAATTACATACGAAGTCAAGCGCGAGGAATAACTTTGGCAATAGGGTGTACAGGAGAGTCAGGTTTCGATCCTGTGGAACTGTGGGTTATGGGCCCACCATGTGGGTTAAGTAAGAGGGCGGCGACATCTTGCATGGTCATGATAGCAAGGCATGTCAGGAAATAGCCTGTCAGTTATGTTGGCAACAATGTTGGTACCAAGGGCGAGGGACAAAGAGAACCATTTTCCTGCTGGGTCTTGCTGACAGAATTGTACACCGAGCTGTTTACATAAGCAGGAGAATATAACTGCTTAGATCATATAGATCACAAGAAAGGTTAAACCAAACAATGGAAAGGAAAATATGATTATCAGATTAAACAGAACAATGGAAAGGAAAATGTGTTTAAACACATATTTCAGGGGTATATACTTCCCAAGGACAAGCAGAGCATGATATCCATGATAGGATAGAAAGTAGAAAACCATGTAGGTAAGGGGAGAGGAATTTCATGACATTACCCAAACAACGGTGTTTGAATAATTGATAAAGAAAATTTAGCATTGTGCTTCAAATGTTCTTATTGATGATCGGAGTACCACAGACATGCTTCGAGATAGCATTGACATGGTCATCAGGTAAGGATCAGACTTTGGATACAAAAAAGGGTCCATCAGGAACAACTTATAGAATAAGTCTTACAATTTCCTCATGGAAGAATGGACAACCTTGCAAAAACGAAAACTATAATAATAGGTCCTCCGGCCAGGTGTGCTAGGCATGACATCACCTTACCGGGTCATGTAAAGATGTTATAACTCTTGGAAATATGTTCCAACCATCATATCTAACCGAGATTCAGATCTGATTGGTGTCAGGATACCTCAGACTCAGGATGTCTCAGAAGAAAAGGTGCAACACAAATTGACGGGATGACAATGTAAGATTCTTGGGAAATGAACTATGGAAGCGAGTTCCGAAACAAGAGTTCATCATTAAACCAATGAGAGGATGAGGAGGTGGCTGATGGACTCAGCGATAATTCATCAAGATTAACAAAAGATGGATTTCCACAGTTATGTGAACAAGGAGGTAACATTTTCAGATCAAATGATATAATGATGTATGCTCGAGGAAAACATACACAATTAAACATTGGTTGAAAGGTGCACCCGAAATATGGGCTAGGTAGCACGATCAATGTTCGAATTGATGATTCAATAAGCAATAGACTTCGAATGAAACTAACGACCATTAACTTCAAAGTAATAGGGTTGCTAGAAGTTTTGAATTTACACATCACAGACCATTTGTCGGTATTCCAGTTAGAAACAACACGGGGACCAAGAAAAGAATGGTGATGGTAATAAGTATCACTTGTATTAAGAATTCTTAAGAGGTGGAGCAATCCTCACAACATCCTTGATATAAAAGACAGTAATACTTCAAGGCAGCACATAATACAAGCATGGATAGGAAGTTGCATCCATAACATGAACAAGATTGTGATGAAAGGAAGGTAAGGATGTCGTTGGTAACTCAAATTACCAAGTGACGAGGATGGCAATTATCATCATGAATTCGATTGATATTCTGGAAGGAGTCAAAATGTTGATGGTGATCACGACAAATTTTGTCGAGAGGCTCCACGAAGAAACAATCGAACAGCGACTACATCAAGCAAAAGGACTAATGCAGCGAAAGATTATTGGAACCACGGATACGACAACATCTCGGAATCAAGCTTGATGTTCAAGGTGAAACGATAAGACAAGGAAGATCGACGTAAGATTAGCTCATCGTCAAAAGTTGTGCTCCGAGAATAAGGACCAGGTAGAACAGTTAAAATTAGCACGATAATGATATAGCCGAACCGGCTAGGAATGACATGATGGGGTATTAAACTTCCCAACAACAAAGTACTAGAAGTACTGAATTGTAGTGCGGATATGATTCACTAATCGGCGTTCTCGGTTGACGACAACCCAGAACCCGTGGAGTGACTAGGACAGGGAAAGGTACCACTTCATCAGAAATTCATAAGATGTAGTGCGATGGCGTGATATCCTCGAGATACCAGGGGATAATACTCGAAGGTAAATCAAAATAGAGGTTGGGCAGGCGTATTGATCTGCAGAAGGGAAGTGCTTTCACTTCTCCGAAAAATGGGATCAAAGAAAAACAATCATGGTCGGAACCGTGGTTGCAAAGGACCAAACATAGATACCAGATGAACTTATAACATGGGGATTATTATTATTTACAAGAAGCTTCCATGATAAGTTCCACATCGGGTCCATGGGCATGAACACAAAGGTTTAAGGTCGACTCCCACTTCTTCAATGCCTAACCTTTCATTCACTTCTCGTCTTCGAAGAAGTTGTATGGTAGAAAATTATCTGGTAAAACACCAGAAGGGTATGACTCGTGAAAACTTTCGGGTTCATATGGTTTAAGGGAAGGTATAGGTTCAACCCATCGGGGCTTCTTAGGAACATATACCAAAAACTTCAAGAGTAAATAACACAAGCTCGAAAGCAGAGCATGGTTGGCCAAAATCAGAGAATGGGATTTACCAATGGCATTATGTATCAGGGAAATAACTCCTCGAGGTTTTTGTATACGAAGGACACTGCCAAATGAAATCCAACAAAGGATCTGGTGGTCCACAAGGGATTTGTTGTGAGCATCGGTACTCAACCAGAAGAAGAAAGAATGCAAGGAGATCAGATTATAGAAACAACTGACTAATTCAAGCTCAAATGCAATGGAATTATGATTTTCAACTCAAGGATCAGAACCAAACTCTCTGATAAAGGGTGGATAAGTTGAATAGACTTAGGGGTACAATCAACGACAATTGGATTGGTTGAGATCCAGCTCATGTTTAAAATGATGTCTGAGCTGGAAGGATGAATTCTAGGATCTGATTGAGGATTGCGAGCATTCGCAACATATTGAATCAACGGACTCAAAATGATAATGACAAGGGATGCCAATAAGATTACGAGACTTGTGGGATTAACCATAATGCAAGCAAGCAAGAATTTCAAGAGCAATAGGCTGCTCAGGATTTTCGGAAGACCGAATGGTATTTTGAAGACTTTTGTGAAACACATGAACAACTGGGAATGAGCGGATACTCGATAAGTGCGAGGAACTATCCGTTGGTGTATTTCTGCGATAAGGAACTACAAGGCAGTGGCACAAGGGATTCTTAAAAGTCGGAGAACAATTCGATGTATTCTGTAATAACAAGAGCAACTGGGAGTAATTGTATGAACGACAAGTGTATGTCGTTATCCATATGGATATATCGGTAGTAGGGAATTGAAAAGGCAGAGGGCACAAGGGTCTCGGGAAGCATCGAAGAGTATCTTCAAAATCTTCTACTGAAGCAGTCGATCGTCTGGGCTCTCCGGCAGGAAGTGGTTATGAGAACCTAGAGTTAGAATTAGCAAAATCATTTAACCCGAATAGAAGAGAGATTAGAATCCCAGAGTATAGACGAGGAATAAAAGATCCTGATACCACCCAATGGCGACGTGGGCCCGTAAGACACACAGCCATGTTAGTAAAACAGTTTTCATCGACTAGACTCAACTTCGGCCAAGGAGTTGGAAAGGGGGATTCCTACAGGCAGTTGGCTCTGATACCAACTTGTGACGGCCCTAATTCAATCGTAGACTAATCATACAAGCAAACATGTACAATCAAGATCAGGGACTCATGGGAAGATATCACAACACAACTCTAAAAACAAATAAGTCATACAAGCATCATATTACAAGCCAGGGGCCTCGAGGGCTCGAATACAAGTGCTCGAACATAAACGAGTCAGCGGAAGCAACAATATCTGAGTACAGACATTAAGTTAAACAAGGTGCCATAAGATGGCTAGCACAAACTGGGATACAGATCGAAAGAGGCGCAGGCCTCCTGCCTGGGATCCTCCTAACTACTCCTAGTTGTCGGCGGCCTGCACGTAGTAGTAGGCACCCTCGGTGTAGTAGGGGTCGTCGTCGACGGTGGCATCTGGCTCCTGGGCTCCAACATCTGGTCGTAACAACCGGGTATAGAAAGGGGGAAAATGGGGAGCAAAGCAACCGTGAGTACTCATCCAAAGTACTCGCAAGCAAGGATCAACACTATATATGCATTGATATCAATGAAATGGGTTGTAACACCCCCAGTGGTTAACTAAAGTAACCACCCTTTTGATTATGCCATGTCATCATGATCAATAGTGCTTAATCAACATTAGTATCATATCTCTTTTCAAATTCAAACTCAATTGGAAATTCAAACTGAAAGTGGAAAATAAAAGTTATCCAACATAAAAACTAAAATGTGCAGCATGTTGCAAATATTCCCAAAGCTTTTATAAAATTGATTGCAACATTTATTGGAATTGTAAAAGGACTCAAATAGCAAGAAACAGCAGCAAAACAACACTATTTAATCCTTTTTCAATTAAATAAAATCCAAACAAAAAGATATGGACATCAAACCAATTTCTAGCAGTGACTAATGATGCACCATATTTATTTGGGCTAGTCTCATATTTCACAAAAGTGTTTTGAAATAAAAACAAAAGCCTAAGCAGAAACTAAAAAGAGAAAACAGAAAAGAAATTAGAAAAAGAAAAAGAGAAAGAAGCCCACCGCTGCCTGGGCCGCGAGTGCACAGTGCGGCCCGACCCACCTAGCTCTTCCCCTACCCCGCACTGCTCACCCGCGCTGCCTCGTTGTCGAGCACCTGACGCGCGCACGCACGCCCGCGCCCCGGCCCCCCCTCTCTCCCACTCGACAGCGCGCGCTCTCGCTCGCAGTAGATAAAGGGCAGCGCCCAGCGCTCCCCCGGCCCCCCTGGCCACTCCTCAACTCTTCCCTCTCTGCTTCCCCCTCACCCAAGCGCCAACGACGCCATGGCTCCGGCGTAGCCACGGCCACCGCGCCCCATACGCCTCCCCGACGTGTCCCTGAGCTTCGCCGGCGGCCTCTACTTCGCCTGCGCCGACTGGACCGAGCCGAGGACCCCGGCATCGTCCCCAACTCCGTCGTCTTCAACCTGCGGCCGCCCGCATCGCCGCCGTCGATTCGCCGCCTCGAGCCCACCCCGAACCCACTTAAGCACACCTGCAGGAGCGCTGTAAGCTGCCGCTTTTTCAACCTCTCCTCGCGCCATCGTTTGCGGCCCCTAGCGAGCGCCTCCACCGTAGCCGAATGCGCCGCTGCCCGCCTCGTCGCCGGCATGGCTCCGGCGACCAAACGGCCTCGCAACTGTGCCCGCTCGCTTCACCGCATCGCGCAGGTCACGCCTAGCCTCTTGGCTCGTTCGCACGCACGCTGCAACGCCGTTCGCCGTCTCACCCGAATGCCACCGTCCGCCGATGAGCTCACCGCACTCCGCTCCGACCACCGCAGCTAGCGTCGGTAGGCTAGATCGACGCGGCTCGGGATGCCCGATCGAGAGCAAGAAACGGCGCTCGATTTGACCCACCGTGCGTGAAACCCGCAGCTCTCCTGAGCCTCCGCCGTGTTTTTGGGCTCGTCGACGTTCAGCCGCCGGCCAGCTAACGTGGCAAGGGTGGGCCCCGCATCCGTGCCACTGACTGTGGGCCTCGCGGGCCCCAGCTGGTCCGTTGACCACATCAACGCTGACGTGGCCGCGCCCTGTTCCACTAACATGTGGGCCCCCTCTGGTAATTAGGTTAATTAAACAAATTATTAAAGTGAAAGTAATTAGTTTAACTAATGTCTCACTGACAGGCTGGGCCCACTCTTCTAATTATCCTATTAATTAGTTTAACTCGCTGTTAGTCATAACAGAGACTGACATGTGGGTCCCATTGGACCCACATGTCAGGTTTGACCTGGTCAGCCTCTTTGTTGACTGCTGACGTCATCCTCACGCAATGCTGACATCATAATTCCTTTTATGTTAAATTTAAATTAATTTCAGAAAATGCTAAAATCTTTAGAAAATCATATTAAATAATCCGTAACTCCGATGGAAAAACTTTGTACATGAAAGTTGCTCAGAACGACGAGACGAATCTGAATACGCGGTCCGTTCATCTGTCACACGTCCCTAACTACCCGAACATGCAACCGTTCCTCTCCGGTCATCTGTCTGACAAATGTCCAGAACCGGGAAAACATTCCCGGATGAATTCCACCTTCGCCAGTATCACCCAGCACTGCGTTAGATCACCTCTGTCACCGCGTATTACCATGTTATGCTTTGTGCTGCACTTGTTTGCTTAGTATTTACTGTTTCCTCCCCCTCTTCTCTCTCGGTAGCCCCCGACACCGACGTCGTCCCCGAGACCGACGCAGCTCCGGAGACCGAAGACACCATTGACAACCTTGCCCTTGCCACCGAGCAACCAGGCAAGCCCCCCCTTTGATCATCCCGATATCGCCCATTCTATTTTCTCATGCTTGCATTAGAATTGCTGCTGCTACTGCTTTACCTATTTGGATGCATAGCCTGTTTATTGTAACCTGCTGTTGATAATTACCTGCATATCCTAAACTGCTTAGTATAGGCTGGGTAGAGACCTATCAGTGACCCCACTTATCCCGACCGCCCCGCTGAATTATTCGAAGACCCGATCAACGGGATTGAAGACCAGGCCCCGGCACCGCACATCACCCCCCCCCTTAGTTGTAACGACACTGCAGCGTTACTATCGAGTGCCGAGGGTGATACCTCGTGTAGCACTTTTGATGTTAACTCTGTAGAGTAGCTATTCGGTCATGGTCATCGAGGGTGGTTCCTCCTTCACCGCTTCCGATAACGACGCCATCGTACAACACCTCAAGTGTGAACCCAGCGAGGGTGATTCCTCCGAGTTCACCTTGACGGATACATCGAGTAGGAATCCAACGAGGGTGATACCTCAGATTCCCCTGATGTTATGGACACACGGATACTTGGACTGTACTATTGTTACTTGGAAAGGCGGGTCGACCCTGAGGGGTACCCGCGTGTGATGTGAAGACGGGTTGCCTGTGTGGTGCCCGAGTGAGAATACGAGGCGTGGCCGGGCATTCTTGGCCCTTGCCGCAAGACCTCGAGACGGGGCGATGGGGTCACATCTTTCATGTGTCTCTGCTCGTTACCGCAAGCCCTAGTCCATTAACGATTTGGATATTTGATCTGAGCAGGTCTCTGGCCTGATAGCACTAACCATCACGTGGGCATAGTATGGGCGTTCTGCATCGTAGCATCAGCCAAAAGCTCTATCAGACGTCTAGTTCAGCCTTGCGGCCGGGACGGACCGGCGCCCCCCTGGTGCCTGGCTCCCCCCTGCACACAACGACTCGGAGTGCACAGGGCGATGGCCCAAGACCTCTGAGCGCTTAGGATGTAGACCGACGGGGACCTCTCTGCTGAGCTCTAGGTAGGGTTGCGATGTGTCGTTTGGCCGAGGCCGGGCATGACCTAGGAAAGTGTGTCCGGCCGGAGTTAATCGAGCGTGTTGGGTAAGTTGGTGCACCCCTGCAGGGAAGAAAACTTCTATCGATAGCCTGTCCTACGGTAACGGACACTCGGAGTTGTATCCCGATCGATACAGCTAGAACTTGAGATGAGACTTGGATACTATGGCTCTGGGATTGCTTCTCGCAGGGAGTCAAGAAGGGATCTCCGGACGAGGTGAATGACTGTATGGCTCTGGGATTGCTTTCTCGCAGGGAGTCGAGAAAGGATCTCTGGGTGAGGTTGAGACTTAATGATACTGCTACATTATATTGTACTGTTCTACCCTCTTCTATTTCTGCAAGACCGCTGAAGATGCTAGTCTTCGATAGGACTAGGCCTACTCTCTATTCTGGCATTTCTGCAGCCCAGTCCACATATACAGCCTCCCTTTGAAAATGTTGCATATGTAGTGTAGATCCTTGCTTGCTGAGTACTTCTGAGTACTCACGGTTGCTTTGTTTTTCTTTTCTCCCCTTATCAGTTTGTCGTGACCAGAGGACGGAGCCCCCTGAGACAGATGCCCCGTCGATCGAATACTACTACTACCCAGAGGATGGATACTACTACGAGTTGACTGATGACCAGGAGTAGGATCGGAGGGTCCCAGGTAGGAGGCCTTCGCCTTTCGATCGTAGTGTTTTATTTTGCCCCGCCTTTCTAAAGGCCTTTCTGTTTCTTTCATATCTGTACTCAGATATCTGATGCTTCCGCTGACGCTTGTTCGCAAGCTTATGTATTCGAGCCCTCGTGGCCCCTGGCTTGTAATATAAAGCTTGTATGACTTTATTTATGTTTTAGAGTTGTGTTGTGATATCTTCCCGTGAGTCCTTAGGCTTGATCGTGTGCATTTGCGTGTATGATTAGTGCACGGTTGAGCCGGGGGCGTCACAAGTTGGTATCAGAGCCGACTGACTGTAGGAACCCCCCTTTCTAACTCCTTGGCCGAAGTTGAGTCTAGTAACCGAAAACTACTTTACTAACTTGGCTGTGTGGCTTACGGGCCCACGTCGCCAATTGGGTGGTATTAGTATCTTTTACTCCTCGACCTTTACTCTGGGACTCTGATCTCTCTTCTATTCGGGTTAAATTTTTTACTAACCCCAACATTAGGTTCTCGTAATCACATCCGCCCGGTGTTCTGAAATATCCCCCCTTGTTCCAAGATTGCGGGCCAGGTTCTGCTTGTAGGATCCTCTTATCGAGGGCACCCTGTGTTGTCACTTGCAGATTCCTCGCTCCAATAGTTTTCTCCGACATTGATGTAGCCTTTGCTATGTCTCGTTGTGTACTTCCTTGCCGCGTGCCTGCGTGCCGCCTAGATGTCTAGCCCTCCCTTTTCAGCTGTCGTATTGCCGGATTGTAATCGAGGCTATGTGCGGATTCGAATGTCTGGTGCGAATATGATGAAGTATCTATTGCACCTCCTTCTGTTGTGCGTGTTACTTCATGAATCATTCCATACACATGCAGTTTTTCTTGCTAAACTGCCCCTGTTGATTTGGCAGGATGGCTGACGATCCTCCACCTCCACCCTATATTGCCGCCATGATGCAGCAGTTTGAACTCAACCGTCAGCAGTTTGAGCTCAACCGTCAGTTTATGACCGGAGTATTGGCTCAGTTCCCTACTCAGAATGCTCAACAGCAGAATGCTCCAATAACTCTGCCAGAATTTGTGCGCCTCAATCCGTCCGTTTTCCGCAACTCCACCAATCCTATGGATGCTGATGATTGGCTTCGTGACATCCTGTTTGAGATGGAGTCAGCTAATGTTGCCCCTGACAGTTACATCACCTTTGCGACATTCCACTTGAAGGGTCCCGCTGCTCAATGGTGGGAAAGCCACAAGGCTATGTTGCCTGCAGAGACTGTAACCACTTGGCAGGAATTTCAGTCAGCTTTTCATGCACGTTACATTCCTCAAGGTCTGATGGACCAGAAGAAGCAGGAGTTCCGTAAACTCTCATAGGGTAAAATGACTGTGGATGAATACCAGAGGAAATTTCTTGAATTGTCCCGCTATGCTGCGGATGACGTCGACACTAACACACGCAAGCAGGAGAAATTCCGTGAAGGACTGCGTACCGATATAAAACTTACACTTGCTGTCCATGATTTCACAGACTTCGCAACGCTTGTCAGCAAATCTTTCCAAGTTGAAACAGCTCTGACTGAGTACCAGGAGTCGCTCAAGCGCACTCATGAAGCTGACTCAACCACGGGTCAGCTTGTTCAGAAACGTCGAGTCTGGATCCCACACAATGTTCATCATCAACCTGCTCCAACACCAAGGCCGTCTTATGTTGCACCTCGACTGCCTTCACCGCCGAGACAACTAACGGTTCATGATGGACCGCCTAATGTTATGGCTTCTCCTCAAGATGTACCACGTCCTCCTGATGGTCGTATGAAGGGCCATCGAACCCATCGTTGCAGAAATCGTAAGGCCAGGATGTTTGCTATGGACCGAGGCCAGGTTACTCACGTCAAAATGGGAGAAGCTCGTGAGTCTCCAAAAATCGTGATGGGAACTCTGTCAGTTAATTCAGTTGCAGCTTCTGTTCTCTTTGATTCCGGGGCATCACATTCCTTTGTGTCTCAACAATTTGCTCAGCGACATGAGCTACCTCTAGAGTTATTGCCCACACCATTAGAGATTATCACTCCCCGTTCCAGGTGGCAAACCAAGATGGTAAGTCACAACAATCAGATCAAAATTGAAGGGTTGATGTTCTCTGCTTCCCTTATTGCTCTAGGACCTTCCAACATAGACATCATTCTCGGTATGGACTGGTTGACAGCCCATAATGCTTTGATTGACTGTGCTACTAAGACAGTCCAGCTCACACACCTTTCTGGTCAGGTGATCAATTACTCAGCCCGAATAGCTCAGGATGCTGAGAGCCAGATATATGTTCTGAATGCATTGAATGCTTCACCTCTTGAAGGCATCGATAAGGTTCCAGTTGTTTGTGATTTTCAAGACGTCTTTCCAGAAGAACTTCCAGGAATACCCCCTGCTAGAGTTGTTGAGTTCATCATCGACTTGAAACCTGGCACTACCCCTATTGCGAAGCGTCCTTATAAGATGCCTCCGCATCATCTTCTCGAGCTTAAGGAAGAAATCGACACGTCACTTAAGAAAGGTTTCATCCGCCCCAGTTCCTCTGCTTGGGGAGCACCTTCACTCTTCGTTAAGAAGTAGGATGGAACTAACCGATTGGTTCAGGATTATCGGCCCATTAACCAAGCTACAATCCAGAATAAATATCCGCTTCCCCGGATCAATGATTTGTATGATCAACTTGCCGGTTCCTCAGTATTCTCTAAGCTTGATTTGAGATTGGGATACCATCAGATCCGTGTTCGCGAAGAGGATATTCCCAAGACTGCATTTGTTACTCGCTATGGCTCCTACGAGTACACGGTCATGTCCTTCGGCTTAACCAATGCTCCAGCCACATTCTCCCGTCTGATGAATTATATCTTCATGGATTACCTCGACAAATTTGTCGTGGTATATCTGGATGATATTCTGGTATATTCAAAGAATAAGGAAGAACATGCTGAACACCTCCGTCTTGTACTGGAAAGGCTCCGAGAACACCAGTTGTATGCCAAGTATTCCAAATGTGAATTCTGGCTTTCTGAAGTAACCTACCTTGGTCATGTGATTTCCAAGGATGGAATTGTTGTTAACCCGGAACGAGTTCAGGCTATTCTGGACTGGACTCCTCCAAAGAACGTCAAGCAAGTCAGAAGTTTTCTTGGCCTTGCAAGCTATTGCCGTCGATTTGTTGAGAATTTTTCTAAGATTGCTAAGCCCCTGACTGATCTGCTTCACAAGGGCGTTAAATTTGAATGGATAGAAAAATGTCAGGAAAGTTTCCAGACACTCAAAGACAAGCTGACATCTGCCCCAGTACTATCTCCTCCAGATACCCGCAAAGACTTTGTGATTTATTGTGACGCATCCCGTGAAGGATTAGGCTGTGTCCTAATGCAAGAGCGTAAAGTGATTGCCTATGGCTCTCGTCAGTTGCGCCCACATGAAGAGAATTATCCGGTACATGATCTAGAATTAGCTGCTGTCATCTATGCACTGCAATTGTGGCGACATTACCTTCTCGGTAATCGTTGCGAGATCTACACGGATCATAAAAGTCTGAAGTACTTGTTCACTCAGCCATCTCTAAACCTCCGTCAGCAAAGATGGATGGAGGCCATTGCGGACTATGATTTGGGTATTTCTTATACCCCTGGCAAGGCTAATGTAATGGCTAATGCATTGAGCCGTAAATCATATTGCTGTGAACTTGAAGTCCAGCTAGAGCAACCACTCCTGTATGAAGAGCTTCGAAAGCTAAATCTCGAGATAGTTCCTCAAGGATACCTAAAAACCTTGGTTGTTGAACCAGACCTTGAGAAGGCCGTTAAGAGTGCGCAAGCTAAAGATGCTAAAATTGATCTCATGAAGAAAGATCTTCACCTGAAAAAGTACAGGGATTTCTCGCTGTCAGAAGATGGAACCTTATATTTCAGAGACCGCATTGTCGTACCTCGCTTCGAGCTAATGACTGACAAGGTCATGAAGGAGGCACATGATACACCGCTGTCTATTCATCCGGGTAGCACCAAAATGTATCGTGATCTCCGTCAAAGGTACTGGTGGTCTAGAATGAAGCAGGACATAGCTCGATATGTTGCTGAATGTGATGTTTGCCGTCGCGTTAAAGCAGAACATCAGAAGCCTGCTGGAATTCTGCAACCGCTCCCTATTCCCTTGTGGAAGTGGGATAAAGTGCAGATGGATTTCATTACTGGTCTTCCCAAGTCTCAGAAAGGTCATGATGCTATTCTTGTCGTTGTCGACCAACTTTCTAAAGTTGCACATTTTCTGCCTGTCAAGGAGACGATCACTGCTAGTCAGTTAGCAGAATTATACATCTCCAGAATTGTTTCACTCCACGGTATTCCGAAAGAGATCAGTTCGGACCATGGCGGTCTTTTCACTTCCAAATTCTGGGAAAGTTTCCAAACAGCTATGGGAACTCATATTACCTGGAGTTCAGCTTATCACCCCCAATCCCAAGGCCAAGTCGAGCGAGTTAATCAAGTGCTTGAAGACATGCTTCGGGCTTGTGTTATTTCTTTCGGTAAGAACTGGGAAGAATCTCTTCCATATGCCGAATTCTCTTACAATAACAGCTATCAAGCTAGCTTGAAAATGGCTCCCTTCGAGGTACTCTATGGACGTAAGTGTCGAACCCCTCTGAATTGGTCAGAAACTGGGGAACGACCGCTCGTGGGTCCTGATATTATCCAACACGCCGAAGAGCAAGTTCGTATTGTCCGAGAAAATCTCAAGACGGCTCAGGACCGCCAGAAGAGCAACTATGATCGCAAACGATGGGGTTTGACTTATCATCCTGGTGATCAAGTTTATCTGCGTGTCACTCCTATGAAGGGCACTCACCGTTTTGGAATCAAGGGCAAACAAGCTCCACGCTACATTGGTCCTTTCCGCATTGTTGCAAGACGTGGTCAGGTGGCATATAAATTGGAGTTGCCACCGCAATTCTCTCATATCCACGACTTCTTCCATGTGTCGCAACTTTGTCAATGCTTCAAGGAATCTCCGCACCGAGCAGTGGATCACGAGATGCTCGAATTGCAAGATGACCTATCTTATAAGGAGCATCCGATCCACATTCTCGATGAAGCTGAACGTCGGACCCGTCAGAAGGTTACCAAGTTCCTCAAAGTGCAGTGGTTAAATCATACTGAAGATGAAGCCACTTGGGAACGCGAGGATAATCTTCGTGTGGAATACCCCGAACTTTTTCCTTCTACCTCTTAATTCTCGAGACGAGAATTCTTGTTAGTGGAGGAGATTTGTAACACCCCCAGTGGTTAACTATAGTAACCACCCTTTTGATTATGCCATGTCATCATGATCAACAGTGCTTAATCAACATTAGTATCATATCTCTTTTCAAATTCAAACTCAATTGGAAATTCAAACTGAAAGTGGAAAATAAAAGTTATCCAACATAAAAACAAAAATGTGCAGCATGTTGCAAATATTCCCAAAGCTTTTATAAAATTGATTGCAACATTTATTGGAATTGTAAAAGGACTCAAACAGCAAGGAACAGCAACAAAACAACACTATTTAATCCTTTTTCAATTAAATAAAATCCAAACAAAAAGATATGGACATCAAACCAATTTCTAGCAGTGACTAATGATGCACCATATTTATTTGGGCTAGTCTCATATTTCACAAAAGTGTTTTGAAATAAAAACAAAAGCCTAAGCAGAAACTAAAAAGAGAAAACAGAAAAGAAATTAGAAAAAGAAAAAGAGAAAGAAGCCCACCGCTGCCTGGGCCGCGAGTGCACAATGCGTCCCGACCCACCTAGCTCTTCCCCTACCCCGCACTGCTCACCTGCGCTGCCTCGTTGTCGAGCACCTGACGCGCACACGCACGCCCGCGCCCCGGCCCCCCCTCTCTCCTGCTTGACAGCGCGCGCTCTCGCTCGCCGTGGATAAAGGGCAGCGCCCAGCGCTCCCCCGGCCCCCCCTGGCCACTCCTCAACTCTTCCCTCTCTGCTTCCCCCTCACCCGAGCGCCAACGACGCCATGGCTCCGGCGTAGCCACGACCACCACGCCCCATACGCCTCCCCGACGTGTCCCTGAGCTTCGCCGGCGGCCTCTACTTCGCCTGCGCCGACTGGACCGAGCCGAGGACCCCGGCATCGTCCCCAACTCCGTCGTCTTCAACCTGCGGCCGCCCGCATCGCCGCCGTCGATTCGCCGCCTCGAGCCCACCCCGAACCCACTTAAGCACACCTGCAGGAGCCCTGTAAGCTGCCACTTTTTCTCCCTCTCCTCGCGCCATCGTTTGCGGCCCCTAGCGAGCGCCTCCACCGTAGCCGAATGCGCCGCTGCCCGCCTCGTCGCCGGCATGGCTCCGGCGACCAAACGGCCTCGCAACTGTGCCCGCTCGCTTCACCGCATCGCGCAGGTCACGCCTAGCCTCTTGGCTCGTTCGCACGCACGCTGCAACGCCGTTCGCCGTCTCACCCGAATGCCACCGTCCGTCGACGAGCTCACCGCGCTCCGCTCCGACCACCGCAGCTAGCGCCGGTAGGCTAGATCGACGCGGCTCGGGATGCCCGATCGAGAGCAAGAAACGGCGCTCGATTTGACCCACCGTGCGTGAAACCCGCAGCTCTCCCGAGCCTCCGCCGCATTTTCGGGCTCGCCGGCGTTCAGCCGCCGGCCAGCCAACATGGCAAGGGTGGGCCCCGCCTCTGTGCCAATGACTATGGGCCCCGCGGGCCCCAGCTGGTCCGTTGACCACGTCAACGCTGACGTGGCCGCGCCCTGTTCCACTGACATGTGGGCCCCCTCTGGTAATTAGGTTAATTAAACGAATTATTAAAGTGAAAGTAATTAGTTTAACTAATGTCTCACTGACAGGCTGGGCCCACTCTTCTAATTATCCTATTAATTAGTTTAACTCGCTGTTAGTCATAACAGAGACTGACATGTGGGTCCCACTGGACCCACATGTCAGGTTTGACCTGGTCAGCGTCTCTGTTGACTGCTGACATCATCCTCACGCAATGCTGACGTCATAATTCCTTTTCTGTTAAATTTAAATTAATTACAGAAAATGCTAAAATCTTTAGAAAATCATATTAAACAATCCGTAACTCCGATGGAAAAACTTTGTACATGAAAGTTGCTCAGAACGACGAGACAAATCCGAATACACGGTCCGTTCATCTGTCACACGTCCCTAACTACCCGAACATGCAACCGTTCCTCTCCGGTCATCTGTCTGACAAATGTCCGGAACCGGGAAAACATTCCCGGATGAATTCCACCTTCGCCAGTATCACCCGGTACTGCGTTAGATCACCTCTGTCACCGCGTATTACCATGTTATGCTTTGTGCTGCACTTGTTTGCTTAGTATTTACTGTTTCATCCCCCTCTTCTCTCTCGGTAGCCCCCGACACCGACGTCGTCCCCGAGACCGACGCAGCTCCGGAGACCGAAGACACCATTGACAACCTTGCCCTTGCCGCCGAGCAACCAGGCAAGCCCCCCCTTTGATCATCCCGATATCGCCCATTCTATTTTCTCATGCTTGCATTAGAATTGCTGCTGCTACTGCTTTACCTATTTGGATGCATAGCCTGTTTATTGTAACCTGCTGTTGATAATTACCTGCATATCCTAAACTGCTTAGTATAGGCTGGGTAGAGACCTATCAGTGACCCCACTTATCCCGACCGCCCAGCTGGATTATCCGAAGACCCGATCAACGGGATTGAAGACCAGGCCCCGGCACCGCACATCACCCCCCCTTAGTTGTAACGACACTGCAGCGTTACTATCGAGTGCCGAGGGTGATACCTCGTGTAGCACTTCTGATGTTAACTCTGTAGAGTAGCTATTCGATCGTGGTCATCGAGGGTGGTTCCTCCTTCACCGCTTCCGATAACGACGCCGTCGTACAACACCTCAAGTGTGAACCCAGCGAGGGTGATTCCTCCGAGTTCACCTTGACGGATACATCGAGTAGGAATCCAACGAGGGTGATACCTCGGATTCCCCTGATGTTATGGACACACGGATACTTGGACTGTACTATTGTTACTTGGAAAGGCGGGTCGACCCTGAGGGGTACCCGCGTGTGATGTGAAGACAGGTTGCCTGTGTGGTGCCCGAGTGAGAATACGAGGCGTGGCCGGGCATTCTTGGCCCTTGCCGCAAGTCCTCGAGACGGGGCGATGGGGTCACATCTTTCGTGAGTCTCTGCTCGTTACCACAAGCCCTAGTCCATTAACGATTTGGATATTTGATCCGAGCAGGTCTCTGGCCTGATAGCACTAACCATCACGTGGGCATAGTATGGGCGTTCTGCATCGTAGCATCAGCCGAAAGCTCTGTCAGACGTCTAGTTCAGCCTTGTGGCCGGGACGGACCGGCGCCCCCCTGGTGCCTGGCTTCCCCCTGCACGCAACGACTCGGAGTGCACAGGACGATGGCCCAAGACCTCTGAGCGCTTAGGATGTAGACCGACGAGGACCTCTCTGCTGAGCTCTAGGTAGGGTTGCGATGTGTCGTTTGGCCGAGGCCGGGCATGACCCAGAAAAGTGTGTCTGGCCGGAGTTAATCGAGCGTGTTGGGTAAGTTGGTGCACCCCTGCAGGGAAGAAAACTTCTATCGATAGCCTGTCCTACGGTAACGGACACTCGGAGTTGTATCCCGATCGATACAGCTAGAACTTGAGATGAGACTTGGATACTATGGCTCTGGGATTGCTTCTCGCAGGGAGTCGAGAAGGGATCTCTGGACGAGGTTGATGACTGTATGGCTCAGGGATTGCTTTCTCGCAGGGAGTCGAGAAAGGATCTTTGGGTAAGGTTGAGACTTAATGATACTGCTACATTATATTGTACTGTTCTACCCTCTTCTATTTCTACAAGACCGCTGAAGATGCTAGTCTTCGATAGGACTAGGCCTACTCTCTATTCTGGCATTTCTGCAGCCCAGTCCACATATACAGCCTCCCTTTGAAAATGTTGCATATGTAGTGTAGATCCTTGCTTGCTGAGTACTTCTGAGTACTCATGGTTGCTTTGTTTTTCTTTTCTCCCCTTATCAGTTTGTCGTGACCAGAGGACGGAGCCCCCTGAGACAGATGCCCCGTCGATCGACTACTACTACTACCCAGAGGATGGATACTACTACGAGTTGACTGACGACCAGTAGTAGGATCGGAGGGTCCCAGGCAGGAGGCCTTCGCCTTTCGATCGTAGTGTTTTATTTTGCCCTGCCTTTCTAAAGGCCTTTCTGTTTCTGTTTCATATCTGTACTCAGATACCTGATGCTTCCGCTGACGCTTGTTCGCAAGCTTATGTATTCGAGCCCTCGTGGCCCCTGGCTTGTAATATAAAGCTTGTATGACTTTATTTATGTTTTAGAGTTGTGTTGTGATATCTTCCCGTGAGTCCTTAGGCTTGATCGTGTGCATTTGCGTGTATGATTAGTGCACGGTTGAGCCGGGGGCGTCACATGGGTAGTATCTGTGGACTGAACTGCAGAATGCCAGAATAAGAGGGGGATAGCTAGGCCTATCGAAGACTACGCTTCTGGCAATCTCCATCTTGAAGCATGTAGAAGAGAGTAGCAAGTGCAGCATCAAGTAACATCGCATAGCATAATCCTACTCGGCGATCCTCCCCTCGTCGCCCTGTGGGAAAGCGATCACCGGGTTGTATCTGTTGTAAGGGGTGTGTTTTATTAAGTATCCGATTCTAGTTGTCATAAGGTCGAAGTACAACTCCGGGTCATCCTTTTACCGAGGGACACTGCTATTCGAATAGATAAACTTCCCTGCAGGGGTGCACCACATTACCCAACACGCTCGATCCCTCTGGCCGAACACACTTTCCTGGGTCATGCCCGGCCTCGGAATATCAACACGTCGCAGCCCTACCTAGGCCTAACAGAGAGGTCAGCACGCTGGTCTGAATCCTAAGCGCGCAGGGGTCTTGGGCCCATCGCCCTTTGCACTCCACCACGTTGCGAGGGCGGCCGGAAGCAGACCTAGCCCCCCTAATACAAGAGCAGGCGTTCCAGTCCAATCCGGCGCGCGCCGCTCAACCGCTGACGTCTAGGAGGCTTCGGCTAATACTACGACGTTGAGAGCCCATAACTGTTCCCGCGTAGTTGGTTAGTGCGTATAGGCTCGTAGCCAAACTCAGATCAAATACCCAGATCTCGTTAAGCGTGGTATTTGAAGTATCCGCGGACGCCGACCAGGGACCAGGCCCACCTGTCTCCTAGGTGGTCACAACCTGCCATGTCGCTCCGCCACAAAGAATCACGCGGGGGCTATCGGGAACCTAGGCCCATCACAACCTGGATGGAGCCACTTGCCCCTTCAACCCCCACTTCCGAACAGTAACATATGTAGTGTGATAGTACATAGTATATACCCGTGATCACCTCCCGAGTGATCACGGCCAGTAGTATAGCATGGCAGACGGACAAGTATGTAGGGCCACTGATGATAAACTAGGAACCTATACTAAGCATATGGGATTGCAGGAAAGGTATCAACAACAGTAGCAACAAGGATAGGCTATGCAGCAATATAGGATCAAACCGATGAAACAATAACACTACTCTAATGCAAGCAGTAGAGGAAAAGAGTAGGCGATATCGGGATGAACAAGGCGGGTTGGCTTGCCTGGAAGCTCTGCTGAGAAGGAGGGGTCGTCAACACCGTAGTCGATCGGGGTAGCAGCGGCGTCAGTCTCGTAGTCTACCAGAGAGAAGAGGGGGAAGAAACAATCAATACAGTGCAAACAGATGCATGACGATGCATGACATGACATTAAGCGGTGCTAGGTGTGCCCTAACGCGGTACTAGGTGCTACTGGCGAAGGGGGAAAACATCCGGGAAAGTATTCCCGGTGTTTGGCATTTTCGAACAGATGAAACGGAGGGGGACGGTTGCCTGTTCGCAATGCTAGGGACATGTGGCAGACGAACAGAGAGCGTATTCGGATTCGTCTCGTTTTTCTGAGCAACTTTCATGTACAAAGTATTTTCATCCGAGTTTCAGATTATTTTATATTAATTTTCAGGAATTAATAAAAGCATTTATGACATCATCAGGACGTCAGCATGACATCATCGGTCAACGCTGACCGTTGACCGGTCAAACTAACGGGTGGGTCCCGTCTGTCATTGCCACATTATCCTAATTAACATATTAATTAGTTAATTAGGTTAACTAATGTTTAATTAGTTTAATTAAACAGAATTAATTAATTTAATTAATTATCTAATTAATTAGTTAATATTGTTATTTATTTTTGTTCTAATTTTCCCGGGGCATGGGGCCCAGCTGTCTGTGTCACAGTGGAGGCAACGTGGTGGGTTAGCGGGCGCCCGGGCAACGGAGCCCCGGGGCGAACCCAGCGCGGCCGCGGTGCGCGACTAGCCGGTGCAAGGGCGTGTGTGCGCGCTCGCGCATGGCGGGGCAGCGGTGTTGTGGCAGGGGGAGCGGGCGTGGCCCTGGGCGGCAGCAGGCGCTGGCGGCGCAGAAGCCAAAGGCGGGCGCGCGGGGCCAGGCGGAGCAGCGGTGGCGGCCGGACGGGCGACGGCGAGCGCAGGGCGGAGGGGCTGTGCGGGCGCGCGTGGGCGCGGCCACCGAGTGGCCTGAAGCGTGGCGAGCGGGGTGGCTGGCGGCATCGAGCGGCCTCACGGGCGCGGGCAGCGGGTGGTCGGAGCGATGGCCACGGTGACGATCGAGCGGCGGCGTGGGAGTGGGCTTCCGGCGGCCTTGGATAGTAGGGGCAGTAGCAGGCAGCAGCCAGCGGCAGCAACAAGCAGTAGCCAGCGGCAGCAAATAGCAGCACGCAGCAGAGCAGCTATGGCGGGCGCAGCAGCAGCGGCTCGCAGGGAGGGGGGACACGCCCGAGCAGGGGCACGGCTGGGGAGTCTCGTGGGCGTGCGAGGTGTAGGGGCGTGGCCGGGGCGCGACTTGGCGCGTGGTAAGAGCGGGGCCAGACGGGGGAGAGAGGGGGGGCTCACGTGCGTTGTAGATGCACGGGGTTCGGCGGGGCTCGGTGGATCCTTTGGGGAGGAGGACGGGGACGACACGCGGCAATGGATGACGGCTCCGGGCGGCGAGGTGGCTCCGGCGACGGCGGTTGTCGCCGGGTCGTGCTCCCGATCTCGATCCAGATCGGGGGGGAGAGCGAGGTGGAGTGGGGGTTGTGGGGGTGTCGGTGGATAGGGTCGGCACCAGGGGGTGTTAAGGGAGTGGGGATGGGCTGGCCTGGCGTGTGGCTGGGCCGAGGCCCGAGAGGAGGGGGCTTTGCCCTCTTTTACCTTTTTCTTATTTTGTTTTTCTTTTATTTTTCTTTTTATTTATGTTCCTCCTTTATTTTAGTTTTATAAACTATAAAAGTAGTCCCTAATTTAGTGTTAATAAATAGCCTACTGCCACATAAGTTTGGGCAACTAAATAAAATAGTTTAATATTTTATTTATTGTAAAAGACATTTAACTAATTGTTTTGTTACTGTTTTATCTATTCTTGTGCATTCAAATATTTTTACTACAATGTGGTTTCTCCACCATAATTACTTAGGCTTTATTTGTCGCATCCAGAACATTTTGGTTTTAATGTTTGAAAACTTTTATCGTTTGGCTTTAATTCAAACTTGAATTTGAATCGGTTTTGAACTAATGCGAGATTAGAAACAGTAATCGAGGTGATGTGACATCATTAGCAGAGGTTCTCTGTAGCGTAATTATCCGGGCGTCACAGTGACAGAGCTCCCCACTCCTGGATCGAACATATTGTTTGATCTGGCTCCTCCTGTGGGCTGGGGATACCACTGTTCTCCCAACCATCCAACCATAGGTTGGTTCGCAAAGACGATGATGCTTTGATCACCGTGGCGCATGATCAAACTTTTGATAATTGAATAAGTATCATTAGCACGTATAACAAAATCAAGATCATTATATTCATCACATGAAAACATTATTTTTTGAACGGAACATGAAAAAATATATATTGTATTTTATCCATTTGTTTTTAATATGAACTTGATCAATCTTTATAAAATCCGACTCGAAACAAATGCATTATGCGCTATGTTTTGAGGTGGAGGAGGTATTTTACACTTGTCATGACCGCGATGATTTTGTCGGGGCGCGGGCGTTCGCGGGGTGCCGCGGCAGATTCAGGCCTTGAGCCGTCGGCCGACCCGAGATGACCAACTCACTGACCGTGTGAGGTGAGAGATGTTCCAGGGATATACTTATAAGTACAAGTAGCACAAGTAGGTCGTTTTCAGCGTGTGCATGATTGGCCGTACGCCAACGCTCCTTCCTGGGAGCTACACGCAAGCACGACCGACCCGGTTTATCTCGCGCATCTCCGTGGATAGACAGACGGAGACGGCCATCTCCACGACCAAAGTGCAATCGGAACAAACAGACGCGGGAAATCTCATCTTTACCGCCACCCACGAAACGCACGCGTGTGCCGGTCCAAGTTATCCACCGTGCGGCACGTAGCGTACTGCTAACCTTTTTTTGTTTTGGTTTGGCCCTCTCTCTTTACCGTCCCGTCACCGCCGCTCGTAGTAGTAGTTATCCACGCCAGCGGTGCCCATGCGCGGCCCACGCACGGGCGCGGGAGAGAAGGGGATGACGGGATGGGACCCGCGCACTGAGTGCGCCAGCCCGCCGCCATCCGTCTCATTCCACGCGCTTCCACCCGCCTCCGCCTCTATCCTCTGCCTCTCTTATAAACCGGCCGAGAATTCCAAGGCAAAACAGCACCAACGGCAGGGAGGAAGGGAGCCAGACCCGACCAGCGTCCCAACGACCCAGCGTCGACCTACCTCCTACCCTGACCGATCCATTGATTCATTGATCCGCCACCGCCGAGAAAGGAGGGATGGCGGCGGCGGCGGGCGGCGGGCCGAGGCGGACGACGCGGGTGGGGCCGTACGAGCTCGGCAAGACCGTCGGCGAGGGCAGCTTCGCCAAGGTCAAGATCGCCAAGGACACCCGCAACGCCGCCACCTGCGCCATCAAGGTGCTCGACCGCAACCACGTCCTCCGACACAAGATGGTCGAGCAGGTCTCAAATCAATCCCCCTCCCCACAACCCTCGCTTTGCTTCATTGCTGTCTGCCTCCTTCATCCGGCCGGGGGGAACACCTTAATTCATGACGTCTTTAGGTGGGCTGATTCGTCGAATTTGGGAGGGAAACAAACCCCTAGATTACGACCGGGAAATCATAATTTATTGGAGGACCGACCACCTAATTATAATTAGAAAAACGTCCCAAGTAACAACTATACGTTGAGGTCTCTGTCATGGCCGAGATTCTCTTTCCGTCCGTCCGTGGGGATTGTTTTCCCGGTGTCAGCTTTGCTCATGATTTTTGGCTGTTAAGGTAAAAAGGTTCATGCCAACGAATATGGATTGAAAAAGAATTGTGACCATCGAATTAGCTTTGCAAAACGGGTCTCTTAAACGGGGGCCGCTCTGCACCTGCATCACCCACGTCAGGCTCATTTTACAAGAGGATTTTATAGATATTGTATTTCTTCTGCTCTCTGCAAATTAAGGATGTGATCTAATCTAACTCGACTGCTAGGGGTGCTGGATGTCATGTTTACCTCAACTCCTGTGTCCTCCGTACAGATCTGATCTGATTATGAACGCTGACCAGCTATTCCCGCCTTTTCAGATTAAACGGGAGATCGCCACAATGAAGCTAATAAGACATCCGAATGTGGTCCAGCTGCATGAGGTATACTCTAGTTTTTTTGCGGACACAGTTTTGTCTCTCGTCATCTTTTATATCTTTCATCTCACTTAACATGTGTGCATTTCATAGGTGATGGCTAGCAAATCAAAGATATACATGGTTCTTGAGTTTGTTGAGGGAGGCGAGCTTTTTGATAAGATCGTAAGACCCTCAAACTTCATGTGCTGGATATTGTGGCTTTTACTTTGCGTGCAATTATTTTTACATGTCACAAGCTTATCTTGTAGGTCAGTTATATAAGGCCACATAAATGTTTTAGTTAGTTGTTACTCATTTACCAATTATCATTATTTTGTGGATAATTAGGTCAATTCTGGGAAGCTAGGAGAAGATGAAGCAAGAAGATACTTCCACCAACTTATAAATGCGGTTGATTATTGTCATAGTCGTGGAGTGTACCATAGAGATCTCAAGGTTTGTCCAGTTATCCTACCCAGTTCCTGATATATGTAACTTAAACGTTGATGCTCCGTGATACATTTCCTAATTTATGGATGTTCCTGATATATGTGACATTTGCAGCCAGAAAATCTGCTCCTTGATTCATATGGAGCTCTCAAAGTTTCAGACTTTGGTCTCAGCGCATTTTCTCCGCAAACAAAAGTATGATCTCTACCTTGTTGGCTAGTAGCTAGAAGTATGCATTTCTTTTCATTTTCAGAAACATAAGCTGTGCTTGAACACGAGAAACAGTTAACGGAAAGAGTATTGATCACCTCTTTTTTATTTTTATTTTAGGAGGATGGACTTCTGCATACTGCTTGTGGAACTCCAAATTATGTTGCACCTGAGGTGAATTTTTTACCTTTGTGTTTCTACCTTCTCTAATAAATGTGTTTCAGGAGTGTAATCATTAGATTGTTTCTTTAGGTGCTTGCTGATAAAGGTTATGATGGTATGGCTGCTGATGTGTGGTCCTGTGGCATAATCTTATTTGTCCTTATGGCTGGATATTTGCCCTTCGATGATCCCAACTTAATGACCCTGTATAAATTGGTAAGTTGCTGCCGTAGACATACCTTTCTTGTCATGTGAAATTGGTAGTGACAAGACTATTGCCGTTTTCTCTACAGATCTCCAGAGCTAATGTTTCTTGTCCACCATGGTTTTCTACCGGTGCAAGAAATCTTATTAAGCGCATTCTCGATCCCAATCCTCACACAGTAAGTGCCTGTTATGCTTACCTGCGAATTCTTCTATATCTGAAGCTTCCTTCTTTAGAAGCTTTATTTACGTCAGAGTATGAGAAAATAATTAGTTTACACTTGCTCTTTTTCTTTTCCTTTTTGCAGAGGATAACAATCGCCCAAATTTTGGAAGATGAATGGTTCAAAAAGGACTATAAACCACCACATTCTGAGCACAATGAAGATGTGAGCCTTGAAGATGTCGATGCTGCATTCGATAGTTCAGAGGTAATTAAATCTGAATGTCCTTTGCTGTTCTGCAGTTGACATATCTGTTCTCCCAGAAATATTATGTTTCAATGGCTCCTGTTTATTTATTACTTTTGGTTTCCTATTTCGTAGGAACACCTTGTGGCAGAGAGAAGAGAGAAACCAGAATCCATGAATGCATTTGCTCTTATTTCAAGGTCGGAGGGATTCAACCTCGGAAATTTGTTTGAGAAAGAGATGATGGTAGGTTCATAGAACTGTTGGTATCTAATCGAATAGTTTTGATAGTTTGATATCCAATGTCACTACTGAAGTAGTGGCAAGCAGGGTGTATCATTCTGCCAGTCACTTAATTGCCCATTTTTAGAAATCTAGGCATCTTCTTCTGGCACAAGTTTGCATTATTAGTAAACCTTTTTGGTTCGCAAATAATTTGATCCTTCCTTATATAGGGGATGGTAAAGCGGGAAACATCCTTTGCGTCGCAACGTACACCGCAAGAGATCATGTCTAAAATAGAGGAAGCCTGTGGCCCTCTTGGTTTCAATGTGCGGAAACAAAATTATAAGGTAACCATTATGTTCTTCAAGAGTTTGTTAGAATTTGAGCAGTTCAGGACTGATATGGATTTCTGTTTTTGAACTTCCAGATGAAACTGAAAGGTGACAAGACAGGAAGAAAAGGCCATTTATCTGTAGCAACGGAGGTGCCCGCTCTGTCACGGATACTGAGACATTAACATCTTATTTACAAATTCCACTAAAATTCTGCTGCTAACTCTAATTAAAAGATCCGTTCAACCAGCCACTGTATCTGAAAACAGAAAGTAATACTCCCTCCGATCCATATTAATTGTCGCTGATTTAGTACAATTGGAGGGAGCAAGTGATTTTTAGAAGCCACCACAATGGCTCTATAAGGCTGTGTCTACTTTTGTTTTGAGTTCTCATTCAAAGGGCTAATCATTCTATGCTTGTTTTCTGGCGTGTGATCCTTTTCTTTGCTTAAGTACTAGCCTGATGATTGCATACAATTTGTTGTAGGTTTTTGAGGTTGCTCCAACACTCCATATGGTTGAACTTCGTAAAACTGGAGGGGACACCTTGGAGTTTCACAGTGTATGATATTATTTATATATATAGTATATTTCAATTCTAATCGCCAAGCATTCTGAACTCTGAAACAATTAACACTGTTTTCTCAAAACTGCATGCAGTTCTACAAGAATTTCTCATCAGAACTAAAAGACATTGTGTGGAAAACTGAATCCAACACAATTGCGAAATAGTCGCGGTGAGCTTCGATGTTCCTTCAGCTCCCAACTGTTGTTCTCCACCCTCTTCTCGTCCTGTCCTAACATGTTTGTTTGCTCTATCCTCCAGATGATTGATACTTTGCGGAATGGAACTATCTTGCGGTGCTGTATCGATGGACCACCCCTTCAGGTGATACCGCTGGGCGCTGGGTACTGTATATTTCTCCGGCACCCCATCGATGGTCCAGTCCGCCGTCTCCTGTTGAAGACAGCGCCTTCTTTTTACCGAGCGCCATTGTACAATTACATGTACAACGAGGCTCTCCCGGACAAGCTCCTTGTAATATTGCAACGGGGTGCCTAACAGGCATCCTGAATGTGCTTTAGTTTGCACCAGGGTTGTGTGCCTTTCTTTATTTTTGTGTTGGAAGTATTTAAGAATCGTAAGATGAATAAAGGTAGTTCAGACTTGAGATTGTAAGGCAAGCCTTTTCAGTTCGCGCCAGGGTTGTGTGCCTTTCTTTATTTTTGTATTAGGCATGCATTCTGATCAGCAATATGCCAGCATTCGTGAGGGTTTTGATGCATCTTCATGACCCTTGTCTTGCTTGCTTAGGCAGAGGCTGTAGCACTGTAGCCTAGCCATACTCCCCTTGATGAGAACAAGCTGACTCTCCAACTAATGGCGCACCTGGTTTGTCTTCTCTATACTAGATGACCCGGTGCGCCAAATGGCGCGCAAAGACCATTTGAAACCATGCGCGCTTTGAAAATATTTGCATTTTTCGTAACTTTAGGTTTGAGCAAGCTCATAGACCATGTCAAACCCGAAGTGTTTTGAAAATATTTGACTTTGTTAATAAAAGTCGGTTTTAGTATTTGACTCTGTTAGTAGAAGTATGTTTTAGTAGGGTATTAATTCAAACACTTTATAAGATGCAAAATGAAGGATAATTCATCTTTGAAAATATATACTTGAGCATGCATAGTTTGTTATCTTATTCGAGTAACATAGTCAAATGACACAAGGTCCAAATTCAAATCCAGAGTGTTTTGAAACAGTTTGTGTTTTTGTTTAATACTTCTATCTGTTAAGTTTTAGGTGCATGGTAAGAATCGTTATGCATATGATCGATACATTGACAAATAAAAGAGGTCACTGCCATAGTCAAAATGTACACCTACCATAAAAAAAAAATCATGTTTCCTGCCTTACTATGGAATTGCACTTTTTGTGAAGATAACAAAGTTTGGCATTGCTAACAACCACAATTTTTGAAGGACGGAGCAAGCAAAAAAATTGGAAACTTAGACAACGTAGAGATTGACAAAAAACTCGATTTCAACATATACATAGAGGACAAGCCACATTAAAAAATGAGATATACTGCAGATAGCCCATTACATGCTTCAACGCCAATCAGTTGGGTTCTAATCAGACTGTTGTAAACATTGGTGATCATGATCGTGTGGTAACTGTACATATCAATTATGTACCAGGAAAAGAATCTAATGCTAGCTCACACTTCATTCAAAAAACATAAAAGGCTAACAGGCGGTTATATGTCCACCCACCACTCCTAGCTGTGACTTCCTGAAAGACATGCGAATAAAAAAGATATTATAGCCTCATGCCTTCTTTGGCTGTTATATTAGACACATTCATTTCCTGAAACTACACTTGCAATCATTTTTCCCTGTTACAAGCCCATGAGTTCCTCACCTGATAGATAATAACAATTTCATATTCTAGTTTCTAGATAAGCATCAAACAAAATAAATAAACACGAGCAAATATTTCTTTATAAATTAGAACAATGGAAAATTTCATAATGGAGAGCTACATAAGCTACTTTAGAAACCATCACAGTTTACATGTTCACCCTCGCACAAGTAGTAAAACATTGAAGTACATATTTTAGCAACTAAAGTGAAGTATCAGTACCAGTCTTAACCCACAAAGCAACATTATTTTATTTGGTAGTAATGCAAGATCGACAAAAAGCCTCGGGATTTGCAATCTAATTAGAGGCACAACAAAGGTACTGCCATATGGTAATAATACAAAATACATAATTCAAATTGTGCATGATGGATCTATGATTTCAACGCTAGACATTCGATACATGATAGTAAGTTCGACAATGTTAAATGCATATCTAAGCAGGCTACACACAAGAAATTGCTTCACCTTTCGCTGACATGCTGGCTTTTCACAAGGTATTGTGTTCATAACTAAGAACCCGTAGAAAAAAATTACTTTCAGAACAATATATGAAATATCAGTCGCAGTTGTACTCAGTGTTTATATCTTGCTAAAAGAAATAGTTGCATTTGCTTGCTCTAGGTCAAGGCAAGACTCAGTGGTCGTCTTCACCTACTTATCTCTCATGGTGCAACATTAAGTACTAAAATTGAAGAGTTCTTGAGAGTGACCATTTGTGCATAATTTATCCACGGCTATGGTAATGCATGTAGAGCATATTCATGGTTCAGATTTCTTCCTTCAGACTACTGTCACCACAGAAGTATAAATACATTTATAGGTCTGTTTATAAGACCCCGTAGCAAACAAATACTCCGTCCGTGTCACAATATAAAGCATATCACCAGACTTAGTGGGTACAACTTTAGCTCAACTATGAGTTATAGTTATATTTGGAACAAGAATTAGCTGAACTATTTTAACAATAGTCACAAGATAACTGAAAATGTTGATTTCTTATGTAGGTTGGGTTCATGTTTTCCTTCTTTTATCCTATCCCCATAATCATTCTCACTGCAAACTAATTTTAGGAGTTCCCAGCCAACTTTCTACGCTGACTATTTAATTTATTGCATAAAATTGTTTATTTTATAGCAAGAAGTAAAGATTATGGGCATATGTTTTTCCTATCTCACAAAGATACTGGCTTGCCACATAAATTTATTTCCACATATGATGTTCAGAAAATAGCATGGGTTAGCTATCAGTCCCTTCGTCAACGAAAAGGAACCAGTATATCGGAAACACTGGAACCTAGCAGTCGGTTACCCTGATGACATGTCCATGGTTGAAACTGACGGTGTTGCAATTAAAAATATATGTAAGATCAAACACTTTCTAATTTCTAGTGAGCTGCACTTAAAAATGGATTATATCATGACATCCACTGAAGCAGTGCCACCAAATGTAAGAACAAGCATTAGTGCTAGATGGTTCTTGCTGACTGGGAAAGGCAAACATTACGGTACGACCACGAGTGAAGGAATGTTATTCCAATTTGGTACACTACTGAATTTGGATATAGAAGGTAAAAGTAAATAAAAAAAAGCACAACATGAGATAAATAGGAGAAGCAACATCGAAGTTGTGTCAAGGGGAAAGCAAAGTTTTGGAGTTCTCACGAGTGTGAAATCGATTTACCTATTGAACTACATAGCTGATGGATCTTCCTTCTGTGCCTTGCAAGTTTTCCAGCGTTGCAACTGCACTCCCTTGGTTGACTAAACCTGCAAGTTTTTTGTAATAACCTTGATTAGTTATGCTGGATATGAAAGCGCCAACAAAACCCAAGATAAATTAGGACATGTGCTTCAGCAAGCAATTATTGCACATGTTTGGCAGCCAGCCAAAGGGTCTTTAAGAATGACTATGATATATTAACAAAATAACAGTCCAGTTTCTATAAGAAAAAAATAATGAAAAAGCTTATTATATAAGCCTACCTAATTTGGCCATAGTATGTAACCAGAAGTAGTTCTCTCCAGAAAACAGGGAGGCACACTTTCTTCAGGTCTAATTTCCACAAATCAGTTCTTAGTAATTACAAGATGGTAGCTGCTAACTTAAGTAAAACCAAGCATGTATGTGCTCTGACTATTCATAACTGCCAGTAAACTAAGCAACTAAGTACATTACCAAAATGTACAATTAATGCTCGAGGTTAGCTAGGGAGACAAACACAAGGGACAGAGGATGTACAATTGAAACCTGCTGAAGTTTGCTCTGGTCATCCTCTCAAGCACCAACCGAGAAACATAAGCAACAAACCTTTGTGCCTCCTCCATGTCAAGCTTTCCACCTATACTTGACAAGCACCTAAAAAGATGAAATTGACATCAGCCATAAATCACAAGTCCTAGGCAAAGAAAGATAATTCCTACAAAACAAGCCAGTGTTCTCAAATTAAGTTTGGTAAGGAAGCATGGGGCAGCCGAGCAGTGACATCACCATACCTCCATGTACCTCATTCTTTGTGACCAATCGCAGATTACCAAGAAGCCATCGCTGCTCTTTGTGGCCTCCTTTGAAGGATAATCTGCAGACCACCCTACTGTATAACAAAAACCAAATCAGCATGGGGATTAAATATTTTAGGTCAAAGGATGACTCACCAGGGCAGGGGGAAAGGAAGTGGAGCGCCGCCAACCACAACACGCGAAGGCCGCCGAACTTGAACCACCACCCCATCCTGCTCCAGCTTGTTTCTTTGTCGGTCGCACGCCTTCCTCCGGCGATGAGGGATTCCAGCAACCGTCGGATCCACCACTTCTCTCCATCTAATCTAGCAGACCGAGACCTAGGCCGACGAGGAGGAAGATCCGGCAGGTCGGGGCGCTGCCAGGGAAGGATGTCCTCTTCCTCTCGTCTCCTCATCCATACCACAGCGGGATCAGTCGGTTATTTCTAGGTCGACGGCGGTGGCGGCGGGATCGAGAAAGAGGAGAGGAGGCGGCTGCTGCTGCGTCTAGGTTACATGGCCTCTGACCAATGGTCGAGACCCCCACACCGCTCTTATCCCGTTGGCAGTACCCCTAGTATGAGCTACCTGAGCACCCAAGCCACTGCACAGCGGGCCCAAATGCCAATCGGGACCACCGAAACAACAGGGTAGAGCACGGTCTGAGTAGACCAGCGAAAACCCACCCCATCACGTCGCTCTCACCCAACCATGAACTGCGGACCACCAGCCAATCGCCCACCCAACCCAAGAGAAACCCAACCTCCGCTCAGTGGCCCCATAGACGCCCGGCCCCATCAGTCATAGAGTGCAAAAACGGTAAAAAAATCCATCCCAACCCACGATGGATGCCTGGCAACCCACGCTCGTCGCTGTCAGACCACGGTCGCCCCTGCTTTTTTCCACCCGGACACAGGCACGCACACACGGTGTGACTGTGAGACAGACCCGCACGCAAGGCTGGCCTAGCCGTCACCCGCTCTAGCCCGAGAACACAGCGTACAGGAAAATGCTACTTCTTGAGCTTGCGTTGGTTTTTCCCTTGAAGAGGAAAGGGTGATGCAGCAAAGTAGAGATAAGTATTTCCCTCACTTTGAGAACCAAGGTATCAATCCAGTAGGAGGTACACACAAGTCTCCAATCTATGCACCTGCACAAACAATCAAACACTTGCACCCAACGTGATAAAGGGGTTGTCAATCCCTTCACGGTCACTTGCAAGGATGAAATCTGATAGAGATAGATATAAAAGATTACTAAAACGTAAAAAAATTAAAAGTAAATAAACTGCAGCAAGGTATTTTTGGGTTTTTTGGTTTTTAGATCTGAAAATATATGATGAAAAATAGACCCGGAGGCCATAGGTTTCACTAGAGGCTTCTCTCTTGAAAGAAAACATACGGTGGATGAACAAATTACTGTCGAGCAATTGATAGAAAAGCGCAAAGTTATGACGATATCCAAGGCAATGATTATGAATATAGGCATCACGTCCGTCTCAAGTAGACCGACTCCTGCCTGCATCTACTACTATTACTCCACACATCGACCGCTATCCAGCATGCATCTAGAGTATTAAGTTCATAAGAATGGAGTAACGCCTTAAGTAAGATGACATGATGTATAGGGATAAACTCAAGCAATATGATGAAAACCCCATCTTTTTATCCTTGATGGCAACAATACAATACGTGCCTCGCTACCCCTACTTTTTCACTGCGTGAGGACACCGCAAGATTGAACCCAAAACTAAACACCTCTCCCATTGCAAGAAGAACCAATCTAGTTGGCCAAACCAAACCGACAATTCGAAGAGAAATACAAAGATATCAAATCATGCATATAAGAATTCAGAAAAGACTCAAATAATATTCATAGATAATCAGATCATAAATCCACAATTCATCGGTTCTCAACAAACACACCGCAAAAGAATATTACATCGGATAGATCTCCAAGAACATCGAGGAGAACATTGTATTGAAGATCAAAGAGAGAGAAGAAGCCATCTAGCTACTAGCTATGGACCTGTAGGTCGATGGTAAACTACTCACGCTTCATCGGAAGGGCAATAGGGTTGATGTAGAAGCCCTCCGTGATCGAATCCCCCTTCGGCAGGGTGCCGGAAAAGGCCCCAAGATGGGATCTCACGATAACAGAAGGTTACGACGGCGGAAAAGTATTTTGGTGGACGCCTCTGGTCGTTTGGGAATATTTGGGAATTTATAGTGCTGAGAGGGAGGTCGGTGGACTCCCGAGGGGGCCACAAGCCCAGGGGGCGCGCCCCTACGGCTTGTCGTCGCCTCGTGGGTCTTCTGACTTCATCTCCAAGTCTCGTAGGTGTCTTCTGGTCTAAGAAAAATCACCGCGAAAGTTTATTCCGTTTGGACTCCATTTGATATTCCTTTTCTATAAAACTCAAAAACAAGGAAAAAACAGAAACTGGCACTGGGCTCTAGGTTAATAGGTTAGTCCCAAAAATAATATAGAATAGCATATTAATGCATATAAAACATCCAAAACAGATAATATAATAGCATGGAACAATAAAAAATTATAGATACGTTGGAGACGTAGCAAGCATCCCCAAGCTTAATTCTTGCTCGTCCTCGAGTAGGTAAATGATAAAAATAGAATTTTTGATGTGGAATGCTACCTAACATATTTATCCATGTAGTTTTCCTTATTGTGGCATGAATATTTAGATCCATAAGATTCAAAACAAAAGTTTAATATTGACATAAAAACAATAATACTTCAAGCATACTAACAAAGTAATCATGTCTTCTCAAAATAACATGGCCAAAGATAGTTATCCCTACAAAATCATATAGTCTGGCTATGCTCCATCTTCATCACATAAAGTATTAGATCATGCACAACCCCGATGACAAGCCAAGCAATTGTTTCATACTTTTGATGTTCTCAAAATTTTTCAACTTTCACGCAATACATGAGCGTGAGCCATGGATATAGCACTATAGGTGGAATAGAATATGGTGGTTGTGGAGAAGACAAAAAAGAAGGAGATAATCTCACATTAACTAGGCGTATCAACGAGCTATGGAGATGCCCATCAATAGATATCAATGTGAGTGAGTTGGGATTGCCATGCAACGGATGCACTAGAGCTATAAGTGTATGAAAGCTCAAAAGAAACTAAGTGGGTGTGCATCCAACTCGCTTGCTCACGAAGACCTAGGGCAATTTGAGGAAGCCCATCATTGGAATATACAAGCCAAGTTCTATAATGAAAAATTCCCACTAGTATATGAAAGTGACAAAATAGGAGACTCTCTATCGTGAAGATCATGGTGCTACTTTGAAGCACTAGTGTGGAAAAAGGATAGTAGCATTGCCCCTTCTCACTTTTCTCTCATTTTTTTTATTTTGGGCTCTTTGTCCTCTTTTTTCTCTCTCTTTTTTCCATCCGGAGTCTCATCCCGACTTGTGGGGGTATCATAGTCTCCATCATCCTTTCCTCACATGGGACAATGCTCTAATAATAATGATCATCACACTTTTATTTACTTACAACTCAAGAATTACAACTCGATACTAGAACAAAATATGACTCTATATGAATGCCTCCGGCGATGTACCGGGATGTGCAATGACTCAAGAGTGACATGTATGAAAAATATGAACGGTCGCTTTGCCACAAATACGATGTCAACTACATGATCATGCAAAGCAATATGACAATGATGAAGCGTGTCATAATAAACGGAACGGTGGAAGTTGCATGGCAATATATCTCGGATGGCTATGGAAATGCCATAATAGGTAGGTATGGTGGCTGTTTTGAGGAAGGTATATGGTGGGTTTAATGCACCAGCAAGAATTGCTCGGTACTAGAGAGGCTAGCAATGGTGGAAGGGTGAGAGTGTGTATAATCCATGGACTCAACATTAGTCATAAAGAACTCACATACTTATTGCAAAAGTCTATTAGCTATCGAAACAAAGTACTACACGCATGCTCCTAGGGGGATATATTGGTAGGAAAAGACCATCGCTCGTCCCCGACTGCCACTCATAAGGAAGACAATAAAAAATAAATCATGCTCCGACTTCATCACACAACGGTTCACCATACGTGCATGCTACGAGAATCACAAACTTTAACACAAGTATTTCTACCAATCCACAATTACTAACTAGCATGACTCTAATATCACCATCTTTATATCTCAAAACAATATGAAAGGAATCAAACTTCTCATAGTATTCAATGCACTTTATATGAAAGTTTTTATTATGTCCCTCTTGGATGCCCATCATATTAGGACTAAATTCATAACCTAAGCAAATTACCATGCTGTTTAGAGACTCTCAAAATAATATAAGTGAAGCAAGAGAGTTCAACAATTTCTAAAAAAAATAAAGCCACCGACGTGCTCTAAAAAGATATAAGTGAAGCACTAGAGCATATTGCCTAGCTCAAAATATATATTGAAGCACATAGAGTATTCTAATAAATTCACGATTCATGCGTGTCCCTCTCAAAAGGTGTGTACCGCAAGGATGATTATGGCAAACTAAAAAGCAAAGACTCATATCATACAAGACGCTCCAAGCAAAACACATATCATGTGGTGAATAAAAATATAGCCTCAAGTAAATTTACCGATGGATTGAAGACGAAAGAGGGGATGCCTTCCGGGGCATACCCAAGCTTAGGCTCTTGGTTGTCCTTGAATATTAAGTTGGGGTGCCTTGGGCATCCCCAAGCTTAGGCTCTTGCCACTCCTTATTCCATAGTCCATCAAATCTTTACCCAAAACTTGAAAACTTCACAACACAAAACTCAACAGAAAACTCATGAGATCCGTTAGTATAAGAAAAATAAATCACCACTTTGGTACTGTTGTGAACTCATTCTTTATTTATATTGGTGTAATATCTACTGTATTCCAACTTTTCCATGGTTCATACCCCCCCGATACTACCCATAGATTCATCAAAATAAGTAAACAACACAAAGAAAACAGAATCTGTCAAAAACAGAACAGTCTGTGAAGATACGAATTGTTCTAATATTCCCTCCGTCCCAAAATTCTTGTCTTAGATTTGTCTAGATACGGATGTATCTAACACTAAAACGTAACTAGATACATCCGTATTTAGACAAATCTAAGACAAGAATTTTGGGACGGAGGGAGTACTTCTGTAACTCCAAAAATTCTGAAAAATTAGGACAACAGAGGAAATTTGTATATCAATCTTGTGTAAACAATTCAGGGTTTTTCCACGCTCCAGTGAATTTAAACAATTCTGTTACTGGACGCAAAAATTTCTGTTTTTCAGCAAGATCAAATTAATTATCACCGTAAGCCATCCCAAAGGTCTTACTTGGCTCAAACACTAATTAAAACACCAAAACACAATCACTACAGAGGTAATAATGTGTATAATCATAAAAACAGAAAATAAAAATATTGGGTTGTCTCCCAACAAGCGCTTTTCTTTAAAGCCTTTTAGCTAGGCATTGATAGTTTTAATGAAGCTCACATGAAAGATAGCAATTGAAACACGAAAAGAGCATCATATAGCATGTGAAAATCACATCTAAGTCTAACATACTTCCTATGCATAGGAATTTTATAGGAAAACAAATTAGCAAGAGAAGTAAGATCTAGCATATGCAAGGAAGAAGAAAGAAACAATAGCAATCTCAACATAACGAGAGGTAATTTAGTAACATGAAAATTTATACAACCATATTTTCCTCTCTCATAATAATTACATGTAGGATCATAATCAAATTCAACAATATAACTATCACATAAAATGTTTCCTTCATGATCCACATGCATGCAAAGTTGACACTCTTCCAAAATAGTGGGGTTATCAAATAAAGTCATGACCTCTCCAAGCCCACTTTTATCAAAAAATTCAAAAGATTGATAATTCTCCAAAGTACTGGGATCATTATTACCTAGAGTTGACACTCTTCCAAACCCACTTTCAATATTACTGCAAACACTATTATCATGAGGTTTAAATAAATTTTCAAGATCATAAGAAGAATCACCCCAATCATGATCATTGCAATAAGTAGTGGACATATCAAAATTAGCATCCCCAAGCTTGGGGTTATGCATATTATTAGAAAATTGATATTAATAGGATTTATAGTAAAACCATTGCAATCATGCTTTTTTATTCAAGGAGCTATCGTGAATCACTTCATAAATTTCTTCATCACCATTTTCAGATTCACGAATTTCAAGCAAAACTTCATAAAGATAATCTAGTGCACACAACTCACTAGCAATTGGTTCATCATAATTGGATCTCTTAAAAAGATTAGCAAGTGGATGAGGTTCCATAAACTTTTTGTTTCTGATTTTCAATAAATACACAATTATTCCAAGCGAACAAGCAAACAAACCAAGTAAGACATAATGGCAAACGAAAAGGCAAATGGAAGAAGGGCGAATAAAAAGGTAAATCTTTTTGTATTTTTATGAAAAAATCATTTTAGAAGTGGGGGAGAGGCAAACAAGAGGCAAATGGCGAATAATGTAATGCAAGAGATGAGAGTTTATGATGGGTACTTGGTAGGCTTGATGTAGAACCTCCCCGGCAACGGCGCCAGAAATTATTCCTGCTACTTCTTGAGCTTGCGTTGATTTTTTCCTTGAAGAGGAAAGGGTGATGCAGCACAGTAGAGATAAGTATTTCCCTCAGTTAGAGAACCAAGGTATCAATCCAGTAGGAGGTACAAGCAAGTCTCCAATCTATGCACCTGCACAAACAATCAAACACTTGCACCCAACGCGATAAAGGTGTTGTCAATCCCTTCACGGTCAATTGCAATGGTGAGATCTGATAGAGATAGATGTAAAAGATTACTAAAACGTAAAACAAAATAAAAACAAATAAATTGCAGCAAGGTATTTTTGGGTTTTTTGGTTTATAGATCTGAAAATATATGATGGAAAATAGACCCTCGGGCCATACGTTTCACTAGAGACTTCTCTCTTGAAAGATAGCATACGGTGGGTGAACAAATTACTGTCGAGCAATTGATAGAAAAGCGCAAAGTTATGATGATATCCAAGGCAATGATTATGAAATATAGGCATCATGTCCGTGTCAAGTAGACCAAAACGATTCTGCATCTACTACTATTACTCCACACATCGACCACTATCCAGCATGCATCTAGAGTATTAAGTTCAAGAGAACAGAGTAATGCATTAAGTAAGATGACATGATGTAGAGGGATGAACTCAGGCAATATGATGAAAACCCCATCTTTTTATCCTTGATGGCAACAATACAATACGTGCCTCGCTACCCCTACTATGTCACTGGGTGAGGACACCGCAAGATTGAACCCAAAACTAAGCACCTCTCCCATTGCAAGAAAAACCAATCTAGTTGGCCAAACGAAACCGATAATTCGAAGAGAAATACAAAGATATCAAATAATGCATATAAGAATTCAGAGAAGATTCAAATAATATTCATAGATAATCTGATCATAAATCCACAATTCATCGGATTTCGACAAACACACCGCAAAAGAAGATTACATCAGATAGATCTCCAAGGACATTGAGGAGAACATGGTATTGAGGATCAAAGAGAGAAAAGAAGCCATCTAGCTACTAGCTATGGACCCGTAGGTCTGTGGTAAACTACTCACGCTTCATCGGAAGGGCAATAGGGTTGATGTAGATGCCCTCCGTGATCGAATCCCCCTCCGGCAGATCACCGGAAAAGGCCCCAAGATGGGATCTCATGGGAACAGAGGCTTGCGGCGGTGGAAAAGTATTTTTGTGGATGCCTCTAATGGTTTGGGAATATTTGGGAATATATAGGCCATGGATTAGGGTTAGGAGACCTCCGAGGGGGCCACAAGCCCAGGGGGCGCGCCCCTACAGCTTGTCGTCACCTCGTGGGTCTTCTGACTTCATCTCCAAGTCTCGTAGGTGTCTTCTGGTCCAAGAAAAATCATCGTGATAGTTTTATTCCGTTTGGACTCCGTTTGATATTCCTTTTCTGTAACACTCAAAAACAAGGAAAAAATAGAAACTGGCACTGGGCTCTAGGTTAATAGGTTAGTCCAAAAAAATATATAAAATAGCATATTAATGCATATAAAACATCCAAAACAGATAATATAATAGCATGGAACAATAAAAAATTATAGATACATTGGAGACGTATCACATCTTCACTAGGAAGGCCAGAAAATTGGTCTTTCATAACAAGATTCAACAAAGCGGCATTAATTTCATAAGATTCCGCACTAGTGGCGGGAGCAATCGGAGTACTAATAAAATCATTATTATTAGTATTGGAAAAGTCACGCAACTTGGTATTTTCTTGAGACATCGTGATAAAGCAAGAAATCTAACACACGAGCAAACGAAAAGCAAACAAAAAGACGAACGGAAGAAGGGCGAATAAAAAGGCAAATCTTCCGTAGGCCATAGGTTTCACTAGAGGCTTCTCTCTTGAAAGAAAACATACGGTGGATGAACAAATTACTGTCGAGCAATTGATAGAAAAGCGCAAAGTTATGACGATATCCAAGGCAATGATTATGAATATAGGCATCACGTCCGTCTCAAGTAGACCGACTCCTGCCTGCATCTACTACTATTACTCCACACATCGACCGCTATCCAGCATGCATCTAGAGTATTAAGTTCATAAGAACGGAGTAACGCCTTAAGTAAGATGACATGATGTAGAGGGATAAACTCAAGCAATATGATGAAAACCCCATCTTTTTATCCTTGATGGCAACAATACAATACGTGCCTCGCTACCCCTACTTTGCCACTGGGTGAGGACACCGCAAGATTGAGCCCAAAACTAAGCAACTCTCCCATTGCAAGAAGAACCAATCTAGTTGGCCAAACCAAACTGATAATTCGAAGAAAAATACAAAGATATCAAATCATGCATATAAGAATTCAGAAAAGACTCAAATGATATTCATAGATAATCTGATCATAAATTCACAATTCATCGGATCTCGACAAACACACCGCAAAAGAATATTACATCGGATAGATCTCCAAGAACATTGAGGAGAACATTGTATTGAAGATCAAAGAGAGAGAAGAAGCCATCTAGCTACTAGCTATGGACCCGTAGGTCTGTGGTAAACTACTCACGCTTCATCGAAAGGGCAATAAGGTTGATGTTTGAGCCCTCCATGATCAAATCCCCCTCCGGCAGGGTGCCGGAAAAGGCCCCAAGATGGGATCTCACGGGAACAGAAGGTTACAGCGGCGGAAAAGTATTTTGGTGGACGCTTCTGGTCGTTTGGGAATATTTGGGAATTTATAGTGCTGGTTTTAGGGTTAGGGGACTCCCGAGGGGCCCACAAGCCCTCAGGGCGCCCCCTAGGGCGTGCCCTTGACGCTTGTGGCCTCCTCGGGGATCTTCTGGCCCTCTCTCCAAGTTATGTGGGTGTCTTCTGGTCCAAGAAAAATCATTGCAAAAGTTTTATTCCGTTTGGACTCCGTTTGATATTCCTTTTCTGTAAAACTCAAAAACAAGGAAAAAACAGAAACTGGCACTGGGCTCTAGTTTAATAAGTTAGTCCCAAAAATAATATAAAATAGCATATTAATGCATATAAAACATCCAAAACAGATTATATAATAGCATGGAACAATAAAAAATTATAGATACGTTGGAGATGTATCATTTACTTCTGTGATGGAGCAATTAGAATTGCTAAACCCGGTGAAAAAGATAAACATGGACTTGTTGTTGGCATACCTGTTGTCTCTGTTAAGATAGGAGATCATTGTTATTATGGCTTATGTGATTTGGGTGCTAGTGTGAGTGTAATCCCGTTTACTTTATATATAGAAATTATGAATGATATTTCACCTGCCGAAATAGAAGATATTGATGTTACTATTAAGCTTGCTAATAGGGTTACTATTACACCACTTTGGATTGTTAGAGATGTTGAAGTCTTGTGTGGGAAAATAAAATACGCTACTGATTTTCTAGTTCTTGGTTCCCCACAATATGATTTTTGTCCCATTATATTTGGTAGACCTTTCTTGAACACTGTTAATGCTAAGATAGATTGTGAGAAAGAAACTGTTAGTGTAAGTTTCGGTGATGTGTCTCATGAGTTTAATTTCTCCAAATTCCGTAGACAACCCCGTGATAAAGAGTCACCTAGTAAGGATGAAATTATTGGTCTTGCTTCTATTGCCGTGCCTCCTACTGATCCTTTAGAACAATATTTGCTAGACCATGAAAATGGCATCCGTATGAGAATGAAAGAAAGGAAATAGATGAGATATTCTTTAAACAAATGCATGTTTTGAAAAACAATTTGCCCGTTGAGACTCTTGGAGATCCTCTTCCACCCAAGAGTGATCCTGTGTTTGGGCTTAAACAATTACCTGATACTCTGAAATATGCTTATCTTGATGAAAAGAAGATATATCCTATTATTCTTAGTGCTAACCTTTCAGAGCATGAAGAAAAGAGATTATTGAAAACTCTAAGGAAGCAACGTGCCGCTATTGGATATACTCTTGATGATCTTAAGGGCATTAGTCCCACTCTATGTCAGCATAAAATTAATATGGAACCTGATGCTAAACCAGTTGTTGATCACTAGCGACGGTTAAATCCAAAAATGAAAGAAGTGGTAAGAAATGAAATATTAAAGCTTCTGGAAGCAGGTATAATCTCTCCTATTGCTGATAGTAGATGAATAGGTCCTGTTCGTTGTGTCCCTAAAAAGGGAGGTATTACTGTTGTTCCCAATGATAAACATGAACTGATCCCACAAAGAATTATCACATGTTATAGAATGGTAATTGATTTTAGAAAAATAAACAAAGCTACTAGGAAAGATCATTATCCTCTACCTTTCATTGATCAAATGTTAGAAAGACTATCAAAACATACACATTTCTGCTTTCTAGATGGATACTCTGGTTTTTCCCAAATACCTGTATCACAAGAGGATCAAGAAAAAACTACTTTTACATGCCCTTTTGGTAATTTTTCTTATAGACGTATGCCTTTTGGTTTATGCAATGCACCTGCAACCTTTCAAAGATGTATGACTGCTATATTCTCTGACTTTTGTGAAAAGATTGTTGAGGTTTTCATGGATGATTTTTCCATTTACGAAACTTCTTTTGATGATTGCTTAAGCAACCTTGATCGAGTTTTGCAGAGATGTGAAGAAACTAATATTGTCTTGAATTGGGAGATGTGCCACTTTATGGTTAATGAAGGTATTGTCTTGGGGTATGGAATCTCCGAATGAGGTATTGAAGTTGATAAAGCTAAAGTTATTGCTATTGAAAAAATGCCGTGTCTTAAAGATATCAAAGGTATAAGAAGTTTCCTTGGTCATGCTGGTTTCTATAGGAGATTTATTAAAGACTTCTCTAAAATTTCTAGGCCTCTTACTAATCTCTTGCAAAAGGATGTTCCATTTGTTTTTTATGATGATTGTGTAGAATCATTTGAAATCCTTAAGAAAGCCTTAATTTCTGCACTTATTGTTCAACCTCCTGACTGGAACCTACCCTTTGAAATTATGTGTGATGCTAGTGATTATGATGTTGGTGCTATTCTAGGACAAAGAGTTGATAAGAAATTAAATGTTATCCATTATGCTAGCAAAATTCTAGACAGTGCTCAAAGAAATTATGCTACTACTGAAAAAGAATTTTTAGCAGTTGTGTTTGCTTGTGATAAATTCAGATCTTACATTGTTGATTCCAAAGTAATTGTTCACACTGATCATGCTGCTATTAAATACCTTATGGAAAAGAAAGATGCTAAACCTAGACTCATTAGGTGGGTTCTGTTGCTACAAGAATTTGATTTACATATTACTGATAGGAAAGGAGCTGAGAACCCCTTAGCAGACAACTTGTCTAGGTTAGAAAATATTCTTGATGACTCACTACCTATTGATGATAGCTTTCCTGATGAATAATTAGCTGTTATAAATGCTTCTTGTAGTACTCCATGGTATGTGGACTATGCTAATTACATTGTTGCTAAATTTATACCACCTAGTTTCACATACCAACAAACGAAAAAGTTTTCTATGATTTAAGACATTACTTCTGGGGTGACCCACACCTTTATAAAGAAGGATTAGATGGTGTTATTAGACATTGTGTACCTGAGCATGAACAAGAACAAATCCTAATCAAGTGTCACTCTGAGGCTTACGGAGGACACCATGCTGGAGACAGAACTGCACACAAGGTATTACAATCTGGTTTTTATTGGCCTACTCTCTTCAAGGATGCTCGTAAGTTTGTCTTGTCTTGTGATGAATGTCAAAGAATTGGTAATATTAGTAGACGTCAGGAAATGCCTATGAATTATTCACTTGTTATTGAACTATTTGATGTTTGGGGCTTTGATTATATGGGACCTTTTCCTTCCTCCAATGGGTATACACATATTTTGGTTGCTGTTGATTATGTTACTAAGTGGGTAGAAGCTATTCCAACTAGTAGTGATGATCATAACACCTCCATTAAAATGCTTAAAGAAGTTATTTTCCCGAGGTTTGGAGTCCCTAGATATTTACTGACTGATGGTGGTTCACACTTTATTCATGGTGCTTTCTGTAAATTGCTTGCTAAATATGATGTTAACCATATAATTGCATCTCCATATCATCCTCAGTCTAGTGTTCAAGTATAATTGAGTAACAGACAAATAAAATTGATCTTGCAAAAGACTATTAATAGATCTAGGAAGAATTGGTCTAAGAAACTCGATGGGCTTATAGAACTGCTTATAAAAATCCTATGGGTATGTCTCCATATAAAGTGGTATATGGAAAAGCATGTCACTTACCTCTTGAGTTGGAACATAAAGCTTATTGGGCAATTAAAGAACTCAACTATGATTTCAAACTTGCCGGTGAGAAGAGGTTATTTGACATTAGCTCACTTGATGAATGGATAACCCAAGCCTACGAAAATGCCAAATTGTTTAAAGAAAAGGTTAAAAGATGGCATGACAAAAGGATACAAAAGCGTGAATTTAATGTAGGTGACCATGTCTTGCTATACAATTCTCGTTTAAGATATTTTTTGCAGGAAAACTTCTCTCCAAATGGGAAGGACCTTACATAATCGAAGAAGTTTATCGTTCCGGTGCCATCAAGATCAACAATGCCAAGTGCAACAACCCGAAGGTGGTGAATGGGCAAAGAATCAAACATTATATCTTAGGTACGCCCGTAAATGTTGAAACTAATATTATTCATACCATAACACCGGAGGAGTACATTAGGGAAACATTCCAGAACGCTCCAGAACCCTGAAAAGGAATAGGTATGTGATACGGTACGTAAACCGACTCCGAAAGTCTTCCAAAAGCAATTTTACTCTGTATAGGAATATTTAAAAAATTATTAAAATAAAAAGTAGTCCGAATAGTGCATGAGCAGGCGACAAGCCTGGGAGTGCGCCCTACCCCCTGGGCGTGCCTCCCAAGCTTGTGGCCATCTCGTGTACCCTCCGGACTCCGTTTTCTCCCAGAATACTTGTTTTGCATGGTAAAAATTCATTATATAATCTCTCAAAGGTTTTGACCACCGTATCATGGAGAAATCCTCTATTCTTGTTTCTGCTGTTTTTCTGTCAGATCTAAAAATATGTCGTCTCAAGATTCGGAGGGAGAGAGCTATGTCGCTGATTATATCACAAACCCAAAGGCCTATGGGGAGGTGGATCATTATGGTTGGACCTGGATGAGGAGGAAGACGCCAACATGGAGAAAACAAAGGACGGCAGCTCTGATGAAGATGAAGATCCACTACCTCAACCTGGAGATATGCACGTGGAATTCAAGAAGTCAAGCCTTCCTAACAGAGGAGGCAAATATAAGGTTCAATTTATCCCATCCCGTTTTCTGCAGGAAAGCAAGGCGGCATTATGCAAAAGGGTATTAAAGCTTGAGCTAGAGAATGATGATCTCAGGGAGGAAAATTTTAGCCTTAGACGCAAGCTGGAGAAGAAGAGTGCTACCACATGATGTGGCTTGTATCTGCGTTGGTATTTCCCCAAAGAGGAAGGGATGTTGCAGCACAGCTACAGTAAGTATTTCCCTCAGTTATGAAACCAAGGTTATCAATCCAGTAGGAGAACCAAGCAACACTATGTAAACGGTACCTGCACACAAAGAACAAATACTTGCAACCCAACGCGTAAGAGGGGTTGTCAAGCCCTCCACGGTAAAAAGATAGGTAAAATTTTATGAGATTGGATAAATAGATCTAGAGAAAACACAAAAATAAATAAATAAATAAAAAGTGCAGCAAGGTATTTTTGGGTTTTTGGAATAATAGATCTGAAAACAATATGATAAAAGATAGACCCAGGGTCGTAGATTTCACTAGTGGCTTCTCTCGAGAAAATAACATACGGTGGGTAAACAAATTACTGTTGGGTAATTGATAGAAGAGCAAATAATTATGACGATATCCAAGGCAATGATCATGTATATAGGCATCACGTCCAAGATTAGTAGACCGACTCCTGCCTGCATCTACTACTATTACGCCACACATCGACCGCTATCCAGCATGCATCTAGTGTATTAAGTACATGGAGAAACGGAGTAATGCAATTAGAATGATGACATGATGTAAGACAAGATCTATTCATGTAGGAATAGACCCCATCTTTTTATCCTTAATAGCATCGATACATGCGTGCCTCGCTACCCCTTCTGTCACTGGGTGAGGACACCGCAAGATCAAACCCATCACAAGGCACCTCTTCCCATTGCAAGAAAAATCACTCTAGTTGGCCAAACAAACCAAAGTTTCGGGCGAGGCTATAACAATCATGCATATAAGAGATCAAAGAAAACTTAAATAATATTCATAGATAGATCTTGTCATAAACTCGCACTTCATCGGATCCCAACAAACACACTGCAAAAATGTCGGGGGGACGGACCCCGGGTAGCCTTATCCGGACCTAATAACTTTTCAAGACGTCGGGGCTGGCGAAGCCCCTCATGCCGGCTGGCCACACGGGCCGGCTTCCAAAAGATGGCGCACCCATAGAAGGCGGCTTTTGGGGGCGGGCCGGCTTCCATCATCCGGCCCCTCCTTCCCCCTCGGAGTCCACACTAACCTACTACGACGGGACGGGGCGTGGCAACAGTGCCACCTGCTCCCCCGAATCCCGGAGGAGCGTGGCTACAGTACGAGCTGACCCAACGGCTACCTACCCGCCTGGCGCGGGACTGTAGCCATGCGACTCATGATGCGACCCTCGTCAGCAAGGACCATGCTGCGGCAGAAGGCAATCGGCGTGGCCCACATGCTTCCAGAAGATGGCGCATCCCTCGAAAGCGGCCTCGGGGGCGGGCCGGCTTCTAGCAGCTGGCCCCTCTTTCCCCTCGGAGTCTGCTCTCACCCACTACGACAAGACGGAGAGTGGCCACAGTGTGCGCTGACCAAGCAGCCACCTACCCGCCTGACACGGGACTGTAGCTGTGCGACTCGTGACGCGGCCTCCGTCATCAAGAGCAGGGCTGCAGCAAAAGGCAATCAGCATGGCCCGCAGGCGGCGGGCCCTACCTGTCGGCCGGATTCTCGGTAGCCAGCGGGGCCCTCCAGAGGCGGGCCCCAGCAGCCGGCGGAGAACCCGGCGACCTTAGACACTGACGTCCGGGTCCTACACCCGGCCGTATTACCATTGTACCCCTGGGGAGTTGGCCTATAAAACCCCCCAGGGTTAACCCATGCAAAGGGTTCAGCCTTCATCCCACACACACCATAGCCAGGAGAGGAGAGGTAGCTCTACCCTTCTTCTTCCTCTAGCAACATAGCTCAAGGAGCAACCTTGTACACTCTTTGATCATAGTCATCATGCGGAGACCCCGCAGAGCAGGACTAGGGGTGTTATCTCTCCGGAGAGCCCCGAACCTGGGTACGTCTCGTGTGCGATCGAGCTCGTGCTCACTCCCGCTTCCAGGGCCCGACGACGTCCTTTTGGCTCCACCCATGATAAGCCACCCCCTGGCATCTGACGTGAGATTACCATGACAGTTGGCACCCACCGTGGGGCCATTCGCGGCATCGGCCGGAGATACATTCTGGACGGGAACCGCCTTCCTCTCCGGCGAGCGCATCGCGGCCGACCTGATTAGCTAGCTTGATATGTTCGCTTGGGCTTGCGCGAGCGCATCGTCCGACGCGGGAGCCGTTTGCCCCGCGAGCTGCCTCGTCGACCTCTTCGGGAAGCTTAGCCTCTTCGATGCAGACGACGCCGACGGGTTCCCCGGCGACGTGGTGGTCATCGACGACCCGCTCCCTCCCGTCTCTAGCATCGCCTCTGCCGGTGTGCTCGACGCCGGCATCTTCGTGGAGGTGATGGTCACTGGCAACAACTAGGACTCTGGCGGGGCCATCCAGGACCCATTGTGAGCAGCAATGCAGGACCTGGCGGCTCCCGTCGAAGCCAACGCCGACGCGACGGCGCTAGAAGAAATCCGCGTCAAGCTCCTCGACAGCGCCACCAAGATGGCAGCCATGAAGCGCCGCGCTGAGGCCAACCAGCGCGAGATCGACCGCATAGCTGGCGGCACGCCGGCTGCGGCCGAGCCCAGCCGGGCTGGCGCCATCCGGCAACGCGGCGTAGCCATCGCCAGCATGCTGGGAGTCGGGCGCCCGATCTACGACACCCTAGTTTAGAACCTGCGCGCCGCGCAGGCGGCTGCAGAAGAACTCGAGGACCTGGAGGGCGACGAACGGCGCAGCCAGCTAGACCGCCTTCAGGAGCTCCTCAACGCTGCAAACACGCAGCAAGACGCGTGCAACCGCATGGTGGGAGCCGGCCGGCAGGCCGACCCCTCGGAAGGAAACCTTCCACCCTGCCGCGAGAATGGGGCGACCTCCCGGACCCCAAGTGGCAGTGGCCGCGGCCAGCGGAACCCGGAGCCGGCTGCTAGCCGCAGCCGGCGCTCCCACGCAACGGTTGCGAACAGCCGGCAAGTTCCTCCAAGAGCGGAGGGCCGGCGCCAGCAGGATGAATGTCCTTCTCCTCCGCGCAGGGAGAGGCGGGCTTCTCCGGCGCCAGTTGACCACCCGACCCTGGGGGGCCGGCTAGGCCCCCGCGAAGCAGTCGGTGAGAATGACGCTCGTCACCGGATCGAGCGGCTGGCTTGGTCCCTGGTAGTGGAAGAGGAGGATACAGTCGGCCCGTCCTGCTTCGGCCCCCGCATCCGTGACGAGCCCTTCCCCAAAGGGTTCACGCTCCCTCGCGACACTCCCAAGTACATCAGCGCCGTGAAGCCGGAAGATTGGCTGACCGAGTACGCCACAGCCGTCAGTATAGTGAACAGCAACAAGCACGTTGCCGTGAAGTATGTTCCGCTCATGCTGCAGGGCACGGCCCGGACATGGCTGAACAGCCTCAAGGCCAACAGCATCAATAGCTGGTTGGACTTCAGCGATGTCTTCGTTCGCAACTTCAACAGCACCTACAAGCGGCCTCCCAAGCCTCGCCAGCTCTCCATGTGTGTTCAGGGGCCGGACGAGTCCGCCCGCGACTACCTGACGCGTTGCGCCGAGTTGCGCAACTCCTGCGAAGGGGTGCACGAGGTGCAGGCCATCGAGTACTTCACCGCCGGGTGCCGAGAAGGCACTCTGCTCAAGCACAAGCTTCTGTGCGACGAGCCAGCTACCCTGGATGAGCTCTTGGTGGTGGCAGACAAGTACGCCACGGCCGACTCCTTCATGAAGTCAGAGATCCGGGCTGACGCGTCCGGGAAGGTGATCCCGCCGGCTTCTCCAGCACCGGCTGGTGACTCCAACTGGCGCCAATAGCCGAACAACAACAAGCGCAAGGCCCCGCAGCCGGCTTGCAACAGCCGGCTGGTGGCCACCGTCGAGGATCAGTAGCCGGCCGGGCAACCCGGCCCCAAGCGTCAGCGGGGCGGCAAGGGTGCCTCGCTGCCTGCCTTCTCCTTCGAGCAGGCTCTCGACGCCCTGTGCAAGTTCCACAGCGGCGCGAAGCCGTCCAACCATATGACCCGGCAGTGCAGCTGGCTCACCCGAATCACCAAGGGTGAGGGCTTGCCGCCCCCCCAGCCGGCCCGCCCTGTCGGGATGCTCCAAGATGAATTCCCTAACGAGAACGCCACTTACATCATCTTCACCAGTGAAGCCGACGAGAAGCACAGTCAGCGTCAGCAACACCACGAGGTGAACGCTGTCATTCCAGAGGTCCTCCAATTCATGCACTGGTCTGAAAGGTCCATCACCTGGAGCCGCGACGACCATCCGGCTGTGATGCCTTCGTCGGGTGCTTATGCCATGGTGCTGGACTCCACCTTCTCAACCGAGAGGCGGGCTTGCCGCTTCTCCCGAGTCCTGATAGACGGCGGCAGCAGCATCAACATCCTCTATCGCGACACCATGGAAAAGCTGGGTATCAAAGAGAAGCAACTCCAGCCCAGCCTGACCGTGTTCCATGGCATTGTCCCTGGGCTTTCCTGCTCTCCAATCGGGAAGCTCAAGATCGATGTCCTATTCAGCGACAAGACCCATTTCCACCGCGAGCCCATCTGGTTCGAGGTAGTCGACTTGGACAACCCCTACCATGTGCTCTTGGGGCGGCCTGCACTGGCCAAATTCATGGCGGTCTCGCATTACCCGTACCTGAAGATGAAGATGCCGGGTCCCAAGGGCATCATCACCATTGTCGGCGACTACAAGAAGTCGCTCACGTGCGCCACGGCCAGCTCCCAGCTGGCCGAGTCCCTCGTCATCGCCCAAGAGAAGCGCCTCCTTGACCGGGCTGTGGCCATGGCCAGCGAGTAGCCGGCCATGCCTTCTGACCCCAAGGAGGTTGAGGCCGAGGGCTCCTTCCAGCCGGCCAAGGAAACCAAGAAGATCATCTTGGACCCGGTGCACCCGGAGAAGTACGCTGTCATGGGGGCTTACCTCGACAGCAAATAGGAAAGCGAGCTCGTCAACTTCCTTTGTGAGAATCGAGACATCTTTACATGGTCCCCCAAGGAGATGCCGGGTGTTCCGAAGGATTTCGCCGAGCACAAGCTGCATGTACGGCCGGATACTAAGTCGGTCAAGCAACCCCTCCGCCGCCTATCAGAAGAGAAGAGAAGGATCGTTGGTGAAGAAATCGCCCGGCTTCATCATGGAAGTGTTCTACCCGGACTGGCTTGCCAACTCAGTCCTCGTTTTGAAGAAAAACAACAAGTGGCGCATGTGTATCGACTATACAAGCCTCAACAAAGCCTGCCCCAAGGATCCGTTTGCCTTGCCCCGGATTGATCAAGCGATCAACTCCACGGCCGGTTGCGAGCTTTTGTCCTTTTTGGACGCCTACTCCGGCTACCACCAGATCAAGCTGGACCCGGCCGATCGACTGAAGACCGCCTTCATCACCCCTTTCGGCGCCTTCTGCTACATCACCATGACGTTCGGCTTGAGGAATGCTGGCGCCATCTTTCAGCGCTGCATGCAGAAGTGCCTTTTGAAGCAACTCGGCAAAAACGCCCACGTCTATGTGGATGACATAGTGGTGAAGACGGAGAAGCGCGGTACCCTTTTGGAGGATCTCAAGGAGACCTTCGCCAGCCTGCGCCGTTTTTAGATCAAGCTCAACCCAGAGAAGTGCATCTTCGAAGTACCAGCCGGCCAGCTCCTTGGCCTCCTTGTTTCTGAGCGTGGGATAGAGTGCAACCCCGTAAAGATCAAGGCCATTGAGCGGATGAAGAGACCGACCCAACTGCGGGATGTCCAGAAGTTCACCGGTTGCCTAGCATCTCTCAGCCGGTTCGTCAGCCGGCTGGGCAAAAAGGCCCTCCCTCTATACCAGCTGATGAAGAAGATCACATGCTTCGAGTTGTGACACCCTGATTTTGGCAACTTTTTCTTTTCGAACTTTTCCTGGCTTTATTTGGAAATTTGAATGGGTTTTGAATTTTTCACTTGGTCTTGGTCATTCTTGAATCTTCTCCAAGTGATTCCAAGCCTCAGCATCTTTCCAAAACCCTGCCAAGTACCTCAAGGACTGAAATTCCAATTTAAATTATTTTCAATAACTCTTTTCTTTTATTTGAGGATTTAGGGCATTACTATGTGTTGTGAAGCAACCTATGGTTTGGATGCTCAGAAAATTCTCAAATAATTCTTAAAAATACCTTGGACTATATCTTGCTCCAATATCCAAAAATATTCCATAAACTAGTTCAGATACTTTGCAAAATTATTCATTTTTGTCCATGTTCAGTCTGGACCTTTGTGAAGGAAGTGTATGCTAGGGTTGTCCAATTGCTCTCAAATTTTTACAGCATGAGGACACCTCCAAATAACCTTCCTCCCCCAAGTTTCAGCATCTGAAGCTCTTCTATGTGAGCAGTGCTTCAACTTTCAGTTTTAGACCAGATTTGCCACTTACACATGAACTACCATCAATTCTTATCCAAACCACCTCAAACTCGACCAGTTTGGAGTTCTTCCAATGTGGATCACTCCAGACACTATCTTTGGCTCAGTCTCCACCTCATCTCTTCTCTGGAACCTCCCCAAGTTTGCTATCAAAAACTGTTGCTGATCATACCGCTCATCTCTGCGTGAACCAAGACAAACCAAGGCTGTAGGTGATCTGAGGGATCGATGGTCGACGTGCTGGACAAGCTTAGCCAGACCTACGTGGCCTCCTGGTGCCAAGCATCGTGGTGAGCATGGCGCTGGCATGCTCGTCGCCGCGCTCTGTGCCGCGCCAGGCTCGGGTTGTGTCGGGACAGAGCGCTCGCGCAGCTGTGCGTTGTCTAGGCATGCCGACATCGTCCCTGGGTGACACGCAGCCCCTCCAGAACCCTGCTCCTCGCCGGAGATGCCCTCACCGGCCGCCACGCCATCGCCGCACTGTGAGACCCGTGCGGTCACAGGGGAGACCTCGCCGTCATTTTCCTCCCCGTGCTGTCTCCTCCCGCATTGAATGCCCCTGCTTGCTCAAGTCTCCTCGCTCGCAAGTGGCCAGCCAGCGAGGCGTACTTCGCCGGCGACGTGGCCCGCTTCGAGCCGCGTCCAGAGAACTCGCCGAGCACCTCCGCCTGGCTATAAATAGCCCCGCCCAGCCCCTCCTCGCTTCACCACCTCTCCACCACCTCCCTCATCCACCTCCAGAGCGCCCACGGAGGGCCGAGAGCTCGTCTCACTCAGCTCCGGCAGAAGCTCTGTCGCTTGATCCCCTTCCATCACCAGCCCTCTCCAAGCCATCCCAGCTCCGCCCGAGCCACCGTCGAGTTCGTAGTGTTCCACTGGTGCTTCCAGACCCCTCCCCGAATTGAACCGCTGCCGGAATCATCGCCTCCGTCAACCATCGTAGCTGCTGTCCGCCGGAGAAGAAGGGCGCGCCGCCGTCCGGCCATCTCTAGAGGAGCTACGGGTACAGGGTGAACCGCTGTTGAACGCTCGATCAATCTCCATCATCCTCAAGCCCAACCGCCATCGGGATCACCAGCAATCACCGCCAGTGAGCCGCCCCTCTTCTCTGCTCTCCCTCTGCCCTCTGTTTTAAATGGAGGGCCCCACCCGTCAGCGACTTACCGAAGCGGTAAGTGGATGCGCATCGGCGTTTTACGCCTTCGACGTGGCCCATTCTGAGTTTTTCTAATTTTGATTTTATTAAACAGAGTTGACTAGTAGGTTTGACTGTGAATAACTGTTTACAGAAAAGTCCAAATGAACTGATTCTTTTTGCATTGTGTTCATAATATAATTCTTTATTTTTCCACCAAGTTTGGTATTTTTCTCACACTCACAGAATTTTTGGTGAATAAAAAGGCTTTATGTGACATTTTCCTTTGCCATTTGAAAATGTTTTCAGATGGAGATTCCTGTGGATTTGAAGACCAGGAGTTTCTGAACAACCCAACTGATCAAGGCAAGCCAAGACATCCATATTATGAAGCATTTCATAGCATTGCATAAATTCATGATCATTTCTTGCATTTCATTAACATAGATTATTCAAAGTAAATTATTTAAATGCCTTATGTTGATAACTCAAGTTGGAATGTTGAACCACCATGCTTAATAAATGGAACTTAGTTGGTTGATCAAGAGTCACCTGTCCGGGCTTACCCGTGCAGTCACATTCGCCGGTATGGGACGGCCTTGACTTGGTTTGGCTTCGTGCTCTTTCACCGGTACCTCCAAGGAGGGAGGGTTATGCGTGTGTGCTGCCCTGATCAGGTAGACGGTGATAACCTTGTGAGCCCAGTTGAGTTATTTGCCGGTCTCCCTGTTTGGGACAGTTTAGTTAGGCCACGACGGTGGCAGGTGTCACGAGGTGACACGGGGCCACCCAAGGCTTGACTCCGGGGGAGTATGATTGCCGGTGGTACGATGGGAGAGTCACGAGTCAGGCGGGTTTCATTGGAGCAATGCTGGTCCACCCGAATGGGATCACGAGGTCAGTGCTCCATAGTGTGGGGAAAGTGCGCAACCCCTGTAGAGTGTAAAATCTATTCGAATAGCCGCGTCCACGGTAATGGACAGCCCGTCCAGACCTCTCTAGGTGATCAACCGTAATAACCATATTAATGATGGAAGAACTTGTCTTATGGACGGAAGTACTCGTTGAGTTCGAGTATTCCGAGGGTTGTGAGACAACCCGGATATGAGTAAGTTGGTGACAGTAAGTGAATCACTTAAGTTTTAACATGTCATTACCATGCTATTATTTGCTGCATATTTGGTTGTCATGTGCTTGTGAGTACATTCAAAGTACTCACCTGCCGTATCATGCCAGATGCAGGAGAAGACTGAAATGGAGGTCTCGATGTCCGTGTTGCGATGCCTAGGATGTGTCCTCAGCAGTGTCCCTGTGGATGGAGATACTATTATGTTCCGCTACGCAGTAGTCTTCCGTTGTAGTATTCCACAGTAACACCGAGGCCCTGATATGTGGGATAAATAATGTAGATAATGTCATAGCACTAGATGTGCTTTTGGCCTCGATGATCATGTAATATATAGCTTGGACTCTACTATTATCAATAAAAGTTCAGCTATGTTCTGTTCCAAGTTGTTGGGTGTTTCCAGAAGACATGATCTCTGGGTTGGAAACACTGGTAAACCGGTTCTCTGATCCGGGGTGCCACAACGCTTGGTATCAGAGCCAGGCTGACTATAGGACACCCTAGGTAACCCGCGCTAGGACTGCGATTAGCATAGGATTTTGAGTGTGCATCCTGCTTGTTGCATTTGGTAGTTGCATGCCATGCCTCATGCATCATAATTCATTATGTTAGTAACCCTTGGCATTGTGAGTGTAGATGGCACCAGTTCCATACCACTTTCATCATGAGCCAGAACCCCACACTTTTCTAGCTCTGCTTCGTAGCGTCTGGCTTCGGCTGTATTCCAACGGTGATGACCCGGTGTACCAGGTGTTCCAGGAGCAGTTGGGCGAGTCAGTATATGAGTACCATGCAGTGGCTTACATGACCGCGACTTCGGATATTGGAAGCTCTTCTCGCTCTTCCAAGGGCGGAGTGGCTTCTACCCCGGAGCTGGCAATCCAGTTTGCTGCCAAGGAGGCTATTACTGACTTGCGCTTCCACGAGGTCGAGATGCAGACCCATCCAGGTTTCTTCCACTATCCCACTTTGTCGCCTACGACAGGGCGAGTCCTTTTCTCACCTGTTGACCCGGCGTGTGATCATGCGGCTGGTGTTTTGTCCCGCTATCTGAACGCCAGTTATCGTATGATCATTTCCTTGGCTGAGGAGCTGTGTCGTGTTCAGGGGGCACTTGCAGTAGTGACTCCAGCACCTCCTCCTTCGGTAGTTTCACCCAGTTATCCACCACCAGTTCCATCCCCTCTTGTGCTTGATACCCCTTCTGGTGTTTCTGGACTATCAGGCTTATCGTATGGTAGTCAACTCGAGACCCCAGCTGAGTGGGCCTCACTCTTAGCCACTCCTGCTCCGCCGATGCTGAGGCGACGTGCTCTTTCTTCCGCCGAGGGAGAGCCGTCTCAGCAGTGACGTCACGTCTCCTTTAACCCGGTGACTCACATCATCAGTTCTGATTCCGACTCAGGATCTGACGACGAGGACTCTTCAGATGGGCAGTGTTCATGTCACCGACGCACTAGACTGGAGCTTGAGTAGTAATGCATGCATCTTTGCATATGCTGACTGTCGAACGAACAGTCTAGTCATGATATTCCCCTACTAGCTTGCCATGTATGATGTTGGGTTATCTTGTATAATTATCTTGTTTTCTTTATTCGCCTTTTTCGAGAATTTCCTTTTGGTGTCATATTACTATATTCCTCCTTATGGATGTTGCTCATCGGTTTGGTATTTGCCATGGGAACAAAAATTAGGATGAAGAAAGGAAGTAGCAGTCAAGGCGGCGATGGAAACCCTGTCCGTCGATCCGCCAGGCAGGCAGGGCAACCGCCCGAAGACTTACCACCACCAACACCTCAAGCACCAACCACAGATTAGATAATGAGAATGTTTGAGGAAAAGAGAAACCAAGACCTCATGGAATTTCTCAAGGGTATGCAGACAATAGTAGGTCAGAACAATGGCAATGGGGTGCATTCCAAACTGTTTGACTTCCAGCGTACAAAACCCCCCAGCTTTAATCAGGCTGCAGATCCTATTGAGGCTGATGACTAGTTGAGAACCATGGAAAAGAAATTGGACATCGCTCGTTGTGAAGAAGCAGATAAGGTCCCATTTGTCACTCATTATCTCGAAGGCCCGACAGCCATATGGTGGGATAACACCAAGCTAATGTGGCCTGCAGAAGAGATTTCCTGGGAGAAATTCAAAGAGCTGTTCCGCAAGTATCATATCCCCATGGGTATCATGAAAGTGAAGCAGAGAGAATTCCTGGCTCTCACACAAGGAAACATGTCTGTGGGAGAATATTTAACAAGTTCAACAATTTGGCCCGGTACTCTCCTTATGATGTGGCTACCGAAGAACGGAAAATAGACCGGTTCCTCGGAGGACTTAATCACGCCCTCCGATGTCAGCTATGCATGTTGGACTTCCCCGATTTCCAGACCTTGGTGGATAAGGCCTTCATCGCCGAACGAGAACACAAGTCCGGAAATGATGATCGTAAGAGGAAGTTCGAGCCCAAGAAGGACAGCAAGGAACCATATGCGCAAAAGCTGCGCAGTTGGCAGCCAGGGTCATCTGAAAACAAAACAGTGTGGAACAATGGTGGCAACAACAGCAAGTCGGGCAACCAGAGCAAGACCTTCGGCAAGCAGCCAGTCATAGAGGACTGCCGCCGCAACAACACTTGTTTCACTTGTGGCCAGAGTGGACACTACGCCAAGCAATGTCCTACTAATTATAACGGAAAGCAATCAGCTGGCCACAAGCCACAAGTCAACCACCTTGGACGCCGCCCCAACCATGACTTCAGCCAAGGATGCGTCCACCACGTCTCTGCCGAAGAAGTCTACGAAGCTCTGGATATTGTCCTTGGTATGTTTTCTGTCCATGACATACCTGCAGTAATTTTATTTGATTCTGGGGCTTCCCACTCATTTATTTCGCGAAGCTTTGCCACCTTGCACAAGTTTTCTCCTTCACTTTTGGACAAAATCATGGTGGTACAATCCCCTGGCTCTATGCTCAGAACGAATATAATATATAAGGATCTGGAAATTTCAATACATGGAGTCAAATTCCCGACCACCCTTGTTGCTATTGACTCCCCAGGACTGGACATAATACTGGGAATGGACTGGTTGGCACCACACCAAGTGTGTATCAACTATGCCACCAGAACGGTGACATTGGTGAACCCCGCCAGACAAACCGTCCAATTTCTGGCCAGCAAAATGATAATAAGAAAGGGCACGGCATACCAAACCACTGTTACAGATATGAATCTGATCCTGGTAGTGGGTGAATTTCTGGATGTGTTTCCCGAGGAATTACCAGGAATGCCGCCCGACCGAGAATTGGAGTTCGCCATTGAAGTAATTCCTGGTACAGCTCCAATATACAAGAAATATTATCGTATGCCAGGCCCAGAGCTGGCAGAGCTAAAGAAGCAGTTAGACGAATTGCTACAGAAAGGATATATTTGTCCAAGCATCTCGCCATGGGGGTCACCAGTATTATTTGTCAAGAAGAAGGATGGAAGTCTACGAATGTGCGTAGACTATCGCCAGCTTAATGAGGTCACTATCAAGAACAAGTACCCGCTCCCTCGAATTGATGACTTATTCGACCAGTTGAATGGAGCACGGGTATTCTCTAAGATCGACCTCAGAACGGGATATCATCAACTAAAAATTCGAAAGGAGGATATCCCCAAGACAACGTTCACCACTCGTTATGGACTATATGAATTTACAGTTATGGCGTTTGGATTGACCAATGCTCCAGCCTACTTCATGAGTATGATGAATAAAGTCTTCATGGACTTTATGGACAAGTTTGTAGTGGTGTTCATTGATGACATCCTGATATACTCTAAGATGAAGAGGAGCATAAACAACATCTTAGAGCTGTCTTGGAAAGGTTGAGAACCCATCGCTTATATGCCAAGTTCAGTAAGTGCGAATTTTGGCTAAAAGAGGTGGGATTCCTTGGACATATTCTGTCAGAGAAAGGGATAGTTGTTGATCCCAGTAAGGTTACTGCGGTCTTGAACTGGAAGACACCAGCTACGTTGACTGAAGTCTGTAGTTTCCTGGGCTTGGCAGGCTACTACCGTCGCTTCATTGAGGGTTTTTCTAAGATAGCCAAGCCACTGACGGAATTGTTGAGAAAGAACCAAAGGTTTATCTGGACAGACGAGTGCGACAGCAGTTTCTAGGAATTAAAGACAAGGCTAATCACAGCCCCTGTCCTAGTCCTCCCAGACATTCACAAGAGTTTTGACATATATTGCGACGCATCCAGGCGTGGAATTGGATGTGTGCTAATGCAAGAGGGAAAGGTTGTAGCTTATGCATCACGACAGCTATGACCTCATGAGGAGAACTATCCCACACATGATTTGGAGCTAGCTGCTGTGGTTCATGCCCTGAAGATTTGGAGGCATTACCTTATTGGACAACGATGTGAAATATACACATACCACAAGAGTCTCAAGTATATCTTCACTCAACCCGACCTGAACCTCAGGCATCGAAGATGGCTTGAGTTAGTCAAGGACTATGATGTTCGAATAAACTATCATCCAGGGAAAGCGAATGTGGTCACTGATGCCCTGAGCAGGAAACAAGCTGCAGTGAATGCACTAGTCGAGGGTATGCATTCAAGCTTACGAGAAGAGTTTGTCAAGCTCAATATGGTGCTATGCGGCCCAATGACTCCGGACATGTTGAAAATTACTCCAACCCTCATGGACGAAATCAAGGAAGCACAGAAGTTAGATGAAGAAATTCAGAAGATCAAGGAGTTAATTCAGCAAGGGAAGGCCAAGTCCTTCCGTATAGATGAACAGGGTACCGTGTGGTTCGAGAAACGAATTTGTGTGCCGAATGAGAACAACTTGAGGCAACAAATACTCAAGGAAGCACATGAGTCCGCATATTCGATCCACCTAGGAGGTACCAAGATGTATCAGGACTTGAGAGGAACTTTTTGGTGGTCTGGAATGCGGAAAGATATAGCATACTATGTCGCCTGCTGTGACATTTGTAACAAGGTCAAAGCTGAGCATCAGAAACCCGCTGGGCTACTAGAACCTTTACCGGTACCCAAGTGGAAGTGGGACGACATATGTATGGATTTTATTGTGGGACTGCCAAAGTCCACGAGAGGCAATGATGCTATTTGGGTCATTGTAGACATACTCACAAAAGTGGCCCACTTTATCCCAGTAAAGACCACTTTCAACGCAAATCAGCTGGCACAACTCTACATGTCCCGGATAGTCAGTCTGCACGGAGTACCCAAGTCTATCACTTCAGATAGGGGTTCCCTATTTACCTCAGCATTCTGGCTACGGCTACATCAAGCTTTGGGAACCATGCTAAAACACAGCACAGCATATCATCCGCAGACAGACGGACAGACTGAGCGAGTGAACCAAATATTAGAGGATATGCTTCGGTCATGTGCTCTCTCCCATGGACCTAAATGGGAGGATAGTTTGCCGTACGCGGAATTATCCTACAACAACAGCTATCAGGCAAGTCTCAAGATGTCGCCTTTTGAGGCATTATACGGACGGAAGTGCCGCACACCGTTGAACTGGTCCCAAACAGGAGATAGTCGCATTTTTGGTACGGACTTGATGCTCGAGGCCGAAAGGCAAGTCAAAGATATTCAAGAGCGTCTGCGAGCAGCCAAGTCCCGACAAAAGAGCTATTATGACCCAAAACATCGGGAAGTAACTTTCGAGCCTGGAGACTATGCTTATCTGCCAGTAACCCCTATGAAGAGAGTAAAAAGGTTTGGCACCCAGGGAAAGTTGGCCCCAAGATACATCGGTCCCTTTCCGGTGATTGCTAAGAAGGGCAGAGTCGCATATCAATTAGAATTACCACCAACATTGTCAGACGTTCATGATGTCTTTCACATCTCACAGTTAAGGAAATGCATTGCACCCCCAGCCAAGCAAGCGAATATGAGTGAATTAGAGTTGGCTAAGGATTTGACTTATGAGGAAAAACCTTTCAGGATCTTGGATGAGATGGAAAGAACCACGAGAAGTAAGGTAATAAGATTTTACAAGGTGCTATGGGAGTACCACACTGAGGAAGAGGCCACTTGGGAAAGAGAAGATTTTCTGAGATCTGCATATCCGTATTTGTTCCCTGAGCAACCGAATCTCGAGGACGAGATTCATCCTAAGGGGGGTAGGTTTGTGACACCCTGATTTTGGCAACTTTTTATTTTCGAACTTTTCCTGGCTTTATTTGGAAATTTGAATGGGTTTTGAATTTTTCACTTGGTCTTGGTCATTCTTGAATCTTCTCCAAGTGATTCCAAGCCTCAACATCTTTCCAAAACCCTGCCAAGTACCTCAAGGACTCAAATTCCAATTTAAATTATTTTCAGTAACACTTTTCTTTTATTTGAGGATTTAGGGCATTACTATGGGTTGTGAAGCAACCTATGGTTTGGATGCTCAGAAAATTCTGAAATAATTCTTAAAAATACCTTGGACTATATCTTGCTCCAATATCCAAAAATATTCCATAAACTAGTTCAGATACTTTGCAAAATTATTCATTTTTGTCCCTGTTTAGTCCGGACCTTTGTGAAGGAAGTGTATGCTAGGGTTGTCCAATTGCTCTCAAATTTTTACAGCATGAGGACACCTCCAAATAACCTTCCTCCACCAAGTTTCAGCATCTGAAGCTCTTCTATGTGAGCAGTGCTTCAATTTTCAGTTTCAGACCAGATTTGCCACTTACACATGAACTACCCTCAATTCTTATCCAAACCACCTCAAACTCGACCAGTTTGGAGTTCTTCCAACATGGATCACTCCAGACACTATCTTTGGCTCAGCCTCCACCTCATCTCTTCTCTGGAACCTCCCCAAGTTTGCTGTCAGAAACTGTTGCTGATCATACCGCTCATCTCTACGTGAACCAAGACAAACCAAGGCTGTAGGTGATATGAGGGATCGATGGTCGACGTGCTGGACAAGCTTAGCCAGACCTACGTGGCCTCCTGGTGCCAAGCATCATGGTGAGCACGGCGCTGGCATGCTCGTCGCCGCGCTCTGTGCCGCGCCAGGCTCGGGTCGCGTCGGGACTGTGCGCTCGCACAGCTATGCATTGTCTAGGCATGCCGACATCGTCCCTGGGTGACACGCAGCCCCTCCAGAACACTCCTCCTCGCCAGAGATGCCCTCACCGGCCGCCACGCCATCGCCGCACTGTGAGACCCGTGCGGTCACAGTGGAGACCTCGCCGTCGTCTTCCTCCCCGTGCTGCCTCCTCCCGCATTGAATGCCCCTGCTCGCTCAAGTCTCCTCGCCCGCAAGCGGCCAGCCAGCGAGGCGTACTATGCCGGCGACGTGGCCCGCTTCGAGCCGCGTCCAGAGAACTCGCCGAGCACCTCCGCCCGGCTATTAATAGCCCCGCCCAGCCCCTCCTTGCTTCACCAGCTCTCCACCACCTCCCTCATCCACCTCCAGAGTGCCCATGGAGGGCCGGGAGCTCGTCTCCCTCAGCTCCGGCAGAAGCTCTGCTGCTCGATCCCCTTCCATCGCCAGCCCTCTCCAAGCCATCCCAGCTCCGCCCGAGCCACCGTCGAGTTCGTAGTGTTCCACTGGTGCTTCCAGACCCCTCCCCGAATCGAACCGCTGCCGGAATCATCGCCTCCATCGACCATCGTAGCTACTGTCCGCTGGAGAAGAAGGGCGCGCCGCCATCCGGCCATCTCCGGAGGAGCTACGAGTACAGGGTGAACCTCCGTTGAACGCCTGATCCATCCCCATCATCCTCAAGCCCAACGGCCGTTGAGATCACCGGCAATCACCGCCGGTGAGCCGCCCCTCTTCTCTGCTCTCCCTCTCCCCTCTGTTTTAAACGGAGGGCCCCACCCATCAGCGACTTAATGAAGCGGTTAGTGCACGCGCATCGGCGTTTTACGCCTTCGACGTGGCCCATTCTGAGTTTTTTCTAATTTTGAGTTTATTAAACAGAGTTGACTAGCAGGTTTGACTATGAATAACTTTTTACAGAAAAGTCCAAATGAACTGATTCTTTTTTGCATTGTGTTCATAATATAATTCTTTATTTTTCCACCAAGTTTTGTATTTTTCTCACACTCACAGAATTGTTGGTGAATAAAAAGGATTTATGTGACATTTTCCTTTGCCATTTGAAAATGTTTTCAGACGGAGATTCTTGTGGATTTGAAGACCAGGAGTTTCTGAACAACCCAACTGATCAAGGCAAGCCAGGACATCCATATTATGAAGCATTTCATAGCATTGCATAAATTCATGATCATTTCTTGCATTTCATTAACATAGATTATTCAAAGTAAATTATTTAAATGCCTTATGTTGATAACTCAAGTTGGAATGTTGAACCACCATGCTTAATAAATGGAACTTAGTTGGTTATTCAAGAGTCACCTGTTCGGGCTTACCCGTGCAGCCACATTCGCTGATATGGGACGACCTTGACTTGGTCTGGCTTTGTGCTCTTTCACCGGTACCTCCAAGGAGGGAGGGTTATGCATGCGTGCTGCCCTGATCAGGTAGACGGCGATAACCTTGTGAGCCCAGTTGAGTTATTTGCCGGTGTCCCCGTTTGGGACAGTTTAGTTAGGCCATGACGGTGGCAGGTGTCACGAGGTGACATGGGGCCACCCAAGGCTTGACTCCGGGGGAGTATGATTGCCGGTGGTACGATGGGAGAGTCACGAGTCAGGCGGGTTTCGTTGGAGCAATGCTGGTCCACCCGAATGGGATCACGAGGTCAGTGCTCCATAGTGTGGGGAAAGTGCGCAACCTCTGCAGAGTGTAAAATCTATTCGAATAGCCGCGTCCACGGTAATGGACAGCCCGTCCAGACCTCTCTAGGTGATCAACCATAATAACCATATTAATGATGGAAGAACTTGTCTTATGAACGGAAGTACTCGTTGAGATCGAGTATTCCGAGATTTGTGAGACAACCCGGATATGAGTAAGTTGGTGACAGTAAGTGAATCACTTAAGTTTTAACATGTCATTGCCATGCTATTATCTGCTGCATATTTGGTTGTCATGTGCTTGCGAGTACATTCAAAGTACTCACCTGGCATATCATGCCAGATGCAGGAGAAGACTGAAACGAAGGTCTCGATGTCCGTGTTGCGATGCCTAGGATGTGTCCTCAGCAGTGTTCCTGTGGATGGAGATACTATTATGTTCCGCTACGTAGTAGTCTTCCGTTGTAGTATTCCGCAGTAATACCGAGGCCCTGATATGTGGGATAAATAATGTAGATAATGTCATAGCACTAGATGTGCTTTTGGCCTCGATGATCATGTAATATATAGCTTGTACTCTACTATTAGCAATAAAAGTTCAGCTATGTTCTGCTCCAAGTTGTTGGGTGTTTCCAGAAGACATGATCTCTGGGTTGGAAACACTGGTAAACCGGTTCTCTGAGCCGGGGTGCCACACGAGTGGACCGACCAGGCGGACGAGGCGTTCCTCCAGCTGAAGCGGATGCTGTCCATGCCGCCTGTTCTGGCCGCTCCGGCTGCTAAAGAGCCCATGCTCCTCTACATCGCCGCCACCAACCGGGTCGTCAGCACGGTGATTGTTGTCGAACGCCCAGAAGCCGGCAAGGCACAGCCGGTCCAGAGGTCGGTCTACTACCTGAGCGAGGTGTTGTCCGCCTCCAAGCAGAACTACCCCCACTACCAGAAGATGTGCTACGGCGTGTACTTGGCCGCCAAGAAGCTGAAGCCGTACTTCCAGGAGCACACCATCACAGTCGTCTGTACCGCCCCCCTTGCCGAGATCATGGGCAACCGAGATGCCTCGGGCCGGGTGGCCAAGTGGGCCATCGAGCTGGCTCCCCACACCATCCTCTACCATCCCCGCACCGCCATCAAGTCCCAAGCGCTGGCCGACTTCCTTGTCGACTGGGCCGAGACCCAGTACCTGCCGCCTGCGCCGGATTCCATGCATTGGCGGATGCACTTTGACGGATCGAAGATGCGCACCGGTTTGGGAGCCGGCATTGTCCTCACCTCTCCGAAAGGCGACAAGCTGAAGTACACACTGCAAATCCACTTCGCCGCCCCCAACAATGTGGCTGAGTACGAGGCACTCATTCACGGGCTCTGACTGGCCAAGGAGATCGGCATCCGCCGCATCTTGTGCTACGGTGACTCGGACCTTGTGGTCCAACAGTCTTTTGGCGACTGGGACGCCAAGGACGCCAACATGGCCAGCTACCGCTTCCTCGTCCAGCAGATCAGCGGATACTTCGATGGGTGCAAGTTCATCCACGTGCCACGGGCCGACAATGAAGCAGCCGATGCCCTGGCAAGGATTGGCTCTACCTGGCAAGCCATACCAGCCGATGTTTCCCTCGAGTGCTTGCCCAAGCCGTCTATCCAGCCTTCGCCAGAATCAGAATCCATCTTCATGCTGGCTGACCCTGGAGCAGCCAGATCCGGCTCGGGGACTTTAGCAGCCGGCCCGGGGACTTCGGCAGGCAGCCCGGGGGCTGCAACACCTAAACCCGTCCCGGGAACTCCAGAACCCAGCCCGGGGACTGCTCCAGTTGGCCCGAGGACTTCCGTGACGCAACAGGGAGCGGCCGCCTCCAAACCCGCCGCCTCCCAACCCGGCCACCCTGGCGCCGGTCGCCGTCATGACGGTGGTAGAAGCCCCGTCTTGGGGGCAGCCCATCCTCAACTTTCTGGTGAGCCGCGAGCTCCCTGCCGACGAGGTGTTGGTCCGGCAAGTGCAATGCCGGGCAACTGCATACACGATCATCAACAGAGAGCTCGTCAGGTGCAGCCCGACTGGTGTCTTTTAGCGCTGCGTCGAGTCGGAGAAGGGCATAGCAATCCTCAGGGACATTCATTAAGGCGAATGTGGCCACCATGCCGCCTCCAGAGCCCTCGTCACCAAGGCTTTCCGCCATGGTTTCTTCTGGCCGTGTCGGGGGAATGACCCCCGGGTACCCCAAAGGCAGCGAAGCAATGCTTTAAGACATCAGGGCGGCCCACGCCCCTCAGTCCGACTGCTCCGGTAGGCTCGCCACCCGGCCGCCCTAGACGGCAGTCGGACGGGCTGCTCGCCCGCCCGGGCCGACTGCTCCTCCGGCCGGCTGCTCCACCTGCGCCAGCGGCCGGCTGCCTCAGCCAGCCGGCCAGCCGAAGTCAACTACGACGTCCCATCGGACACATGTGGACAAGACGAACATCCCTCGCGGCGGTGTACTATTGACGAATAGCAGTGGCGACATCATGTATAGTGCGGCTTGTCCCTGGGCACTGTTTATGAAGTGGCCCAGGGGACAAGCCGGCATGCACCACGACGCGCCGATGCCACTAGCTTGCTAGCTCCCATGCCACTACCTAGCTTACTCTCTAAGCTAGCCCACACTATAAAAGGGCTTCCATCCATCCATCCAGAGGGGGGACTCCCACGCACACACACTTTCACCCACGGCCACACATGGCCACTAGCTCACACGGTGGAGCTCTCTCATGCCCACTTCCTAGCTAGCTCATACACACATATACGAGGCCAGATGCCTATGACATTGACCTCAGATACAGCTCCAGGAGCACTCTGTACTGCAGATGTACCACATATATACAGACATGCAGGATTAGGGGTCTTATCTCTCCGGAGAGCCCCGAACCTGGGTAAACCCCCCGCGTGCTACTCGCATACCCGTCCTGAACATTCCACTGCAGACTTGCCCTCACCTCAAGCCACCCCGTGGCATCTGTCGCCTCGCGGTCCCCCCTGGTGACTGACGCAAGAATACCATGACAGGCTGACTGCTCTGGACGACGCCAAAGAATTGGTCTGGAAGTGCAAAGGGTGCCAGCGTTTCAGCACCAAGCAGCACCAGCCGGCCTCAGCCCTCAAGACTATTCCCATCACCTGGCCGTTTGCCGTATGGGGGTTGAACATGGTGGGCCCATTCAAGACTGCACGCGGTGGCATGACCCATCTGCTGGTTGCCGTGGACAAGTTCACGAAGTGGATTGAAGCAAAGCCGATCAAGAAGCTGAACGGCCCCACAGCCGTTACATTCATCGCGGATATCACCGTTCGATACGGCATCCCGCACAGCATCATCACCGACAACGGCACGAACTTCGCCAAAGGCGCCTTGGCTCGTTTCTGCACAACACAGGGCATCCGACTGGACCTCATGTTGGTTGCTCATCCACAGTCAAATGGCCAGGTGGAGCGGGCAAACGGCCTCATTCTTTCCGACATCAAGCCTCGGCTGGTTGAACCGCTGGAGCGCTCGGCCGGCTGCTGGATCAAGGAGCTGCCGGCTGTCCTTTGGAGTCTCCGGAGCACGGCAAACAGATCAACCTGCTTCACACCTTTCTTCCTCGTGTATGGGGCCGAGGCTGTCATCCCAACGGACATCAAGTTCGACTCGCCTCGCGTCACCCTGTACACGGAGGCGGAAGCAAAGGAGGCCCACGAAGACAACGTCGATTTGCTGGAAGAGGCCCGGCTACTGGCACTCAGCCGGTCCGCCATCTACCAGCAGAGCCTGCGCTGCTACCATAACAAGAAGATCAAGCCGCGTGTTTTCCGCGAGGGCGACCTTGTGCTCCGGCTGATCCAGCGAACAGCCGGCCAGCACATGCTCTCGGCTCCATGGGAGGGGCCTTTCATCATCAGCAAGGCCCTGGGCAACGACTCCTACTACCTCATCGACGCACAGAAGCCCAGGGCACGCAAGAGGGACACAACTAGCCAGGAGTCGGGGCGCCCATGGAATGCGAACCTTCTCCGCCCATTTTACAGTTGATGCAGTGTATGTACCACGCTATCTTTTGTACTAAGTAAAGACAACAGGTACCCCGAGGAGCACTCGGGGGCTACCTTTTTATCTATATGATAAGCTTCACCAATGTATGAGTATTCATTCTTCTCGCCCTGCCCGGGTCCGGTCAGCCGGCCCGGGGGCTCGCCGACTTGGCCCAAGTTGGTACCATCCGAAGTCGGCTCAGTACTGTGCCGACGCCAAAGCCCTCTCTTCGCCCCAGCCACAGCTCGCAGCGTGACTGTCCGACTGGCAAGAGCTAAAGGCCGGAAACGCTGTCCACATGAAAAACGACTAAGGAAGAACGCCAGTTCAGGCCAAGCCAGCCTCTGGCCTACCCTGTCCGGCTGCTCAGCAGCCGGCCCGCCGAGTTCTCGCTTGACTAGCCATGCTTTAAGCGGTCAAAGTAATTTGCCTACTCTAAACGGCCAAGTCCCTGACCCGGCCACAGATCGCAGCGCGGCTGTCCGGCTGGTAGGGCGGCAGCCAAAGGAACATGACAAAAGAAAAAGCCAATGAAAGCAAAGGCAAAATCGAGTCAGAACTCGGCGAGGCACACAAGCTTGCGGGGAAAATAAATTCATTTACATTGCAAAAGGCCAGCGGCCGGCATTCATGAAGGTTTAAAATACACCCCCAGTGGGTGGAACTGCGCATAACTAGCTTGTTCTTGAGCACAAGACAGAGAAACTTAAAGAGATAAGGGCCGGCTAGGCCGGAGGCACTGCGGGCTGCTCGAACGAGTCGGCGGTGGCGGTGGCACCGGCTGGCAGGGCCTCCGGCTGGTCGCTCCGTCATTTGGCGCGATGCCATCGCCTTCCTCGTCCTCGTCCTCCTCTGTTGCTTCGTCACTGGAGGCGATCTCCTCCGCCGGGTCCTCCCCCTAGTTCGGGTTCAGCCCGAACCAGGACGGCGGCACCTCGGTGCCGTCTTCTGCCCGCTCCGGGATAAAGACGTTGTCGTCGGTGTACTCGGCAAGGGCCGACGCGCGAATGGCGATCTCCTCACACTCCGCCTCCAGCTCCGGCGCCGCCTCCTGGTGGAAGGTGGCCAGCTGCGCCAGGCTCACGCCCGGGTACCACGCCTTCACGAACTCCAGCGCCGCCTTGGCACCGGCCCGTGCCGCGGCACCCTTCCAGGCGTCGAGCCGCTCCCCCGCCACCTCCAACCAGTCGGCGGTCCGGCTAGGAGTCCGGGGAACCGGCACACCCGGCCAGAGCCCTTCCAAGATCTGTGACCCGGCGCACTGAAACCGGCTGAGCAGGCGGCGCACCAGCTCAAGACGCAGCCGAACGGCCAGGAACTTTTCGCCCAAGTTCCGGGGCCGGTCCAGCGCAATCTCCATGCCCACACTCACGCCGTGCCTCAATCGCCTGGCCGATGGCACCAGAGCTATCCGGGAAGTACTCTGTCCAAAGAAGGCAAAAGAATTAGAAACCGGCTCACCACGGTAGCCGGCAACTAACCAATCAAGGAAGAAAGAAAATCTACCTTCGAGCAGATCCTCAATCACCGAGTAGCCCTCCGACAAGTATTTCTCCTTTTTGGCCTAGCTCGAGCGCTGGGACTCGAACTCGGCCTTGAGGCGCTCCTCTTCGTCCTTCAGCTGCCGGACCTGCTCCGCATGTCGGGTCGCCTGGTCAGCCAGCTCCTTCTTGAGCCGGTTGCGCTCCGCGGCCGCCTGGCTGCGCTCCAGCTCTTTGGCCTGAAGCTGGCCCTCGAGCTCATGCACACGGTCCCGCAGATGGGCAGCGGCCTCTGCAAAGGCAAAAAAGAATCATCAGCAATAGCATGAACAAAGACAAGAAGTCGCCGGGAAAATCCGGCCCGACTGCTCAGCAGTCGGCCCAAATCTCTGGGGCTACACTCAGTGGGTGTGCTTGCGCGCCCCCACTGAAAGCCGGCCTACATACCTCGGCTCTTCTTCAACTCGGCGGTCCAGTTGGCGAGCGTCTGGTTTTGGGAGTTGAAGGCAGCCGCACGCCGGTTGTGGTAGTCCTGCGGCAAGCACAACATCTCAGCATTCGGAAACACGCTTTAAAGTTCCAACCCGCCTGCTCAGCAGCCGGCTTGGAACTCGGGGGCTACACCCAGTGGGTGCGCTGGCGCGCCCCCACTGAAGATCGCAAAAACAAAAAGCAAGGTCAAGAGCATACCCTGACAGACGTCTGCATCGCCACCATCTTGCTCCTTGCCTTCAAAAGGGTGGCGCCGTGGGCGGAGAACTTGTCCAGGACGTCTTGCACCATGAGGTTCAGGGCGGCCGGGCCGGCCCCTGGCGCCCAACCAGGCGGAGCGGAACTCGTGGCCTCGGTCTCAGCTCCCTGCGAGCTTGCGGCCCCGATTTCTACCGGCCTCGGCGCGGAAGCCGCCCGCGCCGGGCGCAGACGCACGGGGGTGCATGTCGTCATGGCCTGGCTCGTCGCCAACCCGGCGCTGGCCAGCGGCATCTCCGGCCCTCTGGGGTGGCCGTCACCCCGCTCGCCAGCACCTGGCGCGCGCTGAGTCACATCCGCCTCCGGGATGACGGAGTCAGCTACCTCCAGCTCCAGTGTCGTCTGGTCGGCTTCGGCTGCCCCAGTCGGCACCTAGGCCTCCACCACCGGCACCTCCGGCTGCTCAAGATTCGCAGCCTCCGGGATCCTGCTGCCAGCTGGATCGTCCGCGGCCTTGGTGTTTGCCTCTGCCTGCGCCTTGGTGTTGGCCACCGCGTGCGCTGCGGCCTGGACCTCCGCCTGCGCAGACGCGGCAGCCAGGGCATCAGCGTCCGCCCGCGCCGTAGCGGCTTCCCGCTCCTCCTGTGCCTCTCACGCATTCCTTTCCATTGCCTCCCGAAGGGCAGCGGCTGGGTCCACGCGCCAGGCCTCCTCGGAGCCGCCTGCCGACCCGATCAGCGAGGCGGATCGAGCCCATGATATGGAGATGGCGTCCTTGCTCAGCAAAGCAAGTAGAGATGAGAAGTCTATGAGAAAGAAAAGCAACCAAGGCGGTGCGCTTAATGCACTTACCTGGACACCATTGGGCGATCCTTTGGGATCCTTCGGATGGAGGCCACCTTCGCGGCCTCTTGCCGCTTCGTCGCGGCCGCTTGTTTGGCCTTCTTGGGCGGCCGGTTGCCAAACAGCCCCTCACGGCGATGTTTAGCCGCGCCGGGTGCATGAGTCGGCGCTTCGCTTGGCGGCCGCGTTGTCGAAGGCCCGCCGCCTGCCCCCTCGACGCCTTTGGGGCAGTGTTGCCCCTCTTCGTCCTCATCATCATCCGGCCAGGATTGGACAGCGCCGTCTCCTCCTGCGCCGCCTCCTGGGGCTTCGCCTCCTCCGTTGCCGCCTCCCCAGGTGGCGTCGTCCTCGCCTCCGTCTTCCAACGCGGCCGCCCCTAGCTCGGGGTCGCCCATGTCGCTCTCCTCGTGGTCCGGCATCCATTGATGGCCCGGAGCCGACGCGCTAGTTGCTACCTGACCAGGGAAGCGCAGCCCCGCGTCCGGGTGGTCAGGTCGGATGAGGAGCACTGTGTAAGCAAAGAATGGGGACCAGATACTAACCGGCGGTGGCGGGTTGGTGCGACTATACAGCAGCTTGCCGAATTGCTAGTCGGCCTCGCTGAGCTTGCTGTCGGAGAAGTAGTTGACATGGCGGACCACCTCCACCATCGGCAGCTCCTTCGTGGACACCTGACAGGGGTCCCGGCGGCCGCTCATGTCGCAGATCAGGTGCGGTCGGGCTTGGAGGGGCGAAATCCGGCGAAAGACGAAGGCGGCCAGCAAGTCCGCCGGCTTGAGGCCCTCCGAGTCCGTCATCTCCTACAGCCGGACAAGGACGTTGGTGATGGAAGCCGGCACCGGTTTAGGTTGTTGCCCCCAGTTGTTCCGCAGCTCGCCAGGCGGGCCGATCGCGAAGGCCGACAGGTTGATGTAGTCGCGAGTCGGGTGGAGGTTGCAGATGTAGAAGTACGACATCTGCCACAGCTTCGCCGACTCCAGCAGAGCGATTTGAGGAAAGCGGGTCCCGGAGCCGGTGCGCCGCACGGCGATGCAGGATCCACACTGGGCCGGCTCGCCCTTGGCCTGGGTACCCAACTTCAGGTAGAAGAACCTGCCCCACAGCTCGAGTGTGGGCAGGACGCCGAGGTAGCCTTCGCAGAAGGTCACGAAGGCGGAGAGAAGCACCACCGTGTTGGGAGTGAGGTGATGAGGTTGAAGACGGTAGAAGTTGAGGAAGGAGCGGAGGAAGCTGCTCGTCGGCAAACCAAATCCACTGAGGAAATGGCTCCGGAAGACAACGAACTCGCCGGCCCTCGGCGCCGGCGAGATCGCCCTCTCGTCGGGGATCCGCGTCCCCACGACCGCCTCAACGGGAAGCCTCCGCGTCGCACGGAGGAACTCGATGTGGCCCTCATGGACATTGGAACCGTCCCACTCGCCTCGCGCCATGGCTTGCGGTGGCCTGGCGGCGGCGCGGCGAGGCTGGACGGTGGCGAGGCTGTAGCAGCGCTTCAACAGCGTTCGGCGCGGCAGCGCAGCGGCAGCGAGGAAGCAAAGTGGCGAAAGAAGAAGAAGAGAGTGGAGAGGGGGCGCGCGTGCGTCGGGCCACCCCCTCCCTCCTACTTATACGGCCGAAACAGCGAGGCCGAGCCGACACTTCATGGGAGGGCGTGGGATTAAGTGCGCCCACGTCCCACACGCCCCTGCAAATCCCGCGCCTTAATGGCACACAATTATTTCGCCCCGGAAGGGCAGCCGTCCGCCTCGGTCGCAGCGAATCCACGCGCGCGCTGAGGCTATGTAGTGGTGGGCCCGGGCCTGTGGTGGTGTCCCATCGCGCGCGTGTGCTGGCAGGCCGGCCTGGCCTGCTGGCAGCGCGTGGCGTGCGTACAACGGGCGACAGGCATGCCACCCGGTAGCGTACCACCCGGCGCCCGCCACGACGATTCAAACTCACCAAGCGGCTGGCTTTGCCTCTGCCGGCTTCTGGCACGTGGACGAAGCAAAGACACAGGATTTCTCGGAGGAGGAAACTGCTGAGGCACTCCGACATTGGGCCGTGGCGCCTCACCAGCTTCGGGGACTACTGTCGGGGGGATGGACCACGGGTAGGCTTATCCGGACCTAATAACTTTTCAAGAAGTCAGGGCTGGCGTAGCGCCTCATGCCGGCTCGCCAAGCGGGCTGGCTTCTAGAAGACGGCGCACCCATAGAAGGCGGCTTTTGGGGGCGGGCCAGCTTCCATCATCCGGCCCCTCCTTCCCCCCCGGAGTCCGCACTCACCTCCTACGATGGGACGGGGCATGGTGACAGTGCCACCTGCTCCCCTGAATCCTGGAGGAGCGTGGCTACAGTACGAGCTGACCCAACGGCTACGTACCCGCCTGGCGCGGGACTGTAGCCATGCGACTCATGATGCGGCCCTCGTCATCAAGGACCATGCTGCGGCAGAAGGCAATCGGCGTGGCCCACAGGCTTCCAGAAGACAGCGCATCCCTCGAAGGCGATCTCGGGGGCGGGCCGGCTTCCAGCAGCCGGCCCCTCTTTCCCCTCGGAGTCTGTGCTCACCCACTACGACAAGAAGGAGCGTGGCCACAGTGTGCGATGACCAAACAGCCACCTACCCGCCTGACGCGGGACTGTAGCCGTGCGACTCGTGACGCGGCCTCCGTCATCAAGAGCAGGGCTACAGCAAAAGGCAATCAGCATGGCCCGCAGGCGGCGGGCCCTACCTGTGGGCCGGATTCTCGGCAGCCGGCGGGGCCCTCCAGAGGCGGGCCCCAGCAGCTGGCGGAGAAACCGGCTACCTTAGACATTGACGTCCGGGTCCTACACCCAGCCGTATTACCATTGTACCCCTAGGGAGTTGGCCTATAAAACCCCCAGGGTTCACCCATGCAAAGGGTTCAGCCTTCATCCCACACACACCATAGCTAGGAGAGGAGAGGTAGCTCTACTCTTCTTCTTCCTCTAGCAACACAGCTCAAGGAGCAACCTTGTACACTCTTTGATCATAGTCATCATGCGGAGACCCCGCAGAGCAGGACTAGGGGTGTTATCTCTCCGGAGAGCCCCGAACCTGGGTACGTCTCGTGTGCGATCGAGCTCGTGCTCACTCCCGCTTCCAGGGCCCGACGACGTCCTTTTGGCTCCACCCATGATAAGCTACCCCCTGGCATCTGACGTGAGATTACCACGACGAAAAAGTCATTACATCAAATATATCTCCATGAACATCGAGGAGAACATTGTATTGAGAATCAAAAATAGAGAAGAAGCCATCTAGCTACTGCCTGTGGACCCGTAGGTCTATGGTGAACTACTCACGCATCATGGGAGGAGCACCAATGAGGATGATGAACCCCTCCGGCAGAGTGCCGGAATAGGGCTCTAGATTGGCTCTCGTGGTTCTGGAACTTGCGGCAGCTGGAATTGTGTTTCGATCGCTCCCCTAGGGTTTCTGGAATATCTGAGTATTTATAGAGCTGAGAGGCGGTGGAGGAGACCTCCATGGGCCCCACCACCCATCAGGGCGTGCGATGGGCCTTTGGCACACCCAGGTGGGTGGTTTTGCCCCATGGGCCTCCCCTCGTGCACTTTCTTGGATCCCAAGTTGTCTTCTGGGCTGAAAAAAATCTCCAAAAAGTTTCGCCGCGTTTGGACTCTGTTTGATATGGATATTCTATGAAGTAAAAAACAAGCAAAAAATAGCAACTGGCACCGGGCACTATGCCAATAGGTTAGTCCCAAAAAAATGATATAAAGTTGCTATAAAATGAAAAACATCCAAGAATGATAATATAAAAGCATGGAACAATAAAAAATTATAGATACGTTGGAGATGTATCAGCATCCCCAAGCTTAATTCCTGTTCGTCCTCGAGTAGGTAAATGATAAAAATAGAATTTTTGATGTGGAGTGCTGCCTAACATGTTCATCACATATTCTTTTCTTTTGTAGCATGGACATTTGGACTTTTAGATGGTTCAAAGCAATAGTCTATAATTGACATGAAGACTTCAATACTCAAGCATATCATCAAGCAACCATGTCTTTCAAAATATCAACACTAAAGAAAGCTATCCCTGGCCCATCATGCTCAATCATTGATCCATTCATGAAACACACTCGAATATTAGCTACATCCAATGCACAAGTATGATCATAGTGCTCCCTAGTTTTTGCTTCATAAGAGAAGATGGAGACTCAAATAAAAAAAAATCGCATAAAAGTAAATAGATAGGCCCTTCGTAGAGGGAAGCAGAGATTTGTAGAGGTGCCAGAGCTCAAAGCTTAAATTGAGAGATAAAAATATTTTGAGAAGCATGCTTTTCCCGTCAACGAAAACGACCGAGTAGTTCCCAATACTTTCCATGCTAGATACAGCATAAGCGGTTCCCAAACATAAAATAAAGTTTATTCCTTTCTCCACCATTCTTTCACAATCCATGGCTAGTCGTATCCACGGGTGCCATCCATACCAACACTTTGCAAGGAATTTATTATTTGAAAACATAAAGTAAATTTCTTTTTCAATTCAGGACTTTGCATCCCTATTACCGCCACACTCTCGTGCAATGACAAGTGAATACACACTCATCTTGAGAATAGCACATCTAGCATGAAAAAATATTGGCCACCCCCTACCGCTTCATGAACGGTACGGGCACACAAAAAGGAAATTCATTTTGAAAATTAGAGTTGGAACATACAAATTTACTTAGAACGGCACGGAAATACCGCATATAGGTAGGTATGGTGGACTCATATGGCATAACTGGGTTTAAGGATTTTGGATGCACAAGTAGTATTCCCACTTAGTACAAGGAAAGGCTAGCAAATAGATTGAGAAGCAACCAACCAAGAAACAAAAATTTACATGACCGAGCATTAAGCATAACTAACACCGAATAATGCACCACAAGTAGGATGTAATTTCATTGCATAACTATTAAATTTCATGCTTGCATAGGGAATCACAAACCTTAACGCAAATATTCTTACTAAAGCATAATTACTCACCAACATGACTCACATATCATCATATCTCAAAATTATTACAAAGAATCAAGTTTATTTTGTCCAATGATCTTCATGGCCCACAGGCGGCGGGCCCTACCTGTCGGCCGGATTCTCGGCAGCCGGCGGGGCCCTCCAGAGGCGGGCCCCAGCAGCCGGCGGAGAACCCGGCGACCTTAGACACTGACGTCCGGGTCCTACACCCGGCCGTATTACCATTGTACCCCTGGGGAGTTGGCCTATAAAATCCCCAGGGTTCACCCATGCAAACGGTTCAGCCTTCATCCCACACACACCATAGCTAGGAGAGGGGAGGTAGCTCTACCCTTCTTCTTCCTCTAGCAACCCAGCTCAAGGAGCAACCTTGTACACTCTTTGATCATAGTCATCATGCGGACACCCCGCAGAGCAGGATTAGTGGTGTTATCTCTCCGGAGAGCCCCGAACCTGGGTACGTCTCGTGTGCGATCGAGCTCGTGCTCACTCCCGCTTCCAGGGCCCGACGACGTCCTTTTGGCTCCACCCATGATAAGCCACCCCCTGGCATGTGACGTGAGATTACCACGACAAAAAAGTCATTACATCAAATAGATCTCCATGAACATCGAGGAGAACATTGTATTGAGGATCAAAAAGAGAGAAGAAGCCATCTAGCTACTGCCTGTGGACCCGTAGGTCTATGGTGAACTACTCACGCATCATGGGAGGAGCACCAATGAGGATGATGAACCCCTCCGGCAGATTGCCGGAATAGGGCTCTAGATTGGCTCTCGTGGTTCTGGAACTTAAGGCAGCTGGAATTGTGTTTCGATCGCTCCCCTAGGGTTTCTGGAATATCTGAGTATTTATAGAGCTGAGAGGCGGTGGAGGAGACCTCCATGGGCCCCACCACCCATCAGGGCGTGCGATGGGCCTTTGGCACACCCAGGTGGGTGGTTTTGCCCCATGGGCCTCCCCTCGTGCACTTTCTTGGATCCCAAGTTGTCTTCTGGGCTGAAAAAAATCTCCAAAAAGTTTCGCCGCGTTTGGACTCTGTTTGATATGGATATTCTATGAAGTAAAAAACAAGCAAAAAATAGCAACTGGCACCGGGCACTATGCCAATAGGTTAGTCCCAAAAAAATGATATAAAGTTGCTATAAAATGAAAAACATCCAAGAATGATAATATAAAAGCATGGAACAATAAAAAATTATAGATACGTTGGAGATGTATCAGCATCCCCAAGCTTAATTCCTGTTCGTCCTCGAGTAGGTAAATGATAAAAATAGAATTTTTGATGTGGAGTGCTGCCTAACATGTTCATCACATATTCTTTTCTTTTGTAGCATGGACATTTGGACTTTTAGATGGTTCAAAGCAATAGTCTATAATTGACATGAAGACTTCAATACTCAAGCATATCATCAAGCAACCATGTCTTTCAAAATATCAACACTAAAGAAAGCTATCCCTGGCCCATCATGCTCAATCATTGATCCATTCATGAAACACACTCGAATATTAGCTACATCCAATGCACAAGTATGATCATAGTGCTCCCTAGTTTTTGCTTCATAAGAGAAGATGGAGACTCAAATAAAACTAAAAATCGCATAAAAGTAAATAGATAGGCCCTTCGCAGAGGGAAGCAGAGATTTGTAGAGGTGCCAGAGCTCAAAGCTTAAATTGAGAGATAAAAATATTTTGAGAAGCATGCTTTTCCCGTCAACGAAAACGACCGAGTAGTTCCCAATACTTTCCATGCTAGATACATCATAAGCGGTTCCCAAACATAAAATAAAGTTTATTCCTTTTTCCACCATTCTTTCACAATCCATGGCTAGTCGTATCCACGGGTGCCTTCCATACCAACACTTTGCAAGGAATTTATTATTTGAAAACATAAAGTAAATTTCTTTTTCAATTCAGGACTTTGCGTCCCTATTACCGCCACACTCTTGTGCAATGACAAGTGAATACACACTCATCTTGAGAATAGCACATCTAGCATGGAAAAATATTGGCCACCCCCTACCGCTTCATGAACGGTACGGGCACACAAAAAGGAAATTCATTTTGAAAATTAGAGTTGGAACATACAAATTTACTTAGAAAGGCACGGAAATACCGCATATAGGTAGGTATGGTGGACTTATATGGCATAAATGGGTTTAAGGATTTTGGATGCACAAGTAGTATTCCCACTTAGTACAAGGAAAGGCTAGCAAATAGACTGAGAAGCAACCAACCAAGAAACAAAAATTTACATGACCGAGCATTAAGCATAACTAACACCGAATAATACACCACAAGTAGGATGTAATTTCATTGCACAACTATTGAATTTCATGCTTGCATAGGGAATCACAAACCTTAACGCAAATATTCTTACTAAAGCATAATTACTCACCAACATGACTCACATATCATCATATCTCAAAATTATTACAAAGAATCAAGTTTATTTTGTCCAATAATCTTCATGGCCCGCAGGCGGCGGGCCTTACCTGTCGGCCGGATTCTCGGCAGCCGGCGGGGCCCTCCAGAGGCGGGCCCCAGCAGCCAGCGGAGAATCCAGCGAACTTAGACACTGACGTCCGGGTCCTACACCCGGCCGTTTTACCATTGTACCCATGGGGAGTTAGCCTATAAAACCCCCCAGGGTTCACCCATGCGAAGGGTTCAGCCTTCATCCCACGCACACCATAGCTAGGAGAGGAGAGGTAGCTCTACCCTTCTTCTTCCTCTAGCAACACAGCTCAAGGAGCAACCTTGTACACTCTTTGATCATAGTCATCATGCGGACACCCCGCAGAGCAGGACTAGGGGTGTTATCTCTCCGGAGAGCCCCGAACCTGGGTACGTCTCGTGTGCGATCGAGCTCGAGCTCACTCCCGCTTCCAGGGCCCGACGACGTCCTTTTGGCTCCACCCATGATAAGCCACCCCCTGGCATCTGACGTGAGATTACCACGACAAAAAAGTCATTACATCAAATATATCTCCATGAATATCGAGGAGAACATTGTATTGAGAATCAAAAAGAGAGAAGAAGCCATCTAGCTACTGCCTGTGGACCCGTAGGTCTATGGTGAACTACTCACGCATCATGGGAGGAGCACCAATGAGGATGATGAACCCCTCCGGCAGAGTGCCGGAATAGGGCTCTAGATTGGCTCTCGTGGTTCTGGAACTTGCGGCAGCTGGAATTGTGTTTCGATCACTCCCCTAGGGTTTCTGGAATATCTGAGTATTTATAGAGCTAAGAGGCGGTGGAGGAGACCTCCATGGGCCCCACCACCCATCAGGGCGTGCGATGGGCCTTTGGCACACCCAGGTGGGTGGTTTTGCCCCATGGGCCTCCCCTCGTGCACTTTCTTGGATCCCAAGTTGTCTTCTGGGCTGAAAAAAATCTCCAAAAAGTTTCACCGCGTTTGGACTCTGTTTGATATGGATATTCTATGAAGTAAAAAACAAGCAAAAAATAGCAACTGGCACCGGGCACTATGTCAATAGGTTAGTCCCAAAAAAATGATATAAAGTTGCTATAAAATGAAAAACATCCAAGAATGATAATATAAAAGCATGGAACAATAAAAAATTATAGATATGTTGGAGATGTATCAGCATCCCCAAGCTTAATTCCTGTTCGTCCTCGAGTAGGTAAATGATAAAAATAGAATTTTTGATGTGGAGTGCTGCCTAACATGTTCATCACATATTCTTTTCTTTTGTAGCATGGACATTTGGACTTTTAGATGGTTCAAAGCAATAGTCTATAATTGACATGAAGACTTCAATACTCAAGCATATCATCAAGCAACCATGTCTTTCAAAATATCAACACTAAAGAAAGCTATCCCTAGCCCATCATGCTCAATCATTGATCCATTCATGAAACACACTCGAATATTAGCTACATCCAATGCACAAGTATGATCATAGTGCTCCCTAGTTTTTGCTTCATAAGAGAAGATGGAGACTCAAATAAAAATAAAAATCGCATAAAAGTAAATAGATAGGCCCTTTGCAGAGGGAAGCAGAGATTTGTAGAGGTGCCAGAGCTCAAAGCTTAAATTGAGAGATAAAAATATTTTGAGAAGCATGCTTTTCCCGTCAACGAAAACGACCGAGTAGTTCCCAATACTTTCCATGCTAGATACATCATAAGCGGTTCCCAAACATAAAATAAAGTTTATTCCTTTTTCCACCATTCTTTCACAATCCATGGCTAGTCGTATCCACGGGTGCCTTCCATACCAACACTTTGCAAGGAATTTATTATTTGAAAACATAAAGTAAATTTCTTTTTCAATTCAGGACTTTGCATCCCTATTACCGCCACACTCTCGTGCAATGACAAGTGAATACACACTCATCTTGAGAATAGCACATCTAGCATGGAAAAATATTGGCCACCCCCTACCGCTTCATGAACGGTACGGGCACACAAAAAGGAAATTCATTTTGAAAATTAGAGTTGGAACATACAAGTTTACTTAGAACGGCACGGAAATACCGCATATATGTAGGTATGGTGGACTCATATGGCATAACTGGGTTTAAGGAATTTGGATGCACAAGTAGTATTCCCACTTAGTACAAGGAAAGGCTAGCAAATAGATTGAGAAGCAACCAACCAAGAAACAAAAATTTACATGACCGAGCATTAAGCATAACTAACACCGAATAATACACCACAAGTAGGATGTAATTTCATTGCACAACTATTGAATTTCATGCTTGCATAGGGAATCACAAACCTTAACGCAAATATTCTTACTAAAGCATAATTACTCACCAACATGACTCACATATCATCATATCTCAAAATTATTACAAAGAATCAAGTTTATTTTGTCCAATAATCTTCATGGCCCGCAGGCGGCGGGCCTTACCTGTCGGCCGGATTCTCGGCAGCCGGCGGGGCCCTCCAGAGGCGGGCCCCAGCAGCCAGCGGAGAATCCAGCGAACTTAGACACTGACGTCCGGGTCCTACACCCGGCCGTTCTACCATTGTACCCATGGGGAGTTAGCCTATAAAACCCCCCAGGGTTCACCCATGCGAAGGGTTCAGCCTTCATCCCACGCACACCATAGCTAGGAGAGGAGATGTAGCTCTACCCTTCTTCTTGCTCTAGCAACACAGCTCAAGGAGCAACCTTGTACACTCTTTGATCATAGTCATCATGCGGACACCCCGCAGAGCAGGACTAGGGGTGTTATCTCTCCGGAGAGCCCCGAACCTGGGTACGTCTCGTGTGCGATCGAGCTCGAGCTCACTCCCGCTTCCAGGGCCCGACGACGTCCTTTTGGCTCCACCCATGATAAGCCACCCCCTGGCATCTGACGTGAGATTACCACGACAAAAAAGTCATTACATCAAATATATCTCCATGAACATCGAGGAGAACATTGTATTGAGAATCAAAAAGAGAGAAGAAGCCATCTAGCTACTACCTGTGGACCCGTAGGTCTATGGTGAACTACTCACGCATCATGGGAGGAGCACCAATGAGGATGATGAACCCCTCCGGCAGAGTGCCGGAATAGGGCTCTAGATTGGCTCTCGTGGTTCTGGAACTTGCGGCAGCTGGAATTGTGTTTCGATCGCTCCCCTAGGGTTTCTGGAATATCTGAGTATTTATAGAGCTGAGAGGCGGTGGAGGAGACCTCCATGGGCCCCACCACCCATCAGGGCGTGCGATGGGCCTTTGGCACACCCAGGTGGGTGGTTTTGCCCCATGGGCCTCCCCTCGTGCACTTTCTTGGATCCCAAGTTGTCTTCTGGGCTGAAAAAATCTCCAAAAAGTTTCGACGTGTTTGGACTCTGTTTGATATGGATATTCTATGAAGTAAAAAACAAGCAAAAAATAGCAACTGGCACCGGGCACTATGCCAATAGGTTAGTCCCAAAAAAATGATATAAAGTTGCTATAAAATGAAAAACATCCAAGAATGATAATATAAAAGCATGGAACAATAAAAAATTATAGATACATTGGAGATGTATCAGCATCCCCAAGCTTAATTCCTGTTCGTCCTCGAGTAGGTAAATGATAAAAATAGAATTTTTGATGTGGAGTGCTGCCTAACATGTTCATCACATATTCTTTTTTTTGTAGCATGGACATTTGGACTTTTAGATGGTTCAAAGCAATAGTCTATAATTGACATGAAGACTTCAATACTCAAGCATATCATCAAGCAACCATGTCTTTCAAAATATCAACACTAAAGAAAGCTATCCCTAGCCCATCATGCTCAATCATTGATCCATTCATGAAACACACTCGAATATTAGCTACATCCAATGCACAAGTATGATCATAGTGCTCCCTAGTTTTTGCTTCATAAGAGAAGATGGAGACTCAAATAAAAATAAAAATCGCATAAAAGTAAATAGATAGGCCCTTCGCAGAGGGAAGCAGAGATTTGTAGAGGTGCCAGAGCTCAAAGCTTAAATTGAGAGATAAAAATATTTTGAGAAGCATGCTTTTCCCGTCAACGAAAACGACCGAGTAGTTCCCAATACTTTCCATGCTAGATACATCATAAGTGGTTCCCAAACATAAAATAAAGTTTATTCCTTTTTCCACCATTCTTTCACAATCCATGGCTAGTCGTATCCACGGGTGCCTTCCATACCAACACTTTGCAAGGAATTTATTATTTGAAAACATAAAGTAAATTTCTTTTTCAATTCAGGACTTTGCATCCCTATTACCGCCACACTCTCGTGCAATGACAAGTGAATACACACTCATCTTGAGAATAGCACATCTAGCATGGAAAAATATTGGCCACCCCCTACCGCTTCATGAACGGTACGGGCACACAAAAAGGAAATTCATTTTGAAAATTAGAGTTGGAACATACAAGTTTACTTAGAACGGCACGGAAATACCGCATATATGTAGGTATGGTGGACTCATATGGCATAACTGGGTTTAAGGAATTTGGATGCACAAGTAGTATTCCCACTTAGTACAAGGAAAGGCTAGCAAATAGATTGAGAAGCAACCAACCAAGAAACAAAAATTTACATGAACGAGCATTAAGCATAACTAACACCGAATAATGCACCACAAGTAGGATGTAATTTCATTGCACAACTATTGAATTTCATGCTTGCATAGGGAATCACAAACCTTAACGCAAATATTCTTACTAAAGCATAATTACTCACCAACATGACTCACATATCATCATATCTCAAAATTATTACAAAGAATCAAGTTTATTTTGTCCAATGATCTTCATGGAAATTTTTATTATATCCCTCTTGAATATCTATCACTTTGGGACGAGTTTCATATATTGCCATTGCTTTTGACAAGATCAAACAAATTTAAGTGAAGAACATCAGCATAAAATTTTTCATCACTCAAAATAATATAAGTGAAGCATGAGAGAATTTCTTCAAAAATTTTACCAACTCTCAAATTAATCTAAGTGAAGCATGAGACCATATTTCTTCAAAAATTAAAGCACACCATGCTCAAAAAGATATAACTGAAGCACCAGAGCAATTCCATAGCTCAAAAAATTTAAGTGAAGCACATAGAGCAATTCTAACAAATCATAGCATAATTTTGGCTCTCTCAAATAGGTGTGTCCAGCATGGATGATTGCGACAAACTAAAAAGCAAAAGAAACAAAGACTCATATAATACAAGTCGCTCCAAGCAAAACTCATGATATGTGACGAATAAAAGTATATCTCCATGTAAAATTACCGATGGTTGTTAGAAGAAAGAGGGGATGCCTTCCGGGGAATCCCCAAGCTTAGTTGCTTGGTTCTCCTTGAATATTATCTTGGGGTGCCATGGGCATCCCCAAGCTTAGGCTCTTTTCACTCCTTATTCCTTCATCCATCGAGTTCTCACCCAAAACTTGAAAACTTCACCAAGCTTAGGCTCTTTTCACTCCTTATTCCTTCATCCATCGAGATCTCACCCAAAACTTGAAAACTTCAATCACACAAAACTTCAAAACCTTCGTGAGATCCGTTAATATAAGAAAACCAATCTTTGCTTTAAGTACTGTTGAAAACCCATTAATATTTTGTTATTGCATTATACCTACTGGATTCTAACTTTACCATGGCTTGTACCCCCCGATACAATCCATAGATTCATCAAAATAAGCACACAATGCAAAGAAAACAGAATGTTAAAAAAATAGAATAGTCTGTAAAGACTCAAATTTTACTCATACTTCTGTAACTCCAAAAATTTGAAAAAAATAGGAAAACATAGGCAATTTATATATCAATCTTGTGTAAACAATGCAGAATTTTTTGTCACTTCTATGAATTTTAACAATTCTGTTACTGGACGCAAAAGTTTCTATTTTTCAACAGGATCAAATCCACTATCACCCAAAGCTATCCTAAAGGCTTTACTTGGCACATACACTAATTAAAACATAGAAATCACAATCATAACAGAGGCATAATTGTGTGAACACACAAAAACAGAAACAAAAAGAAAAAAAATATTTTATGCATTGGGTTGCCTCCCAACAAGCGCTTTTCTTTAAAGTCTTTTAGTTAGGCATTCATAATTTTAGTGATGCTCACATGAAAGATAATAATTGAAACACAAAGAGGGCATCCTGTAGCATGTGAAAAACACATTTAAGTCTAACATACTTCCTATGCATAGGCATTTTATAAGCAAACAAATTATCAAGACAAGAAATTTTTAGCATATGCAAGGTAGAAGAATAAAACATTGACGATCTCAACATAACGAGAGGTAATTTAGTAACATGAAAATTTCTACCACAATATTTTCCTCTTTCATAATAATTACATGGATGATCATAATCAAATTCAACAATATAGCTATCATATAAAATTTTCTCTTCATGATCCACATGCATAAAAGTTTTATAATCTTCCAAGATAGTGGGATTAACATCAACTAAAGTCATGACCTCTCCAAACCCACTTTCATAAAAAATTTCATAAGATTGAACACTCTCCAAATATGTGGGATTACTTTTACCTAAAGTTGACGCTCTTCCAAACCCACATTCAATATTTTTGCAAACATTATTATCAATATCATATTCATCATGAGGCTTAAATAAATTTTCAAGATCATAAGAAACATTATCACCCCAGTCATAATCATTGCAATAAGTACTAGACATAACAAAATTATCATCCCCAAGCTTGGGGTTTTGCATATCATTAACACAATTGACACTAAAAGAATTTATAATAACATCATTGCAATCATGCTTTTCATTGAAAGATATATCACCAATCACTTTATCAATTTCTTCTTTCAACACTTCATCACAATTTTTAGATTCATGATTTTCAAGCAAAACTTCATAGAGATAATCAAGTACACTCAACTCACTAGCAATTGGTTCATCATAATTGGATCTTTTGAAAAGATTAGCAAGTGGACGACGATCCATATCAATAGAATTTTAGCAAGCGAAGATGCAAGCAAATAGAAGACACATGGAACACAAGCAAAGATAGCAAACGAGATCACAAGCAAACAAAAGATCAAACAAGAAAAATGCAAACGAAAAAGAAGGCAAATATTTTTGTGCTTTTCACAAAAACTTTTTAGAAGTGGGGGAGATGAAAATGAGAGGCAAATGGCAAATAATGTAAATTGTAAGGAGATGAGATTTGTGATTAGGAACCTGATAGATGCTGATGATGTCTCCCCGGCAACGGCGCCAGAAATTCTTTGATGTGGCTTCTATCTGCGTTGGTATTTCCCCAAAGAGGATGGGATGATGCAGCACAGCTACGGTAAGTATTTCCCTCAGTTATGAAACCAAGGTTATCAATCCAGTAGGAGAACCAAGAAACACTATGTCAACTGTACATGCACACAAAGAACAAATACTTGCAACCCAACGCGTAAGAGGGGTTGTTAATCCCTCCACGGTAAAAAGATAGGTAAAATCGTATGAGACTGGATAAATAGATCTAGCGAAAACACAAAATAAAATAAGTAAAGAAAAAGTGCAGCAAGGTATTTTTGGGTTTTTGGAATAATAGATCTAAAAACAATATGATAAAAGATAGACCCGGGGGCCGTTGATTTCACTAGTGGCTTCTCTCGAGAAAATATCATACGGTGGGTAAACAAATTACTGTTGGGCAATTGATAGAAGAGCAAATAATTATGACGATATCCAAGGCAATGATCATGTATATAGGCATCACATCCAAGATTAGTAGACCGACTCCTGCCTGCATCTACTACTATTACTCCACACATCGACCACTATCCAGCATGCATCTAGTGTATTAAGTTAATGGAGAAACGGAGTAATGCAATAAGAATGATGACATGATGTAGACAAGATCTATTCATGTAGGAATAGACCCCATCTTTTTATCCTTAATAGCAACGATAGATGCGTGCTTCGCTACCCCTTCTGTCACTGGGTGAGGACACCGCAAGATCGAACCCATCACAAAGCACCTCTTCCCAATGCAAGAAAAATCAATCTAGTTGGCCAAACCAAACCAAAGTTTCGGAGAAGAAATACGAGGCTATAACAATCATGCATATAATAGATCAAAGAAAACTCAAGTAATATGCATAGATACATTGGATCATAAACTCGCACTTCATCGGATCCCAACAAACACACTGCAAAAAGTCATTACATCAAATAGATCTCCATGAACATTGAGGAGAACATCGTATTGAGAATCAAAAAGAGTGAAGAAGCCATCTAGCTACTGCCTACGGACCCGTAGGTCTATGGAGAAATACTCACGCATCATCGGAGGAGCACCAATGGGGATGATGAACCCCTCCATGATCGTGTTCCCCTCCGGCAGAGTGCCGGAATAGGGCTCTAGATTGGATCTCGTGGTTCTGGAACTTGCGGCGACTAGAATTGTGTTTCGATCGCTCCCCTAGGGTTTCTGGAATATCTGAGTATTTATAGAGCTGAGAGGCGGTGGAGGAGACCTCCATGGGCCCCACCACCCATCTGGGCGCGCCAGGGGCCTCTGGCGCGCCCAGGTGGGTGGTGGGCCCCATGAGCCTCCCCTCATGCACTTTCTTGGCTCCCAAGTTATCTTCTAGGCTGAAATAAATCTCCAAAAAGTTTCGCTGCGTTTGGACTCCGTTTGATATGAATATTCCGCGAAGTAAAAAACAAGCAAAAAACAACAATTGGCATTGGGCACTATGTCAATAGGTTAGTTCCAAAAAATGATATAAAGTTGCTATAAAATGAATACAAAACATCCAAGAATGATAATATAACATCATGGAACAATGAAAAATTATAGATACGTTGGAGACGAAGAAAGAGACTTGAGTACACGGGTATGGGCACTCCCCTTGGCTTGTGCTAAGCTTGGGGGAGGTGCCCTGGTATCGTATCATCATCACATCTTCATCTTTATCATTTATCTTAGTTCGATCCTTTTGGTTTTATCGTTTTCTAGTAGAATAAAAGTTTTAGTATGATCTAGTCTTTGAGTTTTGCTTTGTGTTCCATATATGTAATCGAGTGCGAGAGTTATATAATAAAGATTAGTTTTGAGTTGAGGGCTTTGCTTTCTATCCTTGATCTTGGAAAAGAAAATAGAATAAAAGAAATAAAAATATTATATAATGATCTTATGGAGAGTGATGACTTCACTTATAAGAAGTAGGATGCATGAAATTTGTTGAGGGTTGACAAGCATAGTATTGGTCATTATTGCAATTAATAGGAAGTAATAAAGAAAGAGCGGTTTCACATATAAATACACTATCTTGGACATGTTTTGTGATTGTGAGCACTCATTAAAATATTATATGCTAATAAGTCGATGTTGGACAAGGAAGACAACATAATGGGTTATGTTTTCTTATATCCGAATAGAAGTTATAATGTCCTGGATCCTCCAACAGGTCGAGCTTGCTTCTCATCCTATGCTAGCCAAAAATTCCGCACCAAGTAGAGATACTACTTGTGCATCCAAAAACCTTTAACCCAGTTTTGCCATGAGAGTCCACTATATCTACCTATGGATTGAGTAAGATCCTTAAAGTAAGTTGTCATAGGTGCAAGCAATAAAAATTGCTCTCTAAATATGTATGATCTTTTAGTGTGAGCAAAATAAACTTTATACGAACTTGTGATGGGAAAGAAATAAAAGCGATGAACTGCATAATAAATTTCTCTATCACAAGCGGCAATATAAAGTGACGTTCTTTTGCATTAAGATTTCGTGCATCCAATCATAAAAGCGCATGACTACCTCTGCTTCCCTCTGCGACGGGCCTATCTTTTACTTTTACCTTCTATCTTTATACAAGAGTCAGGGTGATCTTCACCCTTCCATTTTAAATTTTCTCTTTTTGGCAAGCACTATGTGTTTGGGAAGATCCAGACATATATATCCACTCGGATGTAGGTGTTCATAAATTATTATTGTTGACGTTACCTTTGAGGTAAATGGTTGGGAGGTGAAACTACAAGCCCCTATCTTCCTATGCGTTTTGATTGAAGCTTTGATCTCATAAGTATCGCGTGTGTTAGCAATCATGAAAGATTAAATGATGGTTGAGTATGTGAACTTGCTAAATAAAAGCTCTTACATTGAATCTTTCTGATGTTATGATAAATTGCAATTGCCTCAATGACCGAGATCATAGTTTGTTAGTTTTCAATAAAGTTTTTGGTTCATACTTTACATAGTGAACGAATTATCACTTTAGCATGAGAAGTTATATGACAATATATTGGTGTTCTAAAAGAAGATCATGATGCCCTCATGTCAGTATTTTATTTTATTGACACCTGTGTCTCTAAACATGTGGACATGATTATCGATTTTGGCTTTCGCTTGAGGACAAGAGAGGTCTAAGCTTGGGGGAGTTGATACGTCTAGTTTGCATCATGTTTTTATGTTGATATTTATTGCATTATGGGCTCTTATTTCACATTATGGTATAATACTTATGCCTTTTCTCTCTTATTTTACAAGATTTACACGAAGAGGAAGAATGCCGACAGTTGGAATTCTGGACCGGAAAGGAGCAAATCTGAGATACCTATTCTGAGCAACTCCAAATGCCCTGAAACTTTATGGAGAATTTTTTTGGAATATATAAAAAATATTGGGTGAAGAAACAACATAAGGGGACCCACCAGGTGGCCACAAGCCTGGGGGGCGCGCCCTACCCCCCAGGGCGTGCCTCCACGGCTTGTGGGCCCCCTGGCCATCATTCGGTGCCCATCTTCTACTATATGGAGGGTTTTGACCGAGAAAAAAATCAGAAGGAAGCTTTCGGGACGAAGCACTGCTGTCTCGAGGCGGAACCTGGGCAGAAGCAATCTAGGGTTCCGGCAGAGCGATTCTGCCGGGAAAACTTCCCTCTGGGAGGGGGGAATCGAAGCCATCATCATCACCATCGATCCTCTCATCGAGGGAGGGTCAATCTTCATCAACATCTTCACCAGCACCATCTCCTCTCAAACCCTACACTAGTACAGTGAGGTGCTATACAAATGATTTTTAACCCCTTTCCGCGACGTCATTTTGAACCGTCGCCAAGTGAGTGACTGCGATAGGGGGGGTCCTTCCCACACGACCCAGAAACCGTTGGGGATAGGGAGCCTTGATGCATACAGTTGTCCCTATAAAACTGTTTCTGATATCTCAAATATCCAAAACGCTACATCCTTGCAATTCGTTTGTGCTCGCATTGCCATCGCAGTCGGTATTCTATGGTGCTACGTTTACGATGCACGACCCATCACAAATAGTTCATGATTATAGAACATGTACGATAAGCAGACAATCACACACATTTACTTTTCCTCGACTGTATGCGATTCGATGTAAAAGTGCATACAGTTGTCTGTATAAAACTATATGCGAAGCTTTAATACATCCCACACGATTCATTCGTCGTACCCGCGTCGGATGAAGACCTATCGCACGCGTTCTTCAATGACCAAACATTTGCGATGTGCACAACATCATAAACAATGCATAATTGCCAAGCGCTTGTGATAAGGTGACATTCGCAAACATTTAATAAGAAGGAACTGTGTGCGATGCTGTTGTTAATCACACATGTTTTTTCTTGTGTGATCATGTGTGCAGTAAAGATTGATCGCACACGTAGTGGATCCGAGAAACGTGTCTGATCTCCACGTCTATCACAGATGTTTCGCTTTCGCAAACCGTGTGCAGTGTAATCCCTAATTTATCCCTAATTTAATCCCTGGATTTAAAAATCACAGATTTTGAATTTGAAAGTAGGCAATCACTTATTTCAAATCGAATCATGTTTATTACAAATATAGGTTCAACCACGAATGCATAATTCGATGCACATGTACATATACTGGAGAACTACAGAAGCACCAAGTAAAGAATGATGAACCACAATTGTACTAAAGACTGTAAAGAGAGAGGCGAAAGACATTCTGGTTGCTGGAGAAGGTGAAGCGGAATGCCCATATTGTGTCCTCCTCCATGCGTAATGCGCGCATGACTCTAGGCCAACCCCTTGTGATGGCTGCCCGTCCATCCTTCACTGTCTTCATTAGGACTTCTCGATGGTCATTGTAGTCTGGATGAAATACTTTAACCTTCATTGCGTGTCCACCAATCATGTACTTTGCAAGGTAATCTTGATTAAACTACTTCGGGAACCACTGCGAATGAAAAAGATTCAGACATTGTTGTCTAACAACTCATTATGGGCAGTAAAAAGAGAAGGCTGCAGAGTTTGTAGTTACCATCCTACAGCTCACTGTTGTGTTGGATAGAGCGTAAACAAATAATTTGCTTGCCACCGTTCGTATCTTTTTGCAAATAATCCTTATCAGTTTCCTCACTTGATGCTTGTTCATGAATATCTCATTGCCCCATACACAAAAAGGGTCGATGCGTGGATCCTTGCCAAGGGCATATGTACCTACAAGCAACAAGTCAATATTAGAAGCTAACAAGTGTCCAGGCCTGGATCTATATGCACTACATTATGGAACGACGGGGGGAGTACAAGCCGAGGGATGAAACTAACCTTGGCGGAAAAGGGTGGCCACTCCCGTTGTTGTCCTGCATAAGTAGTGGAAAGGCATGATAAGTACAGCAACCTTAACATCAAACAAATATAGCAAAGGTAAACAACATCATCTCCAAATGATAGCTTGAATGTGTTGGTTTCAGCATGCTGTTAAAGCAGATATAAAATGGAAGGGAATGTTACCTACAACAGGCTTAACAGCCATCAAATATTCCAATTCAAACTGGTATTGTTGAAAATGAATAGAACGTAGGTCATGCTTAAACATCACACTGGATAAATGTGTAAAACTAAAATAAAGGGCATGTGTTAACTACACCAGGCATAACTAGAAGCCGTTCAAACTGGTATTGATGCAATCGAGCAGCCCAGTTCCGACTTGCACATAATGAACATCACATTGGGAATGACTGAAATAAACAAGGCATAAATGATCAGTATAACAACCAAATATAGCCATTGAAAACTGGACAGAGTCTCACTGCAACCAACCTAACAAGCAAATACAGATAAATAGGGCATATGCTTGAAAACTGGACAAATGCTCACTGCAACCAACCTAACAAGCAAATACAGATAAACAAGGCATCTGCTTGAAAACTGGACAAATGCTCACTGTAACCAACCTAACAACCAAATATAGATAAACAAGGCATCTGCTTGATAACTGGACAAATGCTCACTGCAACCAACCTAACAACCAAATACAGATAAACAAGGCATCAGCTCGATAACTGGACAAATGCTCACTGCAACCAACCTAACAACCAAATACAGATAAACAAGGCATCTACTCACTGTAAACAACCAAATATAGCCATTTGTGAAACTGAAGTGGACAATTCATACTTAAACATCACATAGCCCTATTGAACATTACATTTTTGCATAACTGAAATAATTAAACACGGCACAGTTAAAACACCGCATGACAAAAGCTACTACAACAAAGGGTACGGGTTGGCAAGCTAGAAAAGGTAAGATTTGCTGATAGGATGTTGCCTCACATGTCATGGACGGGATCCTTCCAGTTGGAAGAGCACAGACCCATGGTGCGCTCTCTGATGTCACAGATGGGATGTTTCACCTTGGAAGAACCTTTGTGGGTTCCCTCCTCGTGGTCGTGGTCGATGAGATCTGACTTGGCAATTGAGGATCCCAAGTCGCCGCCGTAGAACATGTCCTTCAGAAATGACAAAATGGGCTCGATGGCGTACAAGGATCGCAGATCCTTGACCGCGTGGCGGAGGAGATCAGCGACAAGGCCATCGAAGAGATCAAAGACGGTTGAAACAGAGGGGTTGGGGATGGACCACTTAACCTGTGACATGGCCCGCGTGAAGCCGTCGCTGTCGATGAGCTTGATGTCGTAGCCAGCTTTCCCGAGATACAGTAATACGCTAGCCCGCTGATGTGAAGCCTTCGACATGGCAACATAGTCAACATCTTCGCCGGCTTCCGCGGTGAGGTGTTGCTCCGGGATCGACAGGTCGGGACGAACGGCGGCCACCTCACCAACGTCTGCTGGAGAGGCCATGATTAACCTCTTCTTGGCCGAACGCTCGTCGGGCTCCCTGGTGTGACGCCCCCGGCTTAATCGTGCACTAACCATACACGCAATGCACACGATCAAGCCTAAGGACTCACTTGAAGATATCAAAACACAACTCTAAAACATAAATAAAGTCATACAAGCTTTATATTACAAGCGAAGGCCTCGAGGGCTCGAATACATAAGCTTGATGACAATCAAGCATCAGCGGAAGCGTTAGATATCTGAGTACAGATATAATACAGAAACAGAGATAAGCCTTTAAGAAGGCGAGGCAAAACAAAAGCTATGATCAAAAGGTGTAGGCCTCCTGCCTGGCACCCTCCGAAACTACTCCTGGTCGTCGGACGACTCCTCGTAGTAGTACTCGCCAGGAGGGTAGTAGTAGTAGCCGTCGGCGGGGGCAGCTGGCTCAGGGGCTCCGTCATCTGGTTGCGACAAGCGGATATGGGGAGAAAAAGAAAGCAAAGAAACCGTGAGTACTCATCCGAAGTACTCAGCAAGCAAGGATCTACACTTCATATGCAACATTTTCAAAGGAAGGTTGTATATGTGGACTGGGCTGCAGAAATGCCAGAATAGAAAGAGAAGGCCTAGTCCTATCGAAGACTAGCATCTTCAGCGGTCTTGCAGCATTAGAAGAGTGCAGATTAGCATAATGTAAAGTAATAGTAGTGTCATCAACCTCGCCCAGAGATCCTTCCTCGACTCCCTGCGAGAAAGCAATCCCAGAGCCATACTATCCAGTTATCATCTCAAGTGTCAGGTTCTAGTTGTATCGATCGGGATACAACTCCGAGTGTCCGTTACCATAGGACAGGCTATCGATAGATGTTTTCTTCCCTACAGGGGTGCACCAACTTACCCACCACGCTCGATTAACTCTGGCCGGACACACTTTACTGGGTCATGCCCGGCCTCGGCCAAACGATACGCCGCAACCCGACCGAACACTTAACAGAGAGGTCAGCACGCCGGACTAACCTATGCACCCGGGGGTCTTGGGCCTTCGACCCGGGAACTCCTGCATGTTGTTTACGTGGCCGATGATCAGACCTAGCCCCCCTTATACAAGCGTAGGCCGTTACCAGTCCAACCCAGCGCGCGCCGCTAAGTCGCATGACGTCTATTAAGCTTCGGCTAAAGTATGCGATGCAGAACGCCCATACTATGCCCACGTGCTGGTTAGTGCTATCAGGCCAGAGGCCCTCTCGGATCAAATATCCAAACCGTTAGTGGATTAGGAGCGCATGGTAACGAGCAGAGACTCACGATCGATGTGACCCCGTCGCCCCGTCTCGAGGACTTGCGGCAAGGGCTAAGAATGCCCGACCACGCCTCATTATTATCTCGCGGGCACCCTCTAGGTCAACCCGTCTCCACATCACTCGCATCACCTTCTCGCGCGGGTACCCCTCAGGGCCGACCCGTCTTTATCTAGTTCATCAGTATCAATAGTAATGTAAAGGCAATCCGTGTGGCTACCACATCAAGAAGGAATCCGAGGCATCACCCTCGTTGGATTCCCACCTGATGTAAACATCAAGGTGAACTTAGGAGGAATCACCCTCGAGATTCACACTTGAGGTGTTGCACGACGGCGTCGTTATCGGAAGTGGAGAAGGAGGAATCACCCTCGATGACCACGACCGAGTAACTACTCCACAGAGTTAACATCAGAAATGCTTACGAGGTATCACCCTCGGCACTCGATAGTAACGCTGCAGTGTCGTATCGATAAGGAGGAAGTGATGTGCGGTGCCGAGGCCTGGTTGTTGATGACGATGGTCGAGTCTTCTGATGAATCAGCGGGGCAACTGGTCAAC